>CP045904.1:9394794-9475649 GCA_013387185.1 Caligus rogercresseyi | reverse complement strand
ACAGATAAATACTCAAATTTGCATTAAAAGGGTTGTAACAGATCAAAAGGGATAATAAGTAATCGAATGTCCCAAATCAGATGTATTCCTCATCAATAAGGTGAAGTTAGACTTTAAGACATTGTTTTTTAACCACTAATCAACAAATCACGTGCTCCAGTGGGTTGTTGTCATTACTTGGGTTGTTATAGGTGATTTTGGTACGAGGTATGATGAATTTGTGTGTTTGTTGGTGGATTGTGGCGAGAGGTTGCGTGTTTAAGATTTGCAACAGCCATATAAATACAGATAACTACCAAATTTGAATATAACGAGTTGTAACAGATCAAAATGGATAATAAGTCATCCAATATTCCCAAATCAGTTGTATTCTCATCAATTAGTGTGAAGTTAGATTAAAAGACATTGTTTTTAACCACTAATCAACAAAATCACGTGCTCCAGTGGTTGTTTGTCATTACTTTGGGTGTCTATAGGTGATTTTGGTAGAGGTATGATGAATTTGTGTGTTTGTTGGTGGATTTTGATGAGAGGTTGCGTGTTTAAGATTTGCAACAGCCATAATACAGATAACTACTCAAATTTGCAATTAAACGGGTTGTAACAGATCAAAATGGATAATAAGTCATCCAATATTCCCAAATCAGTTGTATTCTCATCAATTAGTGTGAAGTTAGACTTAAAGACATTGTTTTTAACCACTATCAACAAAATCACGTGCTCCAGTGGTGGTTTGTCATTACTTTGGGTGTTATAGGTGATTTTGGTACGAGGTATGATGAATTGGTGTTTGTTGGTAGATTTGGTGAGAGGTTGCGTGTTTACGATTTGCAACAGCCATATGAATACAGATAACTACCAAATTTGAAATATAACGAGTTGTAACAGATCAAAACGGATAATAAGTCATCCAATATTCCCAAATCAGTTGTATTCTCATCATTAGTGTGAAGTTAGACTTAAAAGACATTGTTTTTAACCACTAATCAACAAAATCACGTGCTCCAGTGGTTGTTTGTTTTACTTTGGGTGTCTATATAGGTGATTTTGGTACGAGTATGATGAATTTGTGTGTTTGTTGGTAGATTTTGGTGAGAGGTTGCGTGTTTAAGATTTGCAACAGCCATATAAATACAGATAACTACTCAAATTTGAAATATAACGAGTTGTAACAGATCAAAATGGATAATAAGTCATCCAATATTCCCAAATCAGTTGTATTCTCATCAATTAGTGTGAAGTTAGACTTAAAAGACATTGTTTTAACCACTAATCAACAAAATCACGTGCTCCAGTGGTGTTTGTCATTACTTTGGGTGTCTATAGGTGATTTTGGTACGAGGTATGATGAATTTGTGTGTTGTTGGTAGATTTTGGCGAGAGGTTGCGTGTTTAAGATTTGCAACAGCATATATACAGATAACTACTCAATTTGCAATTAAACGAGTTGTAACAGATCAAAATGGATAATAAGTCATCCAATATTCCCAAATCAGTTGTATTCTCATCAATTAGTGTGAAGTTAGACTTAAAAGACATTGTTTTTAACCACTAATCAACAAAATCACGTGCTCCAGTGGTGTTTGTCATTACTTTGGGTGTCTATAGGTGATTTTGGTACGAGGTATGATGAATTTTGTGTGTTGTTGGTGGATTTTGGGAGAGGTTGCGTGTTTACGATTTGCAACAGCCATATGAATACAGATAACTACCAAATTTGAAATATAAACGAGTTGTAACAGATCAAAATGGATAATAAGTCATCCAATATTCCCAAATCAGTTGTATTCTCATCAATTAGTGTGAAGTTAGACTTAAAGACATTGTTTTAACCACTAATCACAAAATCACGTGCTCCAGTGGTTGTTTGTCATTACTTTGGGTGTCTTAGGTGATTTTGGTAGAGGTATGATGAATTTGTGTTTTTGTTGGTAGATTGTGGCGAGAGGTTGCGTGTTTAAGATTTGCAACAGCCATATAAAACAGATAACTACTCAAATTTGCAATTAACGGTTGTAACAGATCAAAATGGATAATAAGTCATCCAATATTCCCAAATCAGTTGTATTCTCATCAATTAGTGTGAAGTTAGACTTAAAAGACATTGTTTTAACCACTAATCAACAAAATCACGTGCTCCAGTGGTTGTTTGTCATTACTTTGGGTGTCTATAGGTGATTTGGTACGAGGTATGATGAATTGTGTGTTTGTTGGTGGATTGTGTGAGAGGTTGCGTGTTAAGATTTGCAACAGCCATATAAATACAGATAACTACTCAAATTTGAAATATAACGAGTTGTAACAGATCAAACGGAAAAAGTCATCCAATATTCCCAAATCAGTTGTATTCTCATCAATTAGTGTGAAGTTAGACTTAAAAGACATTGTTTTTAACCACTAATCAACAAAATCACGTGCTCCAGTGGTGTTGTCATTACTTTGGGTGTCTATAGTGATTTTGGTACGAGGATGATGAATTTGTGTGTTTGTTGGTAGATTTGGTGAGAGGTTGCGTGTTTAAGATTTGCAACAGCCATATGTTACAGATAACTACTCAAATTTGCAATTAAACGGGTTGTACAGATCAAAATGGATAATAAGTCATCCAATTTCCAAAAATTGTATTCTCATCAATTAGTGTGAAGTTAGACTTAAAAACATTGTTTTTAACCACTAATCAACAAAATCACGTGCTCCAGTGGTTGTTTGTCATTACTTGGGTGTCTATAGGTGATTTGGTACGAGGTATGATGAATTTTGTGTTTGTTGGTGGATTTTGATGAGAGGTTGCGTGTTTACGATTTGCAACAGCCATATCAATACAGATACTACCAAATTGAAATATAACGAGTTGTAACAGATCAAAATGGATAATAAGTCATCCAATATTCCAAATCAGTTGTATTCTCATCAATTAGTGTGAAGTTAGACTTAAAAGACATTGTTTTTAACACTAATCAACAAAATCACGTGCTCCAGTGGTTGTTTGTCATTACTTTGGGTGTCTATAGATGATTTTGGTACGAGGTATGATGAATTTGTGTGTTTGTTGGTAGATTTTGGCGAGAGTTGCGTGTTTACGATTTGCAACAGCCATATGAATACAGATAACTACAAAATTTGAAATATAACGAGTTGTAACAGATCAAAATGGATAATAAGTCATCCAATATTCCCAAATCAGTTGTATTCTCATCAATTAGTGTGAAGTTAGACTTAAAAGACATTGTTTTTAACCACTAATCAACAAAATCACGTGCTCCAGTGGTTGTTTGTCATTACTTTGGGTGTCTATAGGTGATTTTGGTACGAGGTATGATGAATTTGTGTGTTTGTTGGTAGATTTGGCGAGAGGTTGCGTGTTGAAGATTTGCAACAGCCATATGAATACAGATAACTACCAAATTTGCAATTAAACGGGTTGTAACAGATCAAAATGGATAATAAGTCATCAAATTTCCCAAATCAGTTGTATTCTCATATAATGTGAAGTTAGACTTAAAAACATGTTTTTAACCACTAATCAACAAAATCACGTGCTCCAGTGGTGGTTTGTCATTACTTTGGGTGTCTATAGGTGATTTTGGTACGAGGTATGATGAATTTGTGTGTTTGTTGGTAGATTTTGGCGAAAGGTTGCGTGTTTAAGATTTGCAACAGCCATATGAATACAGATTACTACCAAAATTTGAAATTAACGAGTTGTAACAGATCAAAATGGATAATAAGTCATCCAATATTCCAAAATCAGTTGTATTCTCATCAATAGTGTGAAGTTAGACTTAAAAGACATTGTTTTTAACCACTATCAACAAAATCACGTGCTCCAGTGGTTGTTGTCATTACTTTGGGTGTCTATAGATGTTTGGTAGATGATGGTATGATGAATTTGTGTGTTTGTTGGTAGATTTTGGCGAGAGGTTGCGTGTTTAAGATTTCAACAGCCATAGATACAGATAACTACTCAAATTTGAAATATAACGAGTTGTAACAGATCAAAACGGATAAAAAGTAATCCAATTTCCCAAATCAGTTGTATTCTCATCAATTAGTGTGAAGTTAGACTTAAAAGACATTGTTTTTAACACTAATCAACAAAATCACGTGCTCCAGTGGGTGTTTGTCATTACTTTGGGTGTCTATAGTGATTTGGTAGAGGTATGATGAATTTGTGTGTGTTTGTTGGTAGATTTTGGCGAGAGGTTGCGTGTTTACGATTTGCAACAGCCATATATAAATACAGATAACTACTCAAATTTGCAATTAACGTGTTGTAACAGATCAAAATGGATAATAAGTCATCCAATTTTCCCAAATCATTTGTATTCTCATAATTAGTGTGAAGTTAGAATAAAAACATTGTTTTAACCACTAATCAACAAAATCACGTGCTCCAGTGGTGGTTGTCATACTTTGGGTGTCTATAGGTGATTTTGGTAGAGGATGATGAATTTGTGTGTTGTTGGTAGATTTTGGTGAGAGGTTGCGTGTTTACGATTTGCAACAGCCATATGAATACAGATAACTACCAAATTTGAAATATAACGAATGTACAGATCCAAAAGGACAATAAGTCATCCAATATTCCCAAATCAGTTGTATACTCATCAATTAGTGTGAAGTTAGACCAATAAGACATCGTTTTTAACCACTAATCAACAAAATCACGTGCTCCAGTGTTGTTTGTCATTACTTTGGGTGTCTATAGGTGATTTCGGAGAGAGTGTGATGAATTTGTGTGTTTGTTGGTGGATTTTGGTGAGAAGTTGCGTGTTTAAGTTAAACAGCCATATGATTAGATAACTACTCAAATTTGCACTAAACAAGTTGTAATAGATTAAAATGGATAATAAGTCTTCCAATATTCCCAAATCAGTTGTATTCTCATCAATTAGTGTGAAGTTAAACTAATAAGACATCGTTTTTTAGCCACTAATCAACAAAAATCACGTGCTTCAGTGGTTGTTTGTCATTACTTTTGGTGTTGTATTTGTGAGTTGAATGATGAGTGATGATTTTGTATGTTTTGTGGTGGATTTTGGTAAGAGGTTGCGTGTTTAAGATTTGCAACAGCCATATAATTACAGATAACTACTCAATTTGCATTATAACAAGTTTCAACAGATCAAAATTGACATTAAGTCATCCAATATTCCCAAATCAGTTGTATACTCCTAATTAGTGTGAAGTTAGACCAAAAGACGTTTTAGCCCACTAATCAACAAAATCATGTGCTAGTTGTTGTTTGTCACTACTTTGGGTCTCTACAGGTGAATTTGGGAGAGTTTTCTAGACGTTTGAAGAATGAACTGTCCGTAGTGTGTTTATGTTGGGTTAACGAATGTGAAGAACTCACAGACACCCAAAGTAATGACAAAGCACCACTGGAGCACGTGATTTTGTTGATTAGTTTAACTTCAGCATCTTTATTTGTAACCCGGAGCACTAAAGTTTTTCTGCAATTTCGAAAGTTTTATTTGCACTCAAAACTATCATGACAGGTGACTTTATTTATTTATGAAAACGTAAGATATTGCTACAAAAAAAAACAATGCGTTATGTAGGTAATTTGATTAGCATCAATTATCGGATTTGAGCGCACGCTTTATTCTTCCTTTTTTGCTTCATATTAAAACGGCGAAACCATATACTGCAGAGTAGGAATACGGGCCACTCCCTTCACGGCGAGAACGGAAAACATTCAAAACATAACCATCAAAGCGGGTACGCCATTGCGCCTGTGCTAGGCTCATGTTGAGTTTTTAAATTATTTTAATACGTGTTTTTACATCTTAATTTCGTATAGTCACTCCCTCACCTGGTGGAGAATATAAATCTATGACGTGATTATATCCATAAACTTTGCAGATATAATTAATGACGAAAAAGTTTTTTTCAACTGATAAAAATAAGTTATTGATAAAGGTACTTGTTATTTTAAAACTTAATCTTATTCTTAAAACAATATGCTTAGAACTCCACCTTGAACCTTGATCACGTATCAACAAAAAAGTGGCATAGCGAAGATTAAGTGAAAAAATTCTTTCAGTAGTCGAAGAACATTCAAAACTTGAACACTTGGTCATGTTGTGTGTTACAGATGCAACACCAATGTAGAATATGGTAGGACTAATCAAAGACTCGAGTTATGTCTTAAACGACCACTTCAGTAGATTATTTGTCTTCTACACCATAAATGAGTTACCTTTTAGAGAAGTTTAAACATTTAGATGGCGCACAAAACGGACTTGGACTTAGGAAGGGGTACTCCTAGGGAAAAATAGTACGCAGAGGCTGTGTGAACTTTATATTTACAACGTCCATATTGCAACATTTTGTTAATATTAGTAGTAGTAATAAGTTATGGACTTCATTGATTGTATCTTTACGCATAAACATCATGTATATACATACATACATTCTCTTTTTTATGCTTGTATATTTTTTATGAACGTGAATAATAATAATAAATCACAAAAAAAGTATTAGTAAAGCTGAACGTTGTGAGAATGTAGACGATTCCTGAATATTTTAAAAGCCTATGTCTTTTTGGTGTCTTTAATCTTAAAAAGAAATCTCCCCCCAGTCACAAAGCATTGAATCTGCAATACAAAATGTCAAATCTTTAATGCACAAAAAACTTACTACTAACAAGTGCATTTTAGAAAAAGATCTAAGACCTATCCTTCATTTGTGCTGCCGCCCGCCACTCTGCTTTGAGGTCAAAATCCTGATTTGGGAGTGTCAACAGGAAATGGGGCTGGAGGCCTCATTAAATTTTATCCAAAACAGTTCAAAGTCTATTGGACGACATCAGAAGGATTTAAGAATGCATCGCCGTTTTGTATTGATACAAAGTAGTTTTATCAATTGTTGTTTTATAAATATGGTTTTTTATGGGTTGGTAATTTTGAACTATAATGTCATGGAGTTTTATTACGTAACTGTCCCAGATTGATTTGATTTCTTATGGTTATCTTGTATTTTTTAGTGTATTTTTATACGTATTCTTTTTTGCAGTAACAGAATAAATTATTTTAACCCTGAAAAAAAACCTCTATTAACGCCTATATTTTTTTACAAAAAAATATAATAAGGATTACTTCAACTCCAGATATAAATGCTGTTGTGCAAATTATCGCTTATGCTATTGTTGCGTTAGATTTGTTTAAATATCTATTATTGATAAGATTCTAACTATATCATGATATATATATATATATAAAATGCAGTAATGATGATAATGATTGATAATTCAATTGAGGGATTTTATTATATAGATAGATGGATAGGCTGCATATAATAGAATCCCTTAATTACCTATAAACCCTCAATACCAGCACGAAGTGGTAAATCACTCCACAAATTTTGTGGATCCCATAAGCGAACGATGTTGAGTGCTACTGGAAAAATGCAAAGAGAAGGTAATAAAGAAACTATATTGCATTTAATTATTACTTAATATTTTTCTTTACAGATTCCAATCAATGACTGGTGTGTGAGAGTGTTACGCTCGAGGAACACTTCGATGAATTTTATGGAGGGAGTAATTCGAGAGGACCCTAAAGACGCATTTCCAACATATTTTACATATAGCTTATACATATACCTTAAAAATATATATATATATATGTATACAATTTTTATAATTTCTTTCGAACACGGAGCTTCATCGGTTCCTTTAATCTCGCACTCAATGACCAACAAAGGTAAATTTGTCTATTCTGATATGATTGAATTATCAAAAATCTTCGATCATTCATTACTTCATTGTATATATCATCACAATCTTATAATAATAGATATTTAAAAAATCATAAACGCAACAATGGGAATCAATGAAGTCACATAAACTTACTACTAATAATAATAATAACAAACATGTTGCAATATGGACGTTTGTAAATATAAAGTTCACACAACCTCGCGTACTATTTTTCCTGGGAGTACTACATGAGGTACCATAAGAAAATTAATTAATACAGACTTTACCAAAATTCAATGAAAAGTTTTTAAACACTTGCAAGAAAAGTAAAATACTTAAATCAAAGGTTACTGTATTCTTTAAGCTCAGATAATATATTTATACGAAATTACATTAGGAATACAAACAGGAAAATTTTCGAATTCAGCTTTTGCAATAGGTCTCCAGGAGCATTACATGAGGCAAAATGTCGAACAGAATTTAAGATCCTATATTTCACAAAAGTCCATGTGAGTCTCACATAAAATTTGTAAATTTTATATAAAATTTATACGCTCCTATAGGTTTCAAACCAAGTTGAATCCTCTTTTTATGAAGGCTCAAAGCTTTATCAATTCGGCGCTGCTTTATTACAAGAGATTGATGAAAATTAAGCCCCTTCAATAAAAAAAGTACTCAAGAGAAACGCTTTTTTGCCCACCCTGAAAATATATTGCTATAAGGCCTAACCGATAAATAAATGGACACAAGAATATTTGCCCTGGAAAAAGTTTTGTCTGCAAAAAAGAATATTAAAAAAAAAAGAAATTTTCAACTTCTAATTCTAGGAATTTTTTAAATCTTATCGACTGGTCAAAAATAAATTTGTCTGTTCCTCCAATTGTGCCTGAGGAAGATCTTATAAAAGCAAAAGAACATCCTTTAAAAATTAATAAGTATCCTTGCCATTCACAATCAGTGGAAAGAGCTGTAAAACTAGTAACGGAAGCATCTGCAAAAGTTTATGGATATAATCAACGTCATATTCTCAACCATGTGAGGGAGGTTACTATATGAAAATTAAGATGTGAAAAGCAAACGTATTTAAAAAATAACTTAAAAACATCAACATGAGTACCCTCTTTTTCTTTTTCTTTATTGAAACTATAAAAGCACCCTAGTAGGAGCCGTTATTTAAAAATGGTTGGTGCGTCAGCACTTATGTTCATTTCTTGGCACTAAATATTATTTGACAAAAATTTGCAAAAAAAAATAACAAAGTCATAAATTGATCATAGCTAAATTTTGTAAAACTAAATATTTCAAACTAAGTAATAACAAAAGTTTTGCTTCATAATGAAACCTTTGAAATCAATTTGGCGGGGAAAGGGGGGGGGGGTCAAACCAAAATCCATTTTTCTACGATCATTTAGTTTCTTATGACGCAACTTTCGCAGGGGGATAAATTTTGATATCTTAATATTAGGTTTCTATAATACCCCCTAATGAGTAGTGTTGTGTCCGTCTTTATCAAGGACCGAGGACTGCAGTCCAGTGTGGTCCGGTCCTATTCGGTCCAGTCCAGTCCTTTTGTCGGTCCTTTGAACAACTCATGTAATGGTTGGACAAAGCTGATAAAATATTTTAATTTTTTTAATAATTCCATTTCAATTTCAGTATTTCGTCAACAATTGAGTTTATATATATACAAGTTTATTTCATTTATAATTGGGATATAATCGAGTAAATAAATATAAATAAATATTAAATTATTTTTTTAAAGATTCAAACAAATGTTCATTTAAATAAAAAAGATTACATATGAAACAGTAAGAAAACAAAGAAACATCACGTACTCAATTGAATTACTAATTATTTGTAACAATATTATTAAAATACAACTTTAATAGATGTTTTGGATAAATTAGGTGTTCACTTCTACTTCGGGCCTCCGTCGTTATTTTCCTCCAGTTATTTATTGATATTTTTCACTTTTCCGAATAAATGTGGACTCCCCTTACTTCTTAAAGTATTTCCAATCCAACAATTTGATATTTCACGAATTTAAATGACAAAATACTCCTAAAACAAGATTTAAGATAGCTTCGCCGAATAAAATGTGCAAATATAGTGTGCTGTTGGAAACTGCTTCGATAAAAAGTGCAATTTGATCAGCGTAAATGTTTTTTATGGATGACCAGGTGTTTACTAAACTATGTTGTTTTGCGAGGTTTGTAATAGAAAGATATGTACGAATAATGTTTTATAATCTGTTGAGTCCCTGATAATGGTTTAAAGTATTTATTTTGTTTGGAGACCGATGCAGATTTTATTTTTGCAGAATTATATGTGCACGAAAAATGAATTCTTATGTAACTATAATTGCACCATGATAACACTATACTTCAACTCTATTCCTTTTGGTGTAAAAAGGAATAAAATATGCACTCTTTGGATCTTTACCACTTCATTTAATTTTACAACTATTAACAGTACATGAAAACTGTTGTGTTTAAGTACCTTAATGATAATGATAATCTATGTTCATAAGGGTATCCCATACTCGTCGGATTGGGAATAGGAGGCAAGACTTGACATGGACGCTGCTTCGATCCATTTTGAGCCAGCATCCATCAGGATGAGGTAGTCCTTCCTCTGGTAGTTCAAAAAATCGATATGAACACGTTCCCAAGAAGGCAGGTGCAAAGGGCGTAAATTTGCAGGAGGACTCGGTGCGACATTTTGGCAGGTGGTGCATGCATTGACGAGATCCTCAATGTCTCCACCGATATTAGGCCACCAGACTGAGGAACGAGCGACCGACTTCATCTTTACGATGCCCCGATGAGACAAATGGAGCTCGTCTAGGAACTTGCCACGAAGAGAGGATGAAACCACAACACGCACTCCCCAGAACAACATGTTGTCCTTGACTGAGAACTCGTGGCGCTTGTCAATGAAAGCCTTTTGCGCCACTTCGACCAATCGCCAGATTGGGCAGCCTCCAGAGCTGCTAAAAGAGTGATGTCGTCTTTGTGGCCTGTTGAAGGTTCGGGACCCCAGTGCTGAGGGAGGATAGCGCAAGACATTGAAGTCTATCTGTGTCGTCGTTGGCGTCGTCAGGAGGATCCAGGGGACCGCGGGAGAGGGCATCTGCGTTGAGGTTTAGACTACCCTTCACATGCGTGATCTCGTAGCTAAACATTGCTAGGCGCAGTGCGAAGCGTGATAGCCGAGCCGTGACAACTAGGGAAGCTCTTTCCTGGGGCTTAGAATATACTCCAACGGCTTATGATCGGTTCGGATGGTGAACTTACGACCCAGGAGGTGACGTTCGAATCGATTGAGCCCAAACATGATTCCCGTAGCTTCCCGATCAATCTGGGAGTAATTCTTTTCGGCGGCAGAGAGTTTACGCGAAGCAAACGCGATAGGACGGTCCACTCCATCGATGACGAGTCCAATCGGAGAAGCATCGGTGGAGAGGTAGAGAGGCAGCACAGGATCGTAGTACGCCAAAATGGGTGCATTAGAAAGGGTTTTCTTAATGGTCTCGAAGCTTTCCTCTGCTTCTTTAGACCAGGCAAAGTCAGTGGACGGTTTTGCTAACTCGTGCAGAGGCGCAGCAACGAGGGAGAGATTCTTCAGGAATTGGCCATAAAATTGCACAAGGCCCAGAAAGGATTTAACTTGCGATGAGGTAGACGGGGTAGGGAATTCTAGTACAGGACGCACCAGGTTTGGATCCAGTGCTTTCCCTTGCTTGGACACCTTAAACCCGAGGTAGGTGAGTTCATGTGTCCCAAAGATACATTTTTTAAAGTTAAGATGTGCCCCGGCGGCACTGAGGCGTTCGTAGATCTTGCGTAAGGTAACTTGGTGCTCCTCATGGACTTAGAGTAGATTAAAAGATCGTCAATGTAAATTTTGACGTTTCCAATGCCGTCCAGCAGCTTTTCCTGCGCCGCCTGGACTATTGCTGGGGCAGAAGAGAGACCGTAGGGAAGAGCTTTATATCGCATTAGACCAAGAGGAGTATTTATGGTCAACAGGTCCTTTGACCGGGCGTCGAGCTCGTACTGCTCATAGCAGTGTCGAAAGTCGAGCTTACTGAACACCTCTGCACCAGACAGGTCTCCAATAGCTCGTCTGGATGAGGTAGAGGGTAGAGGTGTTTCTCTATTACTGGAGAGATCGTGCAGGTGTAGTCTGCACAAATTCGTACCTTTCCCTCCGGTTTCAGAACTGTAACTATAGGTGACGCCCATTCCGAAGATTCCACTCTCTCTAAGGTTCCTCGATCGACCATGCTCAGAAGTTCTTCTTTAACCCTGTCCCGGAGCGCGAGCGGAACCGGACGGGCTCGTAGGTACCGTGGTTGTGCGTTTTCTTTGACATGTACCACGGCTTTCGTATGGTTCATAGTGTGGGCTTCCGATTCTTTGAAAAGGTGGTCAAATTCTTTGTTGAGGACTTCGGGGGAAGGCTCTTCTAGGTTCAGTTGATTACAGAGAAAAGTAGGACGTACCAGGACCATTACCGCAGTACCCCAATTTAGGGGGATTTATTTTTTATTTAGATTTTTAATTTTTAGGTTTTAATGTATATATATATGTAGGTGTACACAGGAAGATGTGTTTTTATATATGGTTTTTATATTATATCTAAAACGAACCAGCAAAAAGCTGATAATTTAAAGAAAGGATTACACACACACACACCCGAGGGTAGGGATTCTGTCACCTCCAAAAGCAAAGATGTGACCCTCGTGTTTCTGAGTCCTCTCAGCAGGGACGAAACGGCGAGGAAGGACGTTGACGTTCGCGCCCAAATCGAGCAGGAAGGTTACCGATTGCCCCTCCACCATGGCATTCACAAAAGCCCTTTTGAGGCTCCCGAGTGAGGAAGCTCTGCCACTTTAGACACGACCGAGTTGCTCATTTCGCAGCAAGATGCAAAATGGTTCATGCGTCCACACTTGTTGCAAGTTTTTCCATAAGCCTTGCACTGAGACTTCAGGGGCATGTGCATCCTGCACAAAATTGCATTTTATCGGCTTCTTGGCAGGAGTCTGGGGGTTAGGCTTTCCCCCCACACGACGGGTACCCTTCGGACCCTTATACTCCGATGCGAGGACCGACTCTTTAATCATCTCCTGTGAGTGACTTCAGCAGACTCCAGTGCCCGGCCCAGTTGGAGGACTTCGTCCAACGGGATAACCGCTTCTCGAAGACCAACTGCCGAATTTAGAAGACGTGGTATTCTTGATCATGGAAGCGACCAGGGCATCCTCTTCACACGGAGCATTGCAGGATGCGCACAACAGCTTACAGAAACGGGCTTGTACCCGAAGGCGTGTGGCGAAGTCGTCCAAAGGTTCGCCCACGAGCTGTTAATTTCTCCAAGACGGTATCTCTCGAAGAGAATAGACTCCACAGGTGAGAACGCATCATTCATAGCTCTCAGGAGGGCGGAGTACTGGTCCTCATCCTCTGCAGGAACCACATTAGAGTTTTCCTCCACTGCTGCACCTCCGATCCGGCACAGTGGAGAAGGAGTGCTGTCTTGCGTTCCGGCGAGAGTTCCCCGAACAAGGAAACATAGGTCTGGAACTCATCCGACCACGCAGCCCAGCGATGACCTCTACGAGGCCCTACCAGCGAGAAGGAAGGAGGCTGTGACACGCCCAGGTTGCTAGAGGTGGAGTAGGTAGGATTGGTGAGAGGGGCTACTTCAGGTTCTTCTGCAGCTTCGGCTGAGAAGTCAAAGGATGTGGGGTCATTCCCACAGGCAAGGAGGAAGTCCTTGATGAGGCGCGCGAGCTCCAGCTTCTTCATAGAGGTGAGTTCTTCCCCGTCCTGGCATAGCTCCATGCGGACGCATTCCGCTCTGAGCTCGGCTAAGGTGAGACGTGCGAGTAGTTTCCTCATTTTCGTCGCCAGATGTTGTGTTTAAGTACCTTAATGATAATGATAATCTGGTATAAGGGATCCAACTCGTCGCCAGATGTTGGTAATCTTATGAATGATATTATGTTATAGGGATATCCAAGTCGGATTGGAATAGGAGGCAGGATGTTCTCGGATATTATACGATGTACTTTATTATATAGGAGTAAGGACCATGCCTTAGGAAGAACTAAAATACGTGGGTACATAAACAATAATACATAATGACGCAGTACGCTGCAGGGGTACCTACATCATCACGAAACCTAAATATATAACAAAAACTATACCATCAAATAAACTCGTATTGATAACAATACTTTTCTATTCTATTGCAATGCAAGTAAATATGACTATTCTAGTCAAACAACCAATAACTTAAAGAATATAAGACTGGTCGATAGGATTGTTTTGATATTAGTCATACCCAAGAATAACGATCAAATACTATTTTTTTAAAGATTAGCTACTAATAATTCTCTTTGATTATTACATTTGTCATTATACAGATAATTCGAAAATGAAGACAAAAAGTTAAATCTTTGAGTTAGAAATAATACCAAATAGCCTGTTTTGGTAGATCGTAACTAACGAAGATAGTTTTTGCAAATGATCATTTTGTATTTTATAGATTACGGAAAACTGCTACCGATTTCAAAGATTAGTGTAAATTTGTATTGTTGATTGAAAAATTAGTGGAAAATATCTGACTGATATTCAGTATTTTGGTTAGATTGGTACTATCGGTAGAAAAATTTACTACCGATACCAAACATTATTTTCATTTTTAAATGATCTAATATTGCTACTGATTGCATGATTAGTGATTTGGATGTGAAATTCTTCAAAATTTTATAGTTATTGGTATCCCATAAAACATTAAAAAATGTTGTCCTGGTTGCGTCAATTTTTATAAGCTTAATGGATTTTTAAATATCTCTCATTTATAAATATTATTCGGAAACATAAAATAACACGCAGTGTACAATATTTTATTTGACTGTCAGATATAAAATGTATTGAACACAACAAACCATTAAATTCAAATAATTAAAAAGGGGTGAAATTATTAATAAACGCTATAACAGAGGGAGTGGATAAATGACTAAAAAATTATAAATAGAAAATGATGCACTCACTTCAGGGATGGTGCATTGGGTCATTTAAAGGATATTTTGTTTTTGGAGTTGGTACCTGAAATGAAATAAAGCCTCCACTCCACCCCAAAAACTAAATTGGTCATGTTTTGATCCCCTCTATCATTAAAAACAAAACCTTAAGATAACTCGTTATGATAACCTATCATAAGTTGCAAAGTCTTATGTATATTGGAAACCGAACGAGTTGCATTTTTTAGCCAGACCGAGCAGCCCAAGAAAGCTGGACACCGGGACCGACCTATTTACTATTTTGATAGTGAAAAAATTTTTAAAACACTTGTATTGATATGATCCAAACGGCCAAGTGCACGATGATTGTTAGTGACTGGGCCGGGGTCGGACTGTCCTAAAACAAATGGAAACTGGACCGTGTCGAACTTGGGTGCTCGGTTGGTTTCCAATATTTGCAGGTATATATATTTATGTTAAAAGGACATACTAAAAAGTATATAAAAAATCTACATCTAAAAAATACCATTATGCATTGTGACTCCTGGTTAACTGCAAGATAACTTTTGTAATTCTAAAGAGATAATTTTATTTAAAACACCATAAGACAAGCAGCTAAAAGGAGTGGTCACAGGTATTGTTATTTTCATTTTAATTTAAAAAATTCCTAAAACTTAGTTCTGTTCTGGTCTAATTTAATATTAGACATACCTTTATCTTTTTAGCTGTAGTTTAAACTAACCAACATCAACAGGAAGGTAGAAAAGAACTGGAAATAGTTAAGTAGGAACAGCGGAGAAAGACTCACTGGCTGTTCAACAATACATCGAGTTGTTTTACAAAAAATGAACTCTTTGATGTATTTACTCATAATCTTATGGATCCCAGATCCCAGATGGAGTACAAATACTAATAATACCAAAAGACAGAGCAAAGGATGTTCGGACTGATGATACAACTGTGCTCATGGACAGCAATTTCACAGGAACAAATTTTACACGGCTTTAAAACGCACGCCTTATATACACATTCATAAACATGAGGGAGGGGGGGGGGAGAGTGACGTCACCATCAGCAATCATCAAATAAAGAGCCTCCACTGATCATAGTTGGGGATCTATTTTTTTGGGTGTCATGAAAGCATTCTGGCCTAGACTTCAAACTTGTTGGAGATCCCTCGATCTCTTCCTTCCTGCATCCCTCCTTCTATCTTCCCGGGACTCCTTGGACACCAAGAAACGAGTGACATTAAGAGACACATTCCCCTCACCTCAACTTCGTGAGTGGAGTCCTACCCCTCGTCGGTCTTCGTCAGTCAAAGGAGTTCCTTCCCTCATCTTCGTTAGAGAGCTCCCCGTCCCTCCTCTTCGTGAATGGAGCCCTACCTCTCGTCGGACTTCGTTAGAGAGCTTCCCATCCCTCGTCTTCGTTATAGGGCTCCCCTTCCCTCGTCTTCGACCAAGGAGGTCCTTCCTTCGTCTTCGTGAATGGAGTCCTGCCACTCGTATTCATGAACGGAGCCCTACCCCTCATCTTCGTCAAAGGAGTTCCGTCATCTATAACCTCTTCCATATTGAAGACTTTTTCCACTTTTTGGAATTTACTTATTTATTTGGAGTATTCTGAAAAAGAATCGGGCTTTCAGCAAAACTTTTAGCTGGTACAAGGCCGACTTGAGGGGCGTCTAGAACTTAAAGGATGTAGTTGGCCGACTCTAGTGCTGCGACTTTTCATTACTTCCAGTTCAATATCAGGGAAGAAATCGATCAAGAGATAGAACTCATGCTTCTCAGGGGTGGGAGTAGATGAAAGCTGAGATGAGATGCTAGGAGAGGGGAGTAAATGGGTGAGATGACCTTTTCCAGGAAGTAGGCCAATGACCGACTCAGCACATGTTTTAGTTGCAGTAGTGCGAAGAAGATTCAAAAAGTTCAACGTTTCTAATGTTTGGAATCCCTCAGAAAGAATGAAGGGGAATTAAACTGTCGGAAAAGTAAATTCGTTTAAAATATTTATATATCACCTAAAGTAATATTGAATTTATTGTGAATGAAATTTATTTGCCATCTAATATACATTAATTACTTTCATGAATTAAAGTGTAGGAACAGTAAATTCGTTTAAAATATTTTTTTATCATCTATTATAATATTTTATTTATGTCTGCATTATAATATAATAAATTGATAAGATAATATCTTAATTATGAGGGAGACCTAAAAGCCATTCACATATCGGCAGCAGCTCGTTACATGGGGCTCTACATAAGGATTCTGTAGGTTTCAAGCTGGCAATTTGCGGGTGACATCGTTCTGTACTTCCCCTCCTGCTCCGAGAGGACCTTTCCCTATCTGAAGGTTTTACTACGGTTCTACAAAAAATCATAATCTTAAATTGAATGAAAACCATTATTTCCTAAACATTTTAATGATATTTTTATATCAGTAGATTTTGATTATATTTATACTTGATTTTTTAATGCCGTAATTTTTTTATTGATTTTATTTACTGTATAAATTTTAAACTATAATTTTTATTTAATAAAATATATTTAACATGCATTCACGTTAAATTCAATAAAGTGTAAATAGTGATAAAGCACTAGTGAAAAGGTTGTTAAAATGATTTATTTCAAAGTGACACCTAAAACTTCTTGGATTTGTAAGAAATTTTGTAAAAGAGACCATATATCCATAGTAAAAACTCTTTCAAGTCATGTTAAAGTAAAATTTTATTTGCTTAATCATTTTAATGACATATCTTAGAAAATAAATAAAAATTAATTAGCACTTTTAATACTAATTTTTGATAGGTTTAGTGACCAGTTACAATTATTGTGGGATTTGAAATGAGAAACATAAGATTTTTTAAATAATGATAAAGTAAAGTATTATTATTATTTTATCTGATTACATTCAAATTTTAAACTGGTCAATTGTCACAAAAAAACATAGTTAACTTCATAAGCGGACTTCATGGAATAAAAAATATTAGTAATGGGAGTAAATGGCACGGGGGGTGATAGTCCGGGGTGCGTTAGTCTGGGAGGAGGGGGGTAGTCCTGTTAGGTTTGATGATCAAGGCTCCTTCACCGAGATTTTATGATCTTCATGTCCTTTAGACTGTTAGATTCATCAGGACATCATGATACTTATTTCATAGAAATACAGAACTGAGGCGTCCAATAGCAAACTCCAAAAAAGAGAAAAAAGGGTTCAATATGGAGGAGGTTATGGAAGACGGAACTCCAATCACGAAGATGAGGGGTAGGGCTCCATTCATGAATACGAGTGGCAGGACTCCATTAACGAAGAGGAGGGACGGGGAACCCTATGCCGAAGACGAAGGAAGGAACTCCTTGCACGAAGACGAGGGATGGGAAGCTCTCTAACGAAGTCCGACGAGGGGTAGGACTCCATTCACGAAGAGGAGGGACGGAGAGCTTTCTAACGAAGACGAGGGATGGGAAGCTCTCGAACGAAGTCCGACGAGGGGTAGGACTCCATTCACGAAGAAGAGGGACGGGAGCTCTCTAACGAAGACAAGGGATGGGAAGCTCTCTAACGAAGTCCGACGAGGGGTAGGACTCCATTCACGAAGAGGAGGGACGGGGAGCTCTGTAACGAAGATGAGGGAAGGGACTCCTTTGACTGACGAAGACCGACGAGGGGTAGGACTCCACTCACGAAGTCGAGGTGAGGGGAATGTGTTTCTTAATGGGAGGGAGGGAGGAGACTCGTTTCTTGGTGTCCAAGGCATTTATCCCGGAGTCCCGGGAATATAGAAGGTAGGATGGAGGAAGGAAGGAAGGGATCGAGGGATCTCCAACAAGTTTGAAGTCTAGGCCAGAATGCTTTCATGACACCCAAAAAATAGATTCCCAAGTATGATCAGTGGAGGCTCTATTATTTGACGATTGTTGATGTTGACGTCACTCTTGACTCTCTCCCCCCCCCCTCATGTTTATGAATGTGTATATAAGGCGTGCGTTTTAAGCCGTGTAAAATTTGTTCATGTGAAAATAGCTCTATCGCTGTCCATGAGCACAGTTGTATCATCAGTCCGGATGTTCTTTTCCAAAGGAGTGGATCCTGTGTGATACCATAGAAAGATGCAGACCGAGGAATACTTCTAGTATTCCTTGATGCAGACCCAAAGGAGAAGAGTGAAGAGTAACAGAGGGAGAGAGAGCAGCATTTCTCATATCAAACTCTGGAACATATCACCGATCTCTTGTTGAATCCGTTAAGATATCCAGCTGCAGAAGCGATGAATAGAAGGAGGACCCCTCCTAAAAAAACGACCCATAGATTTATGAGACCGATACGCAGTCTCAAAAGGATGGCGTAGACAGTGAGGTGCAGGTAGAAACCAAAGGAAGGGGGGGAGGAACCTTCACGGATGTTGTTGAAATAGACATGAAAGAAGCTCACTACCACAAGAGTTTCAAACCATACGATTGCCAAAGAGAAAATTCAAAGATGAATTATATATAACTACAACCAATCTCTCAGCACAGGGACTGGCTATAAGTGAGGCGACCTTATCTGTGATTTAAGAAGGCAACACTATGTTGGGAAGAAAAATGCTGAGGAATTTGATGAGATCTTTGACAAGAATACAGTGCCAAGTACTAAAAGCATAGGGGCAGCTCTGGATTAAATTGAGGTCCAAAGTCTATGTCTAGTTGTGTGGAAAGCTTGAGAAAGAGAAGAAGACAGTTAGAATGATCAAGTATGCATACGACAGCACCAGGAAGAAAAATGTCAGTCAGTTCATGCATGATCAAAACAGCACATGAATTTGTAGATACTCTTATGGCATTTCTGGGAAAGATCGAAACACATTGGATTAAATAAAATTGCAAGAAATTAAGAAGTTATTTATATGACATTGGAACTAAATATAAAACTTTATAATTATGTAATTGAAATAAAAAATCTTATAATTTATTCCACATGAGTTTAGACATTTAATTTTAGCAGACGGCAAAAATAGTAAATGTAAGAAGGACAAAACATCCCAAATAAGTATACGTTTTTGTGTTCTTTAAAAAAGATTATTATTTATCAATTAGTAATTGTCTATAATATTAGATATAGGGGGAAATGGTAGTGTTTAATAATTCCCAAATGGGTTTAATTCAGGAACTGATCGGGTAATTGGCTCGGCCTGGTCTGATGCTCAGCTATTTTTAGGATGTCCAGCCTCTTTAAATCACTGGACCGTTTTGACCATGGCAGAGTAAGTGTCTTCTTCATCATTTTTTCGGTTTTACATATCTTTATAGTAAATGGCCCGGTCCGTTTATTGTCCGATTCGGGACCGGTTTGAAAAAGTTGTTGCCCAGTCCCAGCACAAAAAAATGCTACCCAGTCAGTTAATAGTTAATAGAGTTACTTTTGGTGTCAAATTTCTTGTGTTGATAGTGTTAATTAAGTCCTAAATGGGTGTTATGAAATTTTGAACATAATTATTATCCCCCTCCCCTTACCTATAAAGATATAAATTGAAGAGTTGTTGCTTACTAAAGAAAATAATATTTTTTCATTGACCAAGAAGAAATGGACCAAGGTGGAAAAGGAAAATGATGACTCATGGAAGAAATAGACCAAATACAGAGGTAGGCAAGTATTAGAATAGAATGCACCTAAGTATTATTAAATACTATTTCTTATATAAACTGAGTAAATAATGACATGAAATAATTTTATTTTTGCAACTGTAGAAAAATACTCCCTTTTTTGTTGTCAAGTGTAGTTCAAAATCACCCAAATTATTGTAAATAATACATATTGCCTTAAATAACGAACATACCAATGTTAGAAGTCCTCAAAAAGTACATAAAAAAGAAGAAATATATGCCCAATTTCGGACGCGATTGTTATAAATGGAATATTTGTATTTATAATAAATTTCAACTACAGTTTTATCTCGGATTTGTCAATTGATATTTTCAACTTATTTTTCATATTTTTTAAATAAAAAGGACTGTTTTATCAAAGGAATTATATTTATTTTTAATAGGAAATACATGCAAATCGATGTTATAATCATTTTAAAAGTTAACAAAAAATGAATGTCTAATTTCGGTTGCGTTTGATTTTTTGTTTTGTTTATTTGTTTGAGGGTAGGATCCAAGAGTACGAATTGAAGTCGAGTCTTGAGTCCAAGGCGGAATCGAATTAACGATCTTAGCCCATTCCCTAGAGCACACAACCACTTTAACCTTGTTGTTTACTCAGTCTACCTGGGGAAGCCAAACAGGTAACCAATGTTACAATTCCTAATAATTGCTGGTATTTGTTTTTGCTCTGGAGAATGTTGGTTAAAGCATTTTTGAGCCATCATTCTCTAAAGACAAAAGAAATCACACTCATCCAACATGGGATAAGACGTCTCATCACTCTGCTGACAAAAACGACACTCTCGAGTGAGAAATTTTTTCGACAATGACTGATGATATCTAAGAAAGTTATGACCAGTTATTATCTGTATTTGAATACATAGAGATTCACGAATAAGATTAATCAATCGTCTCGATGCATTAGGATCTGGCTTTGGAAGCCATAGTTTACTTTGTCTACAGGAGCTATCATGTGTTCATCAGGAGGCCCACATAAAGGATCTAGAATATGAATATCTTTTAATAGATTTGAACTTGATCCAGCTTTTGCAAGTCGGTCAGCTTTCTCACTTCCTGGCCAACCTACGTGGGATTAATCCAATGAAGGTTGGCATGGTTTATACGTCCAAGTGCATTCAAAGCATTGATGCAATTGTTCACTGTACGAGACTTTACAACAACCGAACCCAAAGATACAAGAGCTGCTTGGTTGTCGACATAAAAGTCATTTTTTTGGTTTGAGATTTTCTTTTTTAGTAATAAAAGGGCTGCCTTTAAGATGGCCCAAACTTCAGCTTGAAATACAGTGGATTCGTCATTGAGTTTCCCAGCTGAGTTTATTATAAAAAATAAAGGATTGTACAAATGATAGCCCCACCTGATTTTGTTAGCCATTTTGCTACCATCAGTGTAGCATTGGATACCATTACTGGCGTTCAATACCTCACCTACAGAGAATCTATCATAATTAAAGAAAAATGTTTTCTTCCAACTCATTTTTAGACTCGTAGAAAAGTCTCTGTTAATACAAAATGAAATTCCTAACTTTTTATTTTCGCTACTCTTCAGGAATATGACCAGGTTTAGACCCAATGCTCTCCCATCCATGTGGCGTGATGTTCAAATTAAAAAGTGGCTTTCTGACCCTCATTTTGATATATAAATCTAGAGGAGGCAAATCGAAGATTACCTCAAGTCCTTTCATAGGTGCACAACGATAGATAAAGGTTGTTCTTATCATACCAAGCCGTTGGATACGTTCCAGTTTCTTCCGGTAGTTTTGAGTTCGACGAGACCTGACAATCGATCCATAAGAGATCTCAGGACGAATTATGCTGGTATATATCCATCTCATTGCCCTTGGAATCGGTTCAGGTTTTCCCGACGGCATTGTTGCAAGCCATCAGTAGTTTTTTGGATTGGTTGAGCTTGGATGTGATGTGGAGACCGAAGTTTAGTACCGAATCCAGAGTCACACCTAAGTATTTAACAGAATTAGATAAACATATGTTAATACCATTCATATTCAAGTTCCTTATTTTATGGGCCTTCTTCTTCCTGTGGAAGAGAATAGCCACTGTTTTATGAGGAGCAAACTAAAGGCCACGGCCATTACCCCACTAAAGAGCCTTGTTAATGGCATCTTGAAGGATACAGACCATAGAGTTCGGAACCGGACCTGAAACTAAAAGAGCAGCATCGTCATCAAAGCCTTCACTGGGCCCGAATCAAATAACGCCAAAAGCTTGTCAAATACAAGACTCCAGGCAATTGGACTGAGTACACCACCCTGAAGTGTCCCTCTGGTGAGAACTCAGTTCTTTCTAATGCCCTTGAGTTCGACTGTGATGGAGCGACTTCTTAGGTAGGATTTATACCACTGAATAATACCTTCAGAGACTTTCCTAGCCCTGAGGCCTTCGATGACCGACGTAATGTCTATATTATCGAATGGACCAGAAATGTCCAGAAAAATCCCGAGACTATACTGGCCCCTGTTGATAGATCGTTCAATGAGGTCAACCATAGAGGAGAGAGCAGAGTCGCAGCTCTTTCCTCTTCTGAAAGCATGGCGTTTGATTTTTATATGAAAATGGAAAACTATTCGATGAAAAATTCTAGTTACATGAGCACTTACAAATTATTAATTGATGGTTATTGACTAAAGTTTCTATTCCTGTTTTACATTATTGAGATTTATTTTAAATACAAATAATTGTACTTAAACATTGTTATAATTGTGTCCAAAATTAGGCATATATTTCTTCTTCATTATATATCTACTACTTCAATAGTACTTTTAATATCGGTATGTACCCGAAATTAAATCTGTATTCTCCCTCAGTGATTTTGATTTTTGGAATAAATAAAATTATTTATGTCATTTTTTACACAATTTATATGAGAAATAGTATTTAAAGAATACTTAGGTGTATTCTATTCTAATATTGCCTACCTATGTATTTGGTCCATTTCTTCCATGAGTCATCATTTTCCTTTTCCACCTTGGGCCATTTCTTCTGGACAACAGCTACTTTTTGTTCTTTTTATAAAAAGGAAAAGTAAAGAGCCATATTTCTTCAACATTGAAGAGCATTTGATAAACCTTATGAGGTTATTAAATGTTCTTCAATGTTTTGCTGAATAATTTGAAACATGATCTTAAAAGATAAAAGATCTGTTTATTTTTATCTCAAATATTGAGCATGGTCGTTCTAGGGAACTCATTAATAGACATCATTATTCCGTTTGCATCTAAGTTTTCTTTTTCCCCTTATCGTTAGAGCTTGGACCTATTAATTTTAAAGAAAAATAAAACGAAATTTAAAAATAATTACTTAAATTATGATGAGGAAATGTTTTATAGGTTCATTTATCGTTAATAGTGAAATGATTTGATTCTTCAAAATTATTTTTAAATGTCATTGACCGAGGCCCATGAGACAAGAAATTATTATTTTAATGTCATAAATTATTAGCTTTGAGTTGATGTTCACACTGATACAATTATAATGATCACTGTTTCTCTCTAAAGAGTCTACTTTTCTTATCTATGTATATTATGTCCAAGTTTTGCTCGTCATTTGATACAAATATTTTATTTATATTATATTTTATTAAACCAGTGACAACCAATTATTTTTGCTAGAAAACAACATAATGTATCATTAGAAATTATAGAGTTCGTCTTGGGATATTATCATTATTATTCAGACAGCCTCATGTACTTATTGAGTTTAACAATTTGTTGGAAGTCAACTTGATCAATTAAGCAAATGGTTCATCAAGAAAGTTATAAGCACGTAACAAGAATTATAAAATTTAGTACTGACTCTTTGAGACATTGCACCCCATATTCAATAGGCGGTGTTATTTTTTTTATCTACGCTTTCCGCGAGGGAAGAAAGCCTCAGAATGGGAGGCAGAGCTGAAATATCGCACAACTGTCGATTTGAAACCTGTAATATTGATGAAATATTCGTGTTCAGATGGTTTCAAAAGTGTCAAGAAAAATAATTGCTCAAAGAAATCAGGAAAATCAACTCCCCCCATCACTCGTGAAAAAAATGCCTATGAGACTATGAGGCTTCCCTCAGTCAGCTCGCCATTGGAGAGTAGGGTTGTTCTTATTTTTCAAATGTTAGCAACATTGTGGATTTTCTGTTTCTTGGTGATAAAAGAAGACGACATACAAAGTTTGAACAAAATCGGTCAACATTACGAGGTCGCGCAACGAGGTCAAAGTTTTAAAAATTTAGTAAAAATATAGTTTTCCACAAATTTCTTCAAAATGGTGGACGTTACAGACTTCAATAATAATTATTAATTTAAAGGAAATCTAATTTACTACCAGACGTATGTTTGATGTTTTTTAATAAAACAAAGTTTTCAGTAAAAACAAAGAAAAAATGGAGTGTGTATTGTTAGCATATTTCATAGCTTTTTTGTATCAATTAACTTCACTCGCCTGTAGAAGATGACTTGTTTGCTTCAGAGTAAAATAGTACTTTTAAGTTTAGTAAAGTTTTGGATGATAAATCCAAAAATGACCTTGGTTGCATTCTATCAATTCAGAATTCAGTACAATCTGAGTTTACATCATATGATTCAGAGCCTGTATTGACCTATAAGAAATCGATTATGAAAAAAATAAATAATAATGTGTTTCTTAGATTTGCGTCAAGGTATCCTCTCAAAATTTTACTTTGTCTCTGACGCATTTATAATCCATTATATGCGTCATTTTGTACGCGAGATAGGCTTTTTTAATGTACATATAACTTTCGGTTCCCAAAGGATTATGACCACAAAGCTTTGTGACTACAGCTTTGTGACTACAGGTTTGTGACTATACAGGTTTGTGACTACACAGGTTTGTGACTATACAGTTTTGTGACTACACAGGTTTGTGACTACAGGTTTGTGACTGTACAGGTTTATGACTACACAGACTTGGGACCAAGTGTTAGGGGTCGTACACAAATCACACAATGCTATATGTGTTAATATGTCTCAATGAGTTTTTTGGCATTGGATTTGGGTTGGCTTATTGATGAATTATTCAATGTGAGTTGGTATTCCAGTTCCGCCATAGCCCCTGGGAGGGGCAAATAAGACGGCCAAGAATTAAGACGGGGTAAAACTTGCTTTTGGGGTTATATTGGGGTTGGATTTGGGTTGGCGAGATGAATTATTCATTGTGAGTTGGTATTCAGTTCCGCCATTGCCCTGCAGAGGGGCAAATGTGACGGCCAAGAATTCAGACGGGTTAAATTTGCTTTTGGAGTTATATTGGGGTTGAATTTGGGTTGGCGAGATGAATTATTCATTGTGAGTTGGTATTCCAGTTCCTCCATAGCCCCTCAGAAGGGCAAATGTGACGGCCATGAATTAAGAGTAGGTAAAACTTGCTTTTGGGGTATATTGGGGTTGGATTTGGGTTGGCGAGATGAATTATTTGTTGTGAGTTTGTATTCCAGTTCCGCTATAGCCCCTCGGAGGGGCAAGTGTGACGACCATGAGTTAAGAGTGGATAAAGCTTGCTTTTGGGGTTATATTGGGGTTGGATTTGGGTTGGTGAGATGAATTATTCATTGTGAGTTGGTATTCAAGTTCCACCATAGCCCCTGGAGGGGCAAATAACACGGCCAAGAATTAATAGTGGATGAAAGTTGCTTTTGAGGCGATATTGGGGCTTAATTTGATTTTATCTGACTTTTGATTTCACCTATAGGTTACTCGGAGAAAGGGTTGATTTGCTCCTAAAATTTTAAGAGAACTGGATTATATTCAATGCCGTGCAAATACTTTTCTTTGGAGGTCAACTCTCACCCGGACCTGATGGATCTCTCTCAAACAAAATTGGATAGTTTGAAATCGAGTATATTGAAGAAGTAAATAGGTCTAACTAGTGTTTGTAATTTAATATACGTCGTCTTCAGGGACAAATTTGAGAGCTGGAAGGCATTTTATAAGAACGTTCAATTCGGGCTGGGAATCAAATTTTTTCTTCAGGCCTATTTTTGCCACCTTCCTCATAATGGATTGAGATAGATGAATTCCGGTATTTTTGTTTGGTGGAATTCAGTCCGAAAAGCGCTCATTGCAGCAATTTCGAAATCCAAGACTACTTTCCGGGGACAATATCCATCTAAAAGTTCTTTGACGTTTTGAAGCATTCTCCTATACGTTTGGATCATTTTATTTGGGAGGAGATAATAAATACAGGGAGGGTAACTACTCCCAACTTTTGCATGGATTGTGTACAGCTGAAACCAAATTTCCGTCACAAGCTCAAAAGTTCCATCACAAAACCAGTCCGCATCCAACAAGCACTCCACTAGTTCTCTTTTTCCTAGTCCCAATATTCTTTCAGGGTCATTTTTTCCAGAATCAAAAAGAATACTGTCGAGATACTTCTCTGGGATATCAAAATTATTCCTCGTTGGGTTTGGAATTGCATTTATTTGTTTACGCCTCTGGTTTCTCACCATTTCCTCAAGAGCTGCTTTTTGGGGCATCCTTTGCAAAACGTCGTCTGATACCTCCAAGAGTCCTCCAGCAATAATTGCTTTAGTTTGCGAGTGGTTATCTGGATTTCCAGCATTTTCTCTAATTCTTGACTTTACAGCCCTCATCTCTGATTGCAACGGATCTCCATAATGTGAGTGGTTGGTAGGAGAAGTAAGAATTTGGGTGTTGAAAGTCTTCATCATGGCTCCACATTTTAACCGATTGACCATTCGGCATCTCCATGTGATGCTTCTATCCGGGTTATTCCTTTTGATGATGTAATCAAAACCTTCGTATCGAAGAACTTCATTTCCCCTAGAAGATTTGGAAAAATGAAGCTCCATTATCCTCCAGAAGACTTTAAACGAAACTCGAGTGAGTTTATAAGGGTAAAATAGTCTGTTATTTTAATATATTCTAATTCGAATAGCAAAGTTAGTAACTGAAAAAAAAAATAAAGAAATAAAAATTCATCCACAAAATGCACGCATAAAAGCGTACTTAGTCGGATGCATATTCGTATTAAAAGAATAACGGTTATTCTTTTTTGCATAGCAATTCATTCTTCCATGCATCAAAATAAATATATTTATTTCCAACCCCCTCGGAGTTCCAAATTCCAACCTCAATATAGCCCCAAAAGCAAGTTTTACCTACTCTTAATCCTTGGCCGTCTTATTTGCCCCTCCCAGGGGCTATGGCGGAACTGGAATACCAACTCACAATGAATAATTTATCTCGCCAACCCAAATATAACCCCAAAAGCAAGTTTTACCTACTCTTAATCCTTGGCCGTCTTATTTGCCCCTCCCAGGGGCTATGGCGGAACTGGAATACCAACTCACAGTGAATAATTTATCTCGCCAACCCAAATCCAACCCCAATATAACCCCAAAAGCAAGTTTTACCTACTCTTAATTCTTGGCCGTCTTATTTGCCCCTCCCAGGGGCAATGGCGGAACTGGAATACCAACTCACAATGAATAATTCATCTCGCCAACCCAAATCCAACCCCAATATAACCCCAAAAGCAAGTTTTATCCATTCTTAATTCTTGGCCGTCTTATTTGTCCCTCCGAGGGGCTATGGCGGAACTGGAATACCAATTCACAATGAATAATTCATCTCGCCAACCCAAATCCAACCCCAATATAATCCCAAAAGCAAGTTTTACCCCGTTAATTCTTGGCCGTCTTATTTGCCCCTCCCAGGGGCTATGGCGGAACTGGAATACCAACTCACATTGAATAATTCATCAATAAGCCAACCCAAATCCAATGCCAAAAAACTCATTGAGACATATTAACTCATATAGCATTGTGTGATTTGTGTACGACCCCTAACACTTGGTCCCAAGTCTGTGTAGTCATAAACCTGTACAGTCACAAACCTGTATAGTCACAAACCTATGTAGTCACAAAACTGTATAGTCACAAACCTGTGTAGTCACAAACCTGTATAGTCACAAAGCTGTAGTCACAAAGCTGTAGTCACAAAGCTTTGTGGTCATAATCCTTTGGGAACCATAACTTTCTACTTATTAAATTGACATGATGTAGTATACCAAAATATTAAAGCTGGTTAACCAGTTTGATATGTTTGGTGTTCAAAAAATCGCTATACTTTAAGAGATATAAGCAAATACATTTTTGCACGTACTCTCCCCCAAAATTGATCTTTTAATATGAGAATATACAATTACCATTTGCGGCATCCCAACCTGCAAAAAGTCATTTCAGGGAGGTATTCCGTGACCCCCCCCCCCCCCCCCGGCGTAAAAAAAAGGGCCAAGGACATCATTTATCAACACAGAACTAGTCTTTACTTCAATTCTATATATCAAAATATGAAAAACAATATAACAGTATCAGGATGTTTCATGAGGCACACACGCACACAGCCACACACGCAGAGTCTGTCTCTAAGTCCCTCTTTCTCTGTCGTGCGCGCGACTCGTGTACATAGATGCTCGCGCGGTTGCTCGCTTGCTCTTGATTCCGGGAGATCTTAAGTAATTTGCGGGCTTCAAGGAGTCGCTATCAATATGCGGGAGACTCTCGGAACTTCCGGGAGACTTGGGATGTCTGCATTTGGTAACTGCTGTTAGTGTTACATAACTGGAAGTGTTTTTTCTCCTCTCCTGACGAACCCAGAGATTTCAATTTCGGTTGATAAGAAGGAACTTATAAAGGCTGACAACAAACTATAAAATAAATAATTCTCAAGTGTCATATTTTTTCAAAAAACTTAATGATTTTTGGCATTTTTTTAAATTTTTAAATTTGTTAATATTGTCGTTCCCAATTGGGGAGACCAATGGAAATATGAAGAATTTTTATATTTTGATGAAAACAAAAAAGTTTTATTCGTAAGCATTATTTCATAAGTACATATGCTACATATACATAGCATAGTATTTGGCTATAATGTTAGTTCTTTTTTGCTCCCTAGGGGGTGTTCTAAATTATCAATCTAATGTAACCTCTAGGGAGACTTTTACTGCACAATTGTATTTTAAATTATGAAATACAAATGAAACCCTCGCACAAAAATGATGTCTGTAAAATAAATGTCCGGCACCCTATGACGTCATAAATTAACACCACGGTTCACCAAAGGTCTGTATATAAGGTCTGGCAATACAAAACAAACATGTAATCCTAGCAGTACAACTACTCAATGTCGTCACTAGAGAACGAGTATATACATATATTTACATTTTTATATATTATTTTATTAATTTATTTACACACACACACACACATATATATATATATATATATATATATATATATATATATATATATATATATATATATATATATATATATATATATATATATATATATATATATATATTATATTATCGATAGATAGAGATTGATTGATATTTATCAGGCTTGTTGATCGGAGTTTTTTATGATCGGCGATCAATAGCGATATAGCGATATTTGATCGCTGATCGGAGTATCGCAAAAGGTCTTTATATCTTTTGATCCTAAGAAAATTACTAAAAAATAGCGATCCGATTAATTTGTATAAAATAACTAAATAAGAAAAAATGTTTGTAATAAGGATTTTAAAGACAAACCCTACATTTCTTAAAACTTAACTAGCTGTCACATTGACCAAAATCCATTCCAACAACTAATATTTGTTTAGAAAAAACAAAATACAGACTAATACTAATTGAAAAAGCCAGTGTGTGCTATCCTGATAAATTTTTGTCCTAAAATATACAGACAGGCAACTATGTAAAAGTATTGTTTTGGAGCTCATAGGCTATGGGAAACATTTATTCTGGCATCTCCTGCCTTAAAGTATGCAGACATATGTCAATTGTGGAGCCAGAGTGTTGGAGCTCATAGGCTATGAGAAACAATCATTCTGATATTTTGTCCTAAAATATACAACAGGCGCCTATGGAGAAGTCATTATTTTGGAGCACATAGGTTATGGGAAACAACCATTCCATTGCCATATAAAGATGAATGCTTATAAGGTTTGACTCCATATACATTAAATTTTTACTTAGAATTAATATCAAATAGGTAAATGATCGCAATTAAGTTGATCGGATCGCTGATCGGAAAAATCCCTGATCGTTATATCGCTATATCGCAAAGAATTTATGATCGCTATTTTTGATCGGATCACTATTTTTTCCTGATCGCTCACAAGCTTGATATATATATATATATATACAGGCTTGTTGATCGGAGTTTTTTCTGATCGTCGATCAATAGCGATTATAGCGATATTTGATCGCTGATTGCAGTATCGCAAAAGGTAGATGTATGATGAATTTGTGTGTTGTTGGTGGATTTTGGTGAGAGGTTTCGTTTTAACGATTTGTAACAGCCTAAAAAAAGAAATAACTACTCATTTCTGCAATTTGACGAGATTAATCAGATCAAAACGGATAATTAGTTATCAAATACTCCCAAATCAGTTGTATTCTCTTCAATAAGTGAGAATTAAGTCTAAAAATATATCGTTTTTAACCACTAATCAACAAAGTCACGTGGTTCGGTGGTTGTTTGTCGAAACTTTGGGTGTCTTATGGTGATTTGATAAGATATATATATTATTTGTGTGTTATATGGTAGATTTTGTTAAGAGGTTGCTTGTTTAAGATTTGTAAAAAGCCATAAATACAGATAACTAATCAAATTTGCAATATAACGAGTTTAAACAGATCAAAATGGATATAAGTCATCCAGTATCCCAAATCATTGTATTTCTCTTCATTAGTGTGGAATAACTCTACAAACACATTTTTTAACCACCAATCAACAAAATCACGTGGTTAAGTGGTTGTTAGTCATTAATTTGGGGGTGTCTAAACGTCATTTTGGTTAGATGTAAAATTAATTTGTGTTTTCTGGTGGATTTTGGTGAGAGGTTGCGTGTTTACGATTTCAACAGTCATATAAATAGAGATTACTACTCATTTCTGCAATTTGACGAGATTAATCAGATAAAATAGATAATTAGTTATCCAATATTCCCAATCTGTTGTATTCTCTACAATAAGTGTGAAGTTAGACTAATAAGACATCGTCTTTAACCACTAATCAACAAGATCACTGTGGTTGTTGTCGTTACTTTGGGTGTCTTATGGTGATTTTGTTAAGATATATAATGTATATATGTGTTTATTGGTGGATTTTGATGAGAGGTGCGTGTTTAAGATTTGCAACAACTATACAAAAAAAGATAATTTCTCATGTATGTAATATGACGAGATTAACCAGATAAAAATGGATAATTAGTTTCCCCAATATTCCCAAATCTTTGGGTGTCTTATGTGATTTTGATAATATATATGACGTATTTTTGCGTTTGGTGGGAGATTTGGTGAGATTTTTTAGATTAGCAACAGCCATACAAAGGCAAATAACAACTCAATTTCAAAATAACGAGTTTAAACAGATCAAATGGATATAATCAACCAATATTCCCAAATCAGTTGTATTCTCTTTAATAAGTTTAAATAAGTCTTATGAACTAAATCACGTTGTTCATTGGTTGTTTTTCATTACTGGTGGGTGTCTAAATGTCATTTTTATAAGATGTATGAGGAATTTGTGTTCGTTAGTGAGAGCTTGCGTGTTAAAGATTTGCAACAGCCATATGAATTCAGATAACTACTCAATTCTGCAATAAGACGAGATTAATCAGATAAAAATTGATAACTAGGTATCCAATATTCCCGAATCAGTTGTATTATCTTGAATAAGTGTTAAATAAGTCTAATAAGACATCTTTTTAAACCACTAATCAACATAATCACGTGGTTCAGTGGTTGTTGTCATTACTTTGGGTGTTAAACATCATTTTGGTAAGACTAGCCCATTGCCGCTCCGCGGCTGTGGCTAGGCCCTCCGGGCGCGTGTGTGGCCTAAGGCCATAGCATTATACATGGTAACATATCTTTGGATAATATGGATAATATGTTGAGGCAAGGGTTGAACCTTGCATCAAACATCAAAGTTTTTGAAGCTTATGATGATGGAGACGTCGTATAGAAAGTAGTTTTATTAGTATATCTCAAAAAAAGGAGAGGGAATTTTTTTATATTATCCAGTAATTTCTGATTAAGTTCCTCTCCTTATAATTACAAATATATACATATGTATTTATTTTTCTTTTTTTTCCCTTTTCTTACTTTAAAAACCTCTATCGTCTCATTAAAAAAATCTGGTCTGATCATAATCTAACCTAGTCCAGAACCATCACAGTGTCAAGATCCATCTGTTTGCCAAATATCAGGTCTCTAGCTTCTGTAGTTTCGGCGTCTATAGAAGTCGGACGGACGGACAGACAAACTCCAATTATAATATAGACTAGCCCATTGCCGCTCCGCGGCTGAGGCTAGGCCCTCCGGGCGGGTTGGTGGCCTACGGCTATGAAAAATATGACGTCAATGGCTGTAATCTTAGGTTTGCTCTCTCCTCATTAATTATTCCCTAAACACACCTACCTATGTAGAAATAACATGATCTGATTGTTTCCTTTAAAACTCACATCCAATGTTTTATTTTAGTTATTACCCCCAAAATAAAGGACTTTTAAATACATTGGCCTGCATATGAATGGACTTTATTATGGTCAAAATTTGTCGTTGGATTGACCTATTAGATAGTTTTTGGCTGCACGGTCTTATAGTGTTTAAATCCACTAAAAAGGAATTTTACATATTGTTCTATTTCTCAATTAGTTTTGATCGCTGACGGTTACAATCATTAAAGTCTCAATTTTTGGATGAGTATTGGATGGTATTTTTTTGCTGATTGCTAACAAGCCTGATTATGCTTATATGGAAGTTCTCTCAAACTCCTCCACAAAAATATTTTTATTAATAAAGAATCTAACCTAACCCAGAACCATCACAGTGTCAAGATGCATCTGTGTGCCAAATTTCAGCTCTGTAGTTTCTGAGGTTTCGGCGTCTATAGAAGTCGGACGGACGGACGGACAAACTCCAATTATAATATAGATGTGTGATAAGTTTGTGTGTTTGGTGGTGAATTTTGGTGAGAGATTGCGTATTTAAAATTCGCAACAGTCATATGAATACAGATAACTACTCAAGTTTGCAATTTAACGAATTTAATCAGATAAAAATGGATAATTAATCAAACAATATTCCCAAATCAGTTGTATTCTCTTCAATAAGTGTTAAATAAGTCTAATAAGACATCTTTTGAACCACTAATCAACAAAATCACGTGGTTCAGTGGTAGTTTGTCATTACTTTGGGTGTTTAAAGGTGATTTTGGTGAGATGTACGATGAATATGTTTAGTTGTTGGTGGATTTTGGTGAGAGGTTGCGTGTTTAAGATTTGCAACGGCTGTATAAATACAGATAAATACTCAAATTTGCAATTTAAAGACTTTTAACATATCAAAATGGATTAAAAGTCATCCAATATTCCCAAATCAGTTGTATTCTCTTCAATTAGTGTGAAGTTGGACTAATAAGACATCTTTTTTAACCACTAATCAACAAAATCACGTGGTGAAGTGGTTGTTTGTCATTACTTTGGGTGTTTTAAGGTCATTTTGGTAAGATGTATGATGAATTTGTTTAGTTTTTGGTGGATTTTGGTGAGTGGTTGTGCTTTTAAGATTTGCAACAGCCATATGAATACAGATAATTATTCAAATTTGCTATTAAACGAGTTCAATAAAATAAAAATGGATAATTAGTCATCCAATATTCCCAAATCAGTTGTATTCTCTTCAATTAGTGTGGAGTTAGACTAATAAGACATCGTTTTTAACCACTTATCTACAAAATCACGTGGTTCAGTGGATTTTTGTCATAACTTTGTGTGTGTAAAGGGGATAATTGTGAGACTTGCAACAACAGCATAAATACAGATAAATACTCAAATTTGCAATTTAAAGACTTTTAACAGATCAAAATGGATACAAAGTCATCAAATATTCCCAAATCAGTTGTGTTCTCTTCAATTAGTGTGAAGTTAGACTAATAAGGCATTTTTTTATTACTAATCAATAAAATCACGTGGTTCTCTGGTTGTTTGTCATTACATTATGTGTTTAAAGGTGATTTTGGTGAGATGTATTATGAATTTTTGTGTTTGTTGGTGGATTTTGGAGAAAGGTTGCGTGTTTACGAGTTGCAACAGCCATATAATACAGATAACTACTAAAATTTTCAATTTAACGAGTTATATTAGATAAAATGTATAATAAGTCATCTAATATTCCCAATCAGTTATATTCTCTTCAATTAGTGTGAAATTAGAACAATAAGACATCTTTTTAACCCCTAATCAACAAAATCACGTGGTGTAGTGGTTGTTTGTCATTACTTTGGGTCAATAAGGTCATTTTGGTAAGATGTATGATGAATTTGTGTGTTTTCTGGTGGATTTTTGGTGAGAGGTTGCGTGTTTTATGCAATATAACGAGATTAATCAGATAAAAATGGATAATTAGTTATCCAATATTCCCAAATCTGTTGTATTATCTTCAATAAGTGTGAAGTTAGACTAGTATTCCTTGATGCAGACCCAAAGGAGAAGAGTGAAGAGTAACAGAGGGAGAGAGAGCAGCATTTCTCATATCCAACTCTGGAACATATCACCGATCTTTTGTTAAATCCGTTAAGATATCTAGCTGCAGAAGCGATGAAGAGAAGAGGACCCCTCCTAAAAAAACGACCCATAGATTTCTGAGACCGATACGCAGTCTCAAAAGGATGGCGTAGACAGTGAGGTGCAAGTAGAAACCTTCACGGATGTTGCTGAATTAGACATGAAAGAAGCTCCACTACCACAAGAGTTTCAAACCATACGATCGCCCAAGAGAAAATTCAAAGATGAATTATATATAAATACAACCAATCTCTCAGGACAGGGACTGGCTATAAGTGAGATGACCTTATCTGTGATTTATGATGGTAACACTATGTTGAGAAGAAAAATGCTGAGGAATTTGATGAGATCTTTGACAAGAATACAGTGCCAAGTACTAAAGCATAGGGGCAGCTCTGGATTAAATTGAGGCCCAAAGTCTATGTCTCAATGTGTGGAAAGCTTGAGAAAGAGAAGAAGACAGTTAGAATGATCAAGCATGCATACAACAGCACCAGGAAGAAAAATGTCAGCATGATCAAACAGCTCATGAGTTTGGAGATGCTCTTATGGCATTTCTGGGAAAGAGGAATGATCGAAACACACTGGATTAAATAAAATTTCAAGAAATTCATAAATTATTTCTATGTCATTGGAACTACATATAAAACTTTATAATTATGTAATTGAAATAAAAAATCTTACCATTTATTCCACATTTTATTTTAGCAGACGGCAAAAATAGTAAATGTAAGAAGCACAAAACATCCCAAATAAGTATACTTTTTGTGTTCTTTAAAAAAAAAGATTATTATTTATCAATTAGTAATTGTCTTCAACTATAATGTTAGATATAGGGGGAAATAGTAGTGTTTAATAATTCCCAAATGGGTTTAATTCAGGAACAGATCGGGTAATTGGCTCGGCCTGGTCTGATGCTCAGCTATTTTTAGGATGTTCAGCCTCTTAAAATCACTGGACCGTTTTGACCATAGCAGAGTAAGTGTCTTCTTCATCATTTTTTCGGTTTTTCATATCTTTATAGTAAATGGCCTGGTCCGTTTTTTGTCCGTTTCGGGACCGGTTTGAAAAAGGTGTTGCCCAGTCCCAGCACAAAAAAATGCTACCCAGTCAGTTAATAGTTGAAAGTATTTATTCAGAAGTATTTTGGCAAACAATAAGTTTCATTATAACTGGATTGCCCTGAAAATGTCACTTTTTGTGTATTTTTCTTTTTCAAGGGGTAGGGGTTATTTTCAAGATTCAGAGTTACTTTTGGTGTCAAATTTCTTGCGTTGATAGTGTTAATAAAAATAAAATAGAAATAAAACGGGAGCCAAGTTAAGAGGATATCTTGATTCGATCGAGGAAGATAGAAAAAGATATAAACCTCCTCTCCACCGTGTTGGACACAATGTTAAATACTGTCGTGATAAAAATAATTTCATTGTGGCCAAAAAGTCGACTGAATGTGTATATTCATCTTCATCACCTCCGAATTTAAATGAAGACAAGAATGTACACACAGGGTCCATTGTTGCCCTTAACGTTTTGGAGCGTAATAGAATTTCCTTTACCTCCTCCCGAGAAATTTCATCCTCATTTTAAATATAGACGACGATCACGATTGGCCACAAAATTTGTTTTGATTATCTGTTCTAAAAATACTATTAAGTTATTTAATTACTTATTTATTGTTCTGTTTTTTTCGTTTATATATATATATATTTGAGCGTTATTTATTTTATTTTCGTCATTATTTTTTATGCGTAAATATTCCGTGTATATTTAAATTAATTATACGTCACATCCCTTATATATTTGTAGATACAATCAGTTGACCTAGAGTATATGTATAGCATACATGTTCGTGTTGTATGAGCAAAAATAAAATGAATGTTTGATATAATTTTTAGATGAATCAAGAGAAAAATAATAATTCCGGAGTGAATGGGTTAAATAAGAATTATAAAATATTAGCGGTGGGTCCTGCTTGGTCGCCGTGTTGGAAAACCTTGCCTTGACGCGAACACAAGAGACAGATGAGCGTCTCCAGAGTTTTCCTTGTCATTGGTAGTGTCCGTAGGGGTACTGAACGTGGCCTTGTCCGAGGTAAAGACGACGCCCAAAAGGGGTAACATGGAGACGCCAAGATCCGTGGCCTCTCCATTCGCGGCAGCTACGAGGGCCAACTCCTCGCCATCGAGAAAACTTTAATGGCATTCGCGAGGAACTCCGCGTTTTTTCGCTGCTTCTCAACGAATATGTATGTGAGGAGGTTCAGAACTATTCCGTTGCTGAATACCCTTCCAAGAACCAAGATTATGAGGACCCGGCACTGATCGTTTTTCTGATACCGTTGATGGTGGAACAGAGGATGATTTGAGCGAAGCAGAAGTAGAAGCGCACGAAGATGTCCTTGTATGCCCTGTGAATCCCTCGAACTTTGTTGACGTCCAGCTCCTCCTTGGATGCGGATGAGGCAATTTCCCTCCTTGTTGAAGGAATACTGAGTGGGCCTCTTCCAGAGTTTAAAGTACTCTGAGGAGGGGAGTTTTTGAAGCACGTTTAGTGTCCGTTTATTTTCGAGGGACTCCGGGCCCACCGAAATTATGACGCGAAACGCTCTCATCAGTTATGTCTTGCCAGAGCTGCCCAGATATGTAGATCGTTTGTCCCAGACGACGAGGCCCTCACTGTCTTCCTCGTCAGGTTGCTCATAAAATACTAAAAGAGTCAACGTTTATATATATATACATATATATATATATAGATATATATATATATCAGGCTTGTGAACGGAACGCAAAATTTAACGGCGTTGAACGTTGAACGCAAAAAAAATAGTTTTGCGTTCAGCGTTCAATTTTTCCAAATATTTCAATGTAGTTTTGATTAAGTATTTTTTCTGGGATTTAAACAGGGGGATGAAATATTATTAGAAGAACTTATAAACTACTCTCCCAAGAACTCTCTATAGAATAGTAAAGCACTTTTTTTAAATTTTACCCCAAGTGACAAAATTTACACACAATTGAATGACCTTTTTATTCATTCATTCTAATTACAAAATAAACAACTTATTTAGTATTTAGGTATGAAACTATTGTTGAAATAAGTTGAGATTAAGTCTGACTACGGGATATTCATCTGGGCTGTGAACTCGGATTCGTGGACTCGATAACTTAAATATTAGGACTCGGATAGGAGGGCTCGAGAGTTAAAATCTTAGGAATCGGATAAGAGGACAGTATTAATTTCGTCAGCTTTTTTCATTTCGTCATGGAGAATAACTGACAGTCTACGAGCAAACAAAAATATATATTTACAAGGTTAGTCCCTGTACGCTTCCTAGTAATTAGCAGAGTTTGGTAAACATTTTATACTCGCACGTCACAATTGTATATGGATGTTTGATGACTATAGATGATAATTTATTATTTTGGCTTCTCCTGGATATAGCAGATATATAGATTTTTAAGGCGCCATGATGGTCGCGAATGTCTCAACCAAAGTACTCTGAGGAATGTAAGATCAATTTTTTGCACATTCCCATGCAAGCCAATGCAGGCCAAGCGACCTAGAAACTTGTTGTTGTTGCTTTAAAAAAAGATAGTTTGACGCCATTGATCAGACAAAAAATTACCCTTACAACAGTTGCAGTTAATATTTTGCGTTGTTTTTTGTTCCTTGCATAAATTTAATGTTAATAATTGATATTGAGATTAAGTTATTTTCTAACGACGAAGACGATATTAACTTCAATTTAATGTAGTAAATGCAGATGAATATTCGTGTTTATATAATATTAAATGTGTTTTATATTGCAAAGATGATTAAAAAATACATCTTTCTAATATGAGATGCATTCATATAATGTTGTTTTATAATATTAATTTGTATTATATAGCTTTGATATCGTATTTTCTTGATTTATTACACCTTAAATATGATTATAATTTAAATGTAATGTATCCATTACGGAAGAAAGTAAGGATCCAGTTACTCATACATCGAAGGTTTAAAATACTATTTTGCAGATTCTTAATATCGAACTCGGACTCCGTTGTTCGAAAATAAGCGAGTCTGGTCATCGCGACACTTTTTCAAATATATTTGATCTGAAGTTGTTTTTAATAAGTTTCTTTCATGCTGACTAGCGTGTTTGTCTTTTATATGTGGAAAACTATTAATATAATGATTATTTGATACGGGTCAAGAAAACATATATACAAGTTGGGGTTTGATCAGGGGATCCCAACCTTTTTTCTTTGTAACACCCCTATACTAAAATCTCAAGTCTGGCAACCCTCTTATGTAGTGAATATAGACGTTCTGCGGACCCAGGTTGGAAACCCCTGGGTTATATCCAGTCATCAATTTTATATCATTTGAAAGTCGGTTCGGGCTCATTTTTATTATAAAACCCCTAAATAGTACTTCCATTTTCGAAATTACACAAAGTTATTTTTTAAATATTTGAACGCTGAACGCTAACGGAACGGCAACAGCCATATAAATACAGATAACTACTCAAATTTGCAATTAAACGGGTTGTAACAGATCAAAATGGAAAAAAAGTCATCCAATATTCCCAAATCAGTTGTATTCTCATCAATTAGTGTGAAGTTAGACTTAAAAGACATTGTTTTTAACCACTAATCAACAAAATCACGTGCTCCAGTGGTGGTTTGTCATTACTTTGGGTGTCTATAGGTGATTTTGAAGAGATGTATGATGAATTTGTATGTTTGTTGGTGGATTTTGATGAGAGGTTGCGTGTTTAAGATTTGCAACAGCCATATGATGACAGATAATTACTCACAGTTTCAATATAACAAGTTTTAACAGATCAAAATGGATAATAAATCATCAAATGTTCCCAAATCAGTTGTATTATCACCAATTAGTGTGAAGTTAGACTTAAAAGACATCGTTTTTAACGACTAATCAACACAATCACGTGCTCCAGTGGTGGTTTGTCATTACTTTGGGTGTCTATAGGTGATTTTGGTAAGATGTATGATAAATTTGTGTTTTGTTGGTAGATTGTGGCGAGAGACGATTTCCAACAGCCATATGAATACAGATAACTACCCAAATTTGAAATATAACGAGTTATAACAGATCAAAATGGATAATAAGTCATCCAATGTTCCCAAATCAGTTGTATTCCTATCAATTAGTGTGAAGTTAGACAAATAAGACATCGTTTTTAACCACTTATCAACAAAATCACGAGCTCAAGTGGTTGTTTGTCATTACTTTGGGTGTCAATATGATGTAACAAGAGGTTGCGTGTTTAAGATTTGCAACGCCCATATAAATACAGATAACTACTCAAATTTGCAATTAAACGAGTTGCAACAGATCAAAATGGATAATAAGTCATCCAATATTCCCAAATCAGTTGTATTCTCATCAATTAGTGTGAAGTTAGACTAAAAAGACATCGTTTTTAACCACATATCAACAAAATCACGTGCTCCGGTGGTTATTTGTCATTACTTTGGGTGTCTATAGGTGATTTTGATAAGATGTATGATAAATTTGTGTTTTTGTTGGTGGATTTTGGTGAGAGGTTGCGTGCTTAAGATTTGCAACAGCCATATAAATACAGATAACTACTCAAATTTGAAATTAAACGAGTTGCAACAGATCAAAATGGATAATAAGTCATCCAATGTTCCCAAATCAGTGGTTTTCCTATCAATTAGTGTGAAGTTAGACAAATAAGACATCGTTTTTAACCACCAATCAACAAAATCACGTGCTCCAGTGGTTGTTTGTCATTACTTTGGGTGTCTGAAGGTGATTTTGGTAAGATGTATGATGAATTTTTGTTGTTTGTTGATAGATTTTTGTGAGAGGTTGCCTGTTTAAGATTAGCAACAGCCATATGATGACAGATAACTACCCAAATTTGAAATATAACGAGTTGTAACAGATCAAATGGATAATAAGTCATCCAATGTTCCCAAATCAGTTGTATTCTATCAATTAGTGTGAAGTTAGACAAATAGGACATCGTTTTTAACCACTTATCAACAAAATCACCAGCTCCAGTGGTTGTTTGTCATTACTTTAGGCGGCAATAGTTGATTTTGGTAAGATGTATGATAAATTTGTTTGTTTGTTGGTGGATTTTGGTAAGAGGTTGCGTGTTTAAGATTTGCAACAGCCATATAAATACGGTTAACGACTCAAATTTCCAATTAAACGGGTTTATTTAAATAAAAAGGGATAATAAGTGGTCAAATATTCCCAAATCAGTTGTATTCTCTTTATTTAGTGTGAAATAAGTGTACCAACACATTTTTTTAACCACTAATCAATAAAATCATGTGCTCCAGTGGTGGTTTGTCATTACTTTGGGTTTTAAAGCTGATTTTGGTAAGATTTATGATGAATTTGCGTGTTTGTCGGAAGATTTTGGTGAGAGGTTGCGTGTTTAAGATTTGCAACATCCATATAAATACAGATAACTTCTCAAATTTGCAATATAACGAGCTGTAACAGATCATCCAATATTTCCAAATTAGTTGTATTCTCTTCAACTAGCCCATTGCCGCTCCGCGGCTGTGGCTAGGCCCTCCGGGCGGGTGGGTGGCCTACGGCCACAGCATTATACATGGTAACATATCTTTGGATAATATGGATAATATATTGAGGCAAGGGTTGAACCTTGCATCAAACAATGAAGTTTTTGAAGCTTATGATGATGGAGACGTCGTATAGAAAGTAGTTTTATGAAATAGAAAGTATTTTTCAAAAAAAAAGGAGAGGGAAATTTTTTATATTATCCAGTAAATTCTGATTAAGTTCCTCTCCTTATAACTATAAATATATATACTTATGAATATTTTTTCTTTTCTTTCCTTTTCTTGCTTTAAAAAACCTCTATCGTTTCATTAAAAAAAGTGGGTACAGATACTTAGCAACGTGCAGCGAGGCAAATATGAAGCAAAAGACTTATGCACTAAAAAGTTTAAGGAAATTACATATACCTTATACTACATATATTTACTTATAATGAAAGAACGCCTACTTAAAAAACCTCCTATGTGAGCTAAGAGGCAAATGCTCTCCTCCGTAAGACCTTCTTTATGATTTGGAGGGAAAATCAACATTGTAAACTTTGCGCGGGAAACTATTTTCATGATGTTATCGTATTCATGAGTACATGTCAAATATTCATATTCATAGAGCTCCTCCCTTCTCTTTCTACTTCGGAGTGCGTTCATCTTTGTCTCCTGTGAGAAAAGGGGGAAAAGTTTGAAGTATTCAAACTGGTTAATAAGATTGGTGAACTCAAGGTTGGGGCAATACAAAAACAAACATGTAGCAGTGTGATTACTCAATGACGTCAATGGAGAACAATTATATATAAATATATCAATCAATCTCTCTCTCTCTCTATATATATATATATATTTATAATTTTATTTATGACGTCATTGAGTAATTATACTGCTAGGATTGCATGTTTGTTTTGTATTGCCCAGACCTTATTTTACAGACCTTGGGTGAACCGTGGTGTTAATTTATGACGTCATATGGTGCTGGACATTTATTTCACTGACCTTATTTTTTTGCGAGGGCTTCATTTCGTATTTCATAATTTAAAAACCAATTATAACATTGAAGCACAAAGTACTCATGACAGAAAGACGCCATGTTTGAAAACAAAGATAAATAAAAGGAATAAAACAAAGATCATTCGCTCCTTTCCATTCATGCCTCTAGTTGGTCATGATATATAAACAAAGAGGAAATAATGAAGACGCAATGACATAACAAAGTACTCATGACAGAGAGACAGACGCCATGTTCGAAAACAAAGATACAAAGAGAAATTGATATAACATTAACTCAGGACTGAGTACTTTTCCTTTTCTTTTCGCACAACGGTGCTGGTGAGAAAATAATAAAAAGGTAAAGAACTACACAAATATAGAATATATTAGTTAAATGATTTTAAAAGTCAGACTCAAAAAGATGATCAATGATTCAAATGTCAACAATGTCTTGAAATAAGAGTCATAACAATAACTTTATAATCTCATTTTATAAATAATGTAGATAAATATGTCAACAGTGATAGTATTTATATGTTTTATGTATTATCGCGGTGCCCTTCCGTCAATTCCATCATGTTTATGACGGGGATCATAAACATGGTGACCTTTCATCAATTTTCTTTATTTATTTAAAATATTTTCAATAAAAATACTCCGGAACATGCTTGAAGGCTTAATATATTCCAGGGCCATATGTTGCTTACATAAATATAAATAAAAGATCATGACAATAATTAAGATACATTTTTTCTTTAAATATTCACTTCATAAAATGATGTATTATATAAAAAGCTCCCATATCGTTTGAAGCCTTATTATATGCATTAACAATATTAGCATTTATAGATAGACCTTCAATAACATCAATACATAATACTTGTTGCGACAGTAATGACAAAAATATCCAAGATGATAAAGTTATTCTAGGATAAGACCTTCTTCATGATTTGGAGGGAAAATCGACATTTCCAACTTTGCACTGGAAACCATTTTCATGATGTTATCGTATTCATGAGTACATGTCAAATATTTTTGTTCATAGAGCTTCTCCCTTCTCTTTCTTCATACTTCGGAGCGCGTTCAGCTGTGTCTCCTGTGAGAAAAGGGGGATGAGTTTGAAGTATTCAAACTGGTTAATAAGATTGGTGAACCCAAGGATGGGGCAATACAAAACAAACATGTATCAGTGTGACTACTCAATGACGTAACTGGAGAACTATTATATATATATATATATATCAATCAATCTCTCTATCTATCTATATATATATGTATGTGTATAAATAAATGAATAAAATAAATATATACAGGGGCGTAGACAACGGGGGGGATGAGGGGGATGCATCCCCCCCACCTCACAAGGTGGGGGGATGGCATGTACAATCATCCCCCCCAGGTTTGGGGAATGATATTTGCTTACTTAATAAGTCATAATGATGATAATCATAGTAATAATAATAATGATAACAATTATAATATTAATAATTATGATGATGATAATAATAATCCTCATCATTATTGTAATTGTGTTTATTGCTATTAGCCGCATTCACACGTTGAAAGCCAATTCAGACGGTAAAGAAAAGAAAATCTTACAAGTATTTTGTGGTTATCTTGTGGTTTGGAAACCACAAGATAACCACAAGATTAATCGCGCATATTTTGCAGTGCGCGCAATCTCGTAGTGTGGAAACCAAAAGATAACCACGAGTTTTGCGTGTTCAAATGGGGCAAACCACAAGATTGGCTTTTAACGTGTGAAAGAAGCTATTGAAAATCAGGGATGCGGATTACGAGCGTACGCCGTGTTATGTGCGCATTACGTGCGGGGAGAGAAGGAACGCGCTAAGGCAGTTAGCTAGAAAACAAAAACACGTGGTGAGTCCGCTCAGCAGGAGGCCTTGTCTTCCTTAACTTTTTAAGGGGGAAATATATGTGAGTGTGTCACTTACATAATTCACAGCGTGAATTGATTTTAGGATTCTAGGATGGCTCATAATAAGAAGTTGAAAACATCAAAGATCACTTCTTTTTTCAAGCACAATGAGAAAGAAGAACATGATGACGAACAGCCGTCTACATCAAAATCGGATGATGTCGGAGATAGGCCTGTTCTTCCTGAAGTTCAACCAGAAGAAAGTGCCGTTGAGGGTGATGGAGCATCTGAGGCGAAAGATGATGATGAAGCTGATGCCGGTTTTGACGACTGGGTTAGCCCCAATCACCCCCCTACTTCTTCCATTCCCGTAGTAGAAACTAAAACGCAGAAAATTCTGTTTCAAGCCAAATGGTACCAAAGCTACCCCTGGATCCATTACGAACCCTCCCTGAAACGGGTACTGTGTTTCTACTGTGCACAGGCAGAAAAACGCGGACTCTTGAAATTGGCCAAGAACAAAGAACCAGCATTTGTTTCAGTCGGCTTTTGTAACTAGAAAAAGGCATCACCCAGATTTGAGAACCACCAGGCTTCAAATTGTCACAGAGTCGCAAAGGCAGCGATTTCCTTGAAACCTGAGGCAAAAATTGATGTCAAAATGGACGATAACCGCTGTCAACAGCAGGAAACAGCTCAACGAGCACTGATGAAGGTCTTCAAGAGCTTGCGATTCCTTCTGCGACAGGGTCTGTCATTTAGAGGCCACACAGCTGAGGAGGGAAACTTCCAACAGTTGCTGAACGTCTTCCGCGATGATGATGAAGGACTTGACAGATATCTCAAGCGGTCAATCAGCTTCACATCTCCACAGGCCCAAGAAGAGATGATCCAGTGGACTCGGAATCATGGATTTGCTCATTTGATGGACTCGGATTCGTGGACTCGATAACTTAAATATTACGACTCGGATAGGAGGGCTCGAGAGTTAAAATCTTAGGAACCGGATACGAGGACAGTATTAATTTCGTCAGCTTTTTTCATTTCGTCATGGAGAATAAATGACAGTCTACGAGCAAACAAAAATATATATTTACAAGGTTAGTCCCTGTACGCTTCCTAGTAATTAGCATAGTTTGGTAAACATTTGGGTACGGTTACTTCGATCCCCTACCTGAGCTAGAAACAAAGAGAAACCACACTTCAACACGGCCATCGTGCTAACATTCCTCACAAACCTCTCTATTATTGCACTTATTAGAGAAGAAGAAGGAAAAAAAGTATTCTTTATCCAGAGTGCTCCTGCCTTGTTCTTATTATTGTTATGTTTACATTGATTCATCATTGCTTGGGATCAAATTTCTAGAATGGGAGTGGACGGGTGGCATGATTCCAGTCATTATATTTTCCCCGTCTCGTCTCATCTTCCTCCTCAATGATCGGAGGAGGAGACGAGACGTTTGGGAGCTCCTTCATCAATGTGGTCGCTCCTAGCACTGACTCGGCTCATGAATATGTTCAACACTCTTGATAACGAATACTTTTTTTCCTTCTTCTTCTATAATAAGTACAATAATAGAGAGGTTTGTGAGGAATGTTAGCACGATGGCCGTGTTGAAGTGTGGGTTCTCTTTGTTTCTAGCTCAGGTAGGAGATCAAAGTAACCGTACCCAAACATTTTATACTCGCACGTCACAATTGTATATGGATGTATGATGACTATAGATGAAAATTTTATAATTTTGGCATCTCCTGGATATAGCAGATATATAGATTTTTAAGGCGCCATGATGGTCGCGAATGTCTCAACCAAAGTACTCTAAGGAATGTAAGATCAATTCTTTGCAAATTCCCATAGGCCAAGCGACCTAGAAACTTGTTGTTGTTGCTTTAAAAAAAGATAATTTGACGCCATTGATCAGACAAAAAATTACCCTTACAACAGTTGCAGTTAATATTTTGCGTTTTGTTTTGTTCCTTGCATAAATTTAATGTTAATAATTGATATTGAGATTAAGTTATTTTCTAATGACGAAGACGATGGTAACTTCAATTTAATGTAGTAAATGGTTGATTCGTGTTTATATAATATTAAATGTGTTTTATATTGCAAAGACGATTAAAAAATAGATCTCTCTAAAATAAGATGCATTCAAATAATGTTGTTTTATAATATAAATTTGTATTATATAGCTTTGATCTCGTATTTGTCTTGATTTATTACACCTTAAATATGATTATAATTTAAAATGTAATGTATCCATTACGGAAGAAAGTAGGGATCCAGTTACTCATACATCGAAGGTTTAAAATACTATTTTGCAGATTCTTAATATCGAACTCGGACTCCGTTATTCGAAAATAAGCGAGTCTGGTCATCGCGACACTTTTTCGAATATATTTGATCTGAAGTTGTTTTTAATAAGATTGAAAATAGTTAAGTTTCTTTCATGCTGACTGGCGTGTTTGTCTTTTATATATGGAACACTATTAATATAATTATTATTTGTTACGGGTCAGGGAAAAATATATACAAGTTGGGGTTTGATCAGGGGTTCCCAACCTTTTTCTTTGGCGATCCCCCTATAGAAAAATCTCCAGTCTGGCGACCCTCTTATGTAGTGAATATAGACGTTCTGCGGATTCCAGGTTGGGAACCCCTGGGTTAGATCCAGTCAACAAATTTATATCATTTGAAAGTCGATTCGGGCTCATTTTTATTATAAAACCCCTAAATAGTACTTCCATTTTTCAAAATTACTCATTGTTATTTTTTAAATATTTGAACGCTGAACGCTAACGGAACGCTGAACGCAAAAACATTGAACGGAACGCTGAACGGAACGCTATTATTTTTGAACGCTGAACACAAAAAAAGCTGAACGCTCACAAGCCTGGAATATATATATGAATCCGTTCAGTTGTTATTGGATGCTTTAGAGATCCATACCGCTCCTTACATAACGATATTCATGCGGATTGTTCCTACAGGGATTTTTTTGTTGAGAAACGAAGCTACACGTTCTTCTGTTTTCTATGTTTTCTCGAAGAGAAAATAATGAAATGAAAATAATTAATGGTCGCATGTTGTAAGAGAGAGGACTTTCAGGACAGGCCGTCACTATTCCTATACAAAATGAGGAAAATCATAATCGTTTCTTGTAACAAATACTAACAAATTAAAGTTGTTACCTCAATGAAAATCTTCACTTTGCAACTTCATTTTATGAAGTGTGTTGGGGTAAACCCTATGTCACATGCGATTTTTATGTGTCCTGGACAGGTTCATATTCCAAATTGTATTCAAATCCGTGTGTATTTTCTATCCTTGAAGGTATTCAAGTCCAATAAATCAGTTTCACTCGGTATTTCTTTTCTATTAATTCGATCCACTTCCAGCTACCATTGAGAAGAGTTGGTATTCCAAGACGCAAGAAGATGTAAATAAACTAAATTTTTCAAGAACTTTTCAGGGACTGAGATAATTTCAGAGAACAGATTCCATTCCAGACACGAGGATCATCTTACAAATACAAAATTACAAAACAAAGTTTTCTGCGTGTCTCCACATTTTAACACAATAGGTGGGATGAGTTCAATTCTTCCTATGGATCCATTACATATTCTTCCTCCACTGGAATCAATTTGTTGAGGATCTTCCAACTCACTTGCGGCTCCATTAAAAATCATTGATGATATTTTTAATTGACTCTTTTTTTGCTCGAAATTACAAGCTTGATGTAGACGTCAATGACAAAAGATTGTATTATCGTGCCGACCTACTTTTTTATGCGGTGGTGAAACCTCCTTTACATCAATAAAGTAATTACGAATAATAATAATGACATTTGAACTCTATTTAGGGAGTAAGGAATAACAAACGTAAGAAAATGTCCATTGACGTCATATTGTTCATTTATCAACTGAGGATTTGTTTAGTTAGCTATAAGACCATAATGGAGAAAAGAAAGGAGTTTGAACATTCAGTGACGTAATTCTTAATTGATGAATTAAAAATATGACGTCGATGGCTGTAATCTTAGGTTTGCTCTCTCCTCATTCATTATTCCCCAAACACACTTACCTATGTAGAAATAATATGATCTGATTGTTTCCTTTAAAAACTCACATCCAATGTTCTATTTAGTTATTACCCCCAAAATAAAGGACTTTAAGTACATTAGCCTGCATATGAATGGACTTTATTATGGTCAAATTTGTCGTTGGATTGACCTATTAGATAGTTTTTGGTTGCACGGTCTTATAGTGTAAATGAATTTTACATATTGTTCTATTTCTCAATTAGTTTTGATCGCTGACGGTTACAATCATTAAAGTCTCAATTTTTGGATGAATATTGGATGGTATTTTTTTGCTGATTGCTAACAAGCCTGATTATGCTTATATGGAAGTTCTCTCAAACTCCTCCACAAAAAAATATTTTTATTAAAAAAGATTGTTTGAATCTATTTATCGTCATATAATAAAAACATTCATTTTTAGCTATGTAAGACATGAACAATTAATTTAATTTAAATCAATGGTAAAATGATAATGGATAAGTTCAGTTTAAGTATTTATAAATGTATCTGATTAAGACTAATTAAAAAATACATTAAGTGTTCTTGAGGATGATATTCTTTTATCTGAGCAGATCAGCAGTCCCAAATAATCCTTTCATTTTGTAAAGCGCTGTTTTTATTATTTACGCTTCTTTTCTTTCTTTTTCGCCTTCTAGATAACAAGTCCGGTATACAAATGTCCTTTGCATTTTATCACTTATAACAAAAAAAATATCGGAGAAATTGAAGGGAGTGTTGAGAGAATTTAATATTTTCTGATAGAAAATATTAATTAACTCAGAAAGAAATACAATATTTTTGGACATGCAAGTACCAACATTATTTTGTGTGTATAGGCATCCAGCTATGCCAATCATAGCCATTTTCTAGCTCCTAAAAAAGAAACAGACACATTTTTTCATACTTTTATCATAACCTACGAACAGTAATTTAGAGAAGAATACAATATTTTTTGGGACATGCAGGCACAAACATTCTTTTGTGTGTTGAAGCAGCCAGCTATGTCAATCATAGCCATGTTCTAGCCGATATTAAAATATACTCACCACTAACAAAAAAAAGAGACAGACACATTTAAAAAAATTCCTTTCCCACTTCCTAAGAGCACTAATTCAGAGAAATACATTATTTATATGTTTTAAATTAACTTTTGCATAATCTCTCAAAACTTGAAAAAGGACAACCTTTAAATGCATGAATAGTTATTAAAAATATTTTTGCAATTCTTACAAGGAGTATAAAAGAAATAGGATCTACAGGATATTTGGAATTGTGCCGTAAATCGCTTTCCAGAAACAATTTCAGAAATAGAGGATACGATTCTTCTCTTCCAACACTAAGTTTAATTTAATTATTTTATGTAGAGATCTGCGATTTTGTCCGCTTCTTCTCTTGTATTGGACTCAAAGTTCATCCCCACGTGCCATGGGACGGGAACAAGATGATTTTTGCCGCTTTTTTTCAACTGAAAGAGAAACTTTCCACAGTTGAAAATTGACTCTTTTGATATATTATGTAGAGAAATCTGGTTTGATGATATAGCAACCTGTTCCAGTTTTAGCGAGGCATCCAAATTTAAAAAAAATATTTTTTATTACCGAATGATATCAATGATTGAGGATTGGCAATATCTTGGTTTTCCTATCCAAACGATCCTCTGAATTGTGGCAAAATAGGGAGAAAAACTATCTAAAATGTTGTTGGAGAAATCTGTGTCAATACAGAGTATTGTATGCCCAGTTAGAAGATATATAAGCCTTCCCCTCAACGTCTTTGTTGGTGGGGAAAAAAATATTCTATAAAAAAATATCTACCTGCACTACGAACACCCAAGAATATATTGACAGGAGGACTTCGGCTATCTCAAAAAATATTCTCAAAATCATTCAAAAAGTTTTTTGTCTTTATTTTGGTATACAATATTTATTGTCGTGTCCGAATGAACTGGAGATTCAAACTTCCATAAAATTATCTGAATTGAAGTTAAAAAGGGTGAAAAAAATTCCAAGTCTTGATTAGTTAAAAGAATACCCATGTAGAATCAATTGTAAAATTACTTAGAGGTAAAATATTTTCTCCAGTCCCTAATATAAACACACCCATTTTCTGCATGACTCTTAGATAATATTTTGGTATAATTTCAATAAGAAGACAAAGCCTACACAGGTTTTGGGATGCTTCAATGAGGGGATATATCTCCAGCCCACACTTTTCTTCTTTAAGTGCTAATCATCAAGAGATATGATAGATATGATCTTATACAAAACTAATTATACAGGTCGACTCTTTTTTGTAGAGATAAGTTGCGCCATAGTCTAATTTCCCATATATTTTCGTGTGTATTTGTGTCCAGCTAAATTTTGAGACTCCGTTTCTCATCCATTCAATGCCAAGAATATTGACAGACTCAACGACCCTGCAGCTCTGGACCAAAAATGAGCTTGACGGATTCCAAAATCCCAATGAAAGTTTATCAGTTTTACTTTTATTTATTACAAGGCTAGTTTTAATCTCAAATTTATTTAAAAAATTAAAAATTATATTTATCCATTTAAGAGTGACCCAAAAGCGTTGGTAATAAAGTTCTATTTTGATTAGCGTAAATGTTTTTAATTTATTTTAAGGATGTCCAAGTGGTTATAAGCGTGTCAGGCGTACTCGACGGGCACGCCTTTGCATTTTCCGCATTTGCAGTTAGCGTTCCTGCATTGAACTCTTTTGCATGAGGGTATTCTTGTCGGGCGGCGTTTTCGCCTGGGATTGTACTTAGGAAGGATTTTCTACCATGGAAAGTTAATTTTTATTTACTCTATCTTAGCCATAAAGTTCGAGTCGGGTTAACTTGACTTTACGATATTTTTTTCTTAAATTCCCTCATTTCATAGTATTTATATCTATTACTTGAATGAATTTGTTGACTTTAAATAAAAAAATATTAGGTCAAATGAAATATTTACGTCTTTGGTAAGAGAGTATTTCTATTCAATACCATAACAAGTTATTCCATCTCAAGTGCCAGTCTTCAATGTCTTAAAATTTAACTCGTAACAGGACTACCACCCCCCGAAATAGCACCCCCTGGGCTTTTACCCCCTGTTATTAATATTTTTTATCGCTTAAAGTCCACTTATGAAGCAAACTATATTTTATATCTATGAACAAAAGTGACGTCACTGGTTAGCACGTAATCCCAGTTCAAAAAAATTAAAATATACATAAATTAAACGTGTATAACTTTGCAAATTTCGTGTCTTAGACCTTATATCTGGGCCAACTATGTAAGACCAGGACAAACTGTAAGATACAGTTTGTAACATATCAATTCAAATTCTCTTATTTATCGCATATAGGTTCTAAGCTATTTTCTAAGATTTCATTAAGGAACCGCTTTGTCAAGAGAAGCAATAATTGGCGACTAACATCGGTTAGATCATCAGGTGCCTGACAGGAAGAAAATGTGCAGTTTTCAGGACCTTATAGAGATTTGAGGTTCTCGAAGACGCATATAATTAATACAAATTCCAATTCTAATTGACTGTGACTGCGTGCTAATCAGTGACGTCACTTTTGTTAGTAACTAGAATCAAGAGCTCCTTTATTATATTCTAGGACCTTGCAGTTACAAACGATCATAAAAAACATAGTTGACTTTAGAAAAAGACTTCAATGGATAGATTTGCAAAGTAATATTGTAAGGAAACGAAAAGAATGAAATTTCTGAAATAGTATGAATCATTTATAATTTTTCTTCCTTGGTAGAAAATCCTTCCTAGGTACAATCCCAGGCGAAACCACCGCAGACAAGAACATCCTGATGCAAAAGAGTTCAATGCAGCAGCGCTAACTGCAAATACGGAAAATGCAAAGGCGTGCCCGTCGAGTACGCCTAGAACCGGTTATAAGATTGTGTTGTTTTACGATGTTTGTAATAATAAAGATATGTACACATAATGTTTTGTTAATCTGTTGGGTCCCTTATAATGGTTTAAAGTATTTATTTTGCTTGGAGACCGATGCAAATTTTATTTTTGCTGAATAATATGTGCACGAAAATGAATTTCTTGTGTAGACTATAATTGCACAATTGATAACAGTTTATACTACTTATGTTGTATATAGACGCATGACACAGATATATCTATGTATGTCATACTTTGTAAGATTTTTCTTGTTAAAAAAAACATTTTCCAAAATTTGAGGTGCTTATATCTAGTTGCACATAAAAAATGAAGTCTAAAATTGAAATATTTAAAGGAGCTTCTATAATAAAAAAAAACCTCTAATGAATTTAAAAAATATATATTATTTAATATTTTACAATAACTACTTAACTTAAAACGAATTTGTCTTTTTATATTCCTGTTGGTGATCGCTATGCCAAATTAAGTTAAGCATGTATTAAATCATGACCCCTTGAACAATATAGGAGAATTACCTTAAAGTATTTTTTTGACATTATTTTTAAGGATTGAGCAAATATACCATTATCATCAAGGTTACAAGATTTGTTTATATCTGAACAAACAACAACATTGTGTTATTGGAATCATTGTCATTATTGATAATAATAATCAATCAATAACGGAACGCCGTACTGGTTATTAATAGTTGGTCGTTACGATGTTCAAAATCGTTACGACTCACTTTAAACCTTGATATGAAGTATCCACTCCACTCCACTCAAAAACTAAATTGGTCATGTTTTGTTCCACTCTATGATTAAAAACAAAACCTTAAGATAACTCATTATGAGAACCTATCATAAGTTGCAAAGTCTATATGTACATCCGAAACCGAACGAGTTGTATTTTTTAGCCGGACCGGGCAGCCCAAGAAAGCTGGACACCAAGACCGATCTATTTACTATTTTGAAATGGAAAACATATTTAAAAATACCCGTATTGATATGGTCGAAATGGCCTAGTGCACGATGATTTTAGTGACTGGGACTGGGTTGGACTGTCCTAAAACAACTGGAAACTGGACCAGGTCGAACTTGGGTGCCCGGTTGGTTGCCGATATTTATAGGTGTATATATTTATGTTGAAAGGGCATAATAATAGGTATATATAAATAATGTATAGCTAAAAAAGAAACTAAATTCATTGTGACTCCTGGTTAACTGCAAGAAAACCATTAAAATTCCAAGAAGACAATTTATTCAAAACATCATAAGACAAGCAGCTAAAGAAAGTTGCTGTATGTATTGTTATTTTCATTTTAATAAAATTTTACAACCATTTAGTTCTAATTTGATTCAATTTAATATTAGACATACCTTACACATTTTAGCTGCAGTTCAAACTAACCAACATCAAGAGGAAGGTAGAAAATAGCTGGAAATAGTTCAGTAGGGCAAAAAGAGGCATGGACAAGCAGGAAAAGAGACTCACTGAATGTTCAAAAATACATCTAGTTGTTTTACAAACAATCTGAGCTCTTTGATGTATTTGCTCACGATCTCATGGATGCCAGATTGATTACAAATACTAATAATGTCAAAAGACGGATCGAAGGATATTCTTTTCCAAAGGAGAGGATCCTGTGTGATACCATAGCAAGATGTAGACCCAAAGGAGTGGTGTGAAGAGTAACAGAGGGAGAGAGAGCGACAGTTCTCATATCAAACTCTGGAATATTTCACCGATCTTTGTTGAATCCGTAAAGATATTCAGCTGCAGAAGCGATGAAGAGAAGGAAGACCCCTCCTAAAAAAACGACCGATAGATTTCTGAGACCGATACACAGTCTCAAAAGGATGGCGTAGGGAGTGAGGTGCGAGTAGAAACCAAAGGAAGGGAAAAATAACCTTCACGGATGTTGCTAAAGTAGACATGAAAGAAGCTCCACTACCACAAGAGTTTCATACCATACGATTGTCCGAGAGAAAAGTCTAAGATGAATTATATATAACTCAGGACAGGGACTGGCAATGCGTTAGGCGAACTGATCTGTGATTGAAGTAGGCAACACTATGTTTAAAAGAAAAATGCCGAGGAATTTGATGAGATCTTTGACAAAAATACAGTGCCAAGTACAAAAAGCATCTGGTTCATGCATGATCAAAACAGCACATGAGTTTGGAGATGCTTTTATGGGATTTCTGGGGAAGAGGAATGATCGATACACACTTGATTAAACAAAATTTTAAGAAATTAAGAAGTTTTTTCCATGTCATTGGGACGACATTAAAAACTTTATCTATTTGTAATTCAAATAATAAATCTTATCATTTATTCCATATGAGTACTACTTTAGTTTTAGCAGACGGAAAAAATAGTAAATGTAAAAAGGACAAAACCTCTCAAATAGGTATACATTTTGGTGTTGTTTAGAAAAATATATTTTTATGAATTAGTAATTATCTTCAATTATAATGTTAGTTGTAGGGGTTGTAGTGTTTAATAATTCCCAATTGGGATTAATTCAGGAACTGATCCGGTAATTGGCTCGGCCTGATCTGATGCTCAGCTATTTTTAGGCTGTCCAGCCTCTTAAAATCGCTGGACCGTTTTGACCATAGCACAATGAGTGTTTTCTTCATCATTTTTTTGGTTTTTGATATCTTTATAATAAATGGCCTGGTCCATTTTTTGTCCGATTCGGGACCAGTTTGAAAAGTGGTTGCCCAGTCTTAGCACACAAAAAATGCTGCCCTGTCATTTAATAGTTGAAAGTATATATTCAGCAGTATTTTGGCAAACAATAAGTTCAATTCTAGCTGGAAGGACCAGAAAATGTCACACAAGAGGCGGGAGGTTATTTTCAAGACAAAAAACTTTTGGTATCAAAGTTCTTGTGTTGATAGAGTTAATCAAGTCCTAAATGGGTGTTTTGAAATTTTGAATATGATTATTATCCCCGTATTCTACCTATAAAGATATAAATTGTAGAGTTATTGCCTACTAAAAAAGAATAATATTTTTTCATGTCGAACCGAACAGTAGATATTATTTTTAACCTCTAAAAGTTTTCAAGTAGCTACATCGATATTAGGAAGAAATGGCCGAGGAAAATACGGCCTGGGGAAAACAGTAGATATAATTTTTAACCTCTAAAAAAATTTCAAATAGTTACGTCGATATTAGGAAGAAATGGCCGAGTAAACTACGGCCTAGGAAGAAAGGGACCAGGAAAAAATGGAACAAGAAGAAATGGACTGAGGTAAAAAAGGAAAATGATGACTCATGGAAGAAATGGACTAAAAAAATAGAGAGGCAAATATTTTAGTGGAATACCGTCGGATCCGCAACCAAGTCTCATCCTTGGTTAAACGGGACCGGATTTGCACGAATATGGGCGAGCTTCGAAAGAGTCCCAATGACCCTAAGGTACTATGGTGCCTTGCAAACGAGGCCATTGGCAAATTAAGCGTCTCCCTCCCGGCTTCGCTCGAGGTGAATGGAATCTCTACGATGGACAATGCAGAGACTGCGACTGCCGTAAATAAGTTTTATATAGATAAATTATTAAACTGCGGCACGACCTCCCCTCGTTGAAACCCCCACCGTCTTCGTGGTCCAAGTCATCTGCACCATTCTCCTTCTCCTTTGCAAGCGCTGGTAAGATTGCTAAGGTCGTCAAAGCCATGAGGGCCACCGAAGCCTTGGGTGTCGACGGGATCCCCGTCTCCGTCCTCAAGAAAGGCATTGAGGTGCTTGCCGGACCAATATCGCACCTTGTAAACCGATCTTTGGCGTCCGGAACAGTTCCCACGGCTCTCAAATTGTCGAACGTGTTACCCATTTATAAGGGCAAGGGCAAGTCTGCTGCTGATCCTGCATCATACAGACCCGTTTGCATCCTGCCGGCACTCTCCAAGATACTAGAGACCGTCGTAAAGACCGACTTCGAGATCCATCTGGCCAAGACGGAGGCTCTTCCGAACACCCAGTTCGGATTCAGGAGGGGCCACTCGACCACAACTGCGTTGGCCACTGCCCATGCAAAGTGGTTGAAAGCCGAGCAGAGAGGGAAAGTTGTAGGGGTCCTCGGCTTTGACCTCTCTGCTGCTTTCGACACAGTTGACCAGCTACAGTTGTTGCCGAAGCTGAAGAAGCTTGGGATCAGGGCATGCAACTGGAGTGGTTCAAGTCATACCTCTCTGGCGGATCACAGCGTGTGGTGTGGAATGGCGCCGAGTCCGACTTCCTGAATGTAAAGTATGGTGTGAGGCAAGGTTCCATCCTAGGTCCGATCCTCTACCTTGTCCTGGTTGCGGACATCACCTCCTGCGTTGGCATTGGAGACGAGGAAAATAGCAGTTACGCGGACGATTTCTTCCTATGGGCTGTCGGTGATTCCCTTGAGGAAGTTGGGCTCTTGTTAGAGACGAAGGCGGATGCCTTCTCTAAATATGCAGGGGGGAATGGTCTCGTCCTTAACGCCGCCAAGACCCAATTCATGATTGGGGGTAAAGCCAAGAAGAAAGACACTTCAGCCTTCACCATCAGGGTTGGGGGAGTCGAGTTGCACCCATCCGATGAGATTGAGTTCCTTGGGGTCAAGTTCGACTCAGACTTCACCACCGCACCCCACAATGCCTACGTGGTAAAGGCAGCAAAACAACGGGCAGCACTCATCTCAAGGTTGGCCGTTCATATTCTGAGAGGAAAATACCTTCGGCAACTGGCCAGGGGGCTTATGGTTGGTAAGCTCTCGTATGCAGCCGCGGTCGTGACGACACCTAGGTTTGATAAGAATAAGGAGCCGGATGCCGCACACAGGGCCGTCCAGGTCGCCATCAATGACGTGGCAAGGAGCATCGCCGGTTGCAGGAGACGGGACCACATTCGGATCGAGGATCTCCTTAGGATTGCAAAAATTCCCTCCCTCAACGAGATAACCGTCATGGCTGTGGCAGTAGAGACCTGGAAGTGCTTCCACTCCAACGATGGGGGATGTGGTGCCAGAAACCCCATTGGCGATCTCGTCTTCCCAACCCCAAAGAGACCGACGAGGTCTACGACTTCGGTGGCGTGTCCATTAAGGGGCGGCACAGACACATTTGCGTCCCACGCAGTGTCTGTGTGGAACAATTTTGAGTCCCTGAGGTCGGCCAGGACACTAGCTGCGGCAAGGGACGTAGCCAGGACCATTGGCCGCAGTACCCCAATTTAGGGGGATTTATTTATTTATTTTAGTATTTTTAATTTTATACGTGTTTTTAATGTTTATATATATGTGTATGTGTTTATACACAGGAATGATTTGTTTTTACATTTTTTATATTTTTATATTATTATATCTAAAACGGACCAGCAAATAGCTGATTATTTAAATCAAATAAAGGATTACACACACACCTAAGTATTCTTTAAATACTATTTATCATATAAGCTGAGTAAATAATGACATAAAATAATTTTATTTTTATAACTTTAGAACTCACTTCTTTGTTGTCAACTGTAGTTCAAATCACCCAAATTATTGTAAATAATACGTACTGTCTTAAATAACAAACATACCAATGTTGGAAGCAATCAAAAATTAATTACATAAAAAGACGAAGTATTTGCCTAATTTCGGACGCGATTGTTATAATGGAATATTTGTATTTAAAATAAATGAATACTGCAGTTTTATTAATTGATATTTTCAAGTTATTTTTCATATTTTTTTATAAACAGGACTATTTTATCAAAAGAATTATATTTATTTTTATAGTAAATACATGATAGAGTGAGAATAAGTGCAAACCGATGTTACGATCATTTTAAAAGTTAACAAAAAATGAATGTCTGATATCGGATACGTTTTATTTTTATAAGGAAATGAAAAATTATTCGATGAATTGTTTTAGCTCCATGAACACTTGCAAATTATTAATTGTTTATAATTTACTAAAGCTTATATTCCTGCTTTACATTATTGAGATTTATTCTACAATACATAATTGTACTTAAACAATTAGGCATATGTTTTATCTTCCTTATATATATACTATTATAATGCTTTTAATATCGGAATGCTCCTGAAATTAGATTTGTATTCTCCCTCAAGTGATTTTGACATTGATATGTTAGTTATTTAAGATAATAAATATCATTTACAATAGTTTTGGTGACTTTGAACTACAATTGACAACATAAAAGAGAGTATTTATCCAAGATTGCAAAAAAAATCATTTTATGTCATTATCTATACAATTTATATGAGAAATAGTATTTAAAGAATCCTTACGTGTATTTTACTCAAATACTTGCCTACCTATGTATTTGGTCAATTTCTTCCATGAGTCATCATTTTCCTTTTCTACGTTGGTCCATTTCTTCCTAGTCCGTATTTTCCTGGTCCATTTCTTCTAGACACCAGCTACATCTTGTGTTTTTTATAAAATAAAAATTAAAACCCGTATTTCTTTAACCTAAAACATTCAATGTTTTGCTAAATAATTTGAAAACATGATTTAAAAAAATATTAGGTCTTTTTATTTATATCCCAAATATTGAGCATGCTTAAATGGTCGTTATAGTGAACTCATTAATATACATGATTATTTCGTTTGCCACTAAGTTTTCATTCTTTTTATTTCTTATCGTTTGAGCTCAGACCTATTAATTGTGAAGAATAATACAACGAAATAAAAATAATTACATTTATTATGGCGAAGAAATGTTATATAGAAACAATAATCGTTCATATTGAAATAGACACTTTAAATGATTTGTAAAGGTCATTGACAGAGACCCATGAGACAAGAAATTATTATTTTAAAGTAATAAATTATTAGCTTTGAATTGATGTTCACACTGATACAATTATAATAAGCACTTTTTCTTTCTAAAGAGTCTACTTTTCTTACCTATATTAAAAACAAGCAGTACCTATTTTTACAAGTTTTTTTTGCAGGACAAGGCTAACAATAGATTAATTATATGTTATATGTAGTTTTTTATTATCTTAGAAACTAAATTAAATGAATTGACTTCATAGAATAACCTAAAATTCCTTATAAATTATTTTCTCAAAACAAATTAATCGGTAATGACCAAATGCGTCATCATTAATGTATATTAATAATGTCTTGCTCGTCATTTGATACAAATATTTTGTTTAAATTATATTTTATTAACCCAGTGACAACCAAGTATTATTGCTAGAAAACAACATAATATATAATTAGAAATTATCCCATGCAATATAAAAATCCACTTATTTATAAAGTTATTATGGAATTTTCTTTATAATTTCTATAATTATAATTTTACATAACGAACATTTTCTTGGATGCTTAACACTAGAACGGCGGAACCCGTCAATTGACGGGTTTTCAAATTTAAAATTGCTAGAAAACGATTCTTTTCGCAATTAACATGGATGCCACAGGTCACACGACGATCCAGATCATTGGAAGGCATCATTGCGCAGTTCTTGGTCATTTTGGTCATCTCGACAAGTAAAACATGACATATAAATGAAAATCGTCAATTGACGGGTTTCGCCGTTCTAGGTATAAAAATATTTCGCCTTTCTTGTGTTAAGAGGGTAATAATGCGTTTAAGCTTTTCCTTCTTAATTGCTCTCATTTTTTATTTCATTCCTATATATATTATAATGATCTGTATTTTTTAAGGATTGTCACAACCCTGACACTATATTACCCTGAGTTATCAATGACTGAAGAGTTCGTCTTGGGAGATTATCATTATTATTCGACAGCCTCATGTACTTATTGAGTTTAACAATTTGTTAGAGGTCACTTGATCCATTAAGTCAATGGTTCGTCAAGAAAGTTATGAGCACGTAACAAGAATTATAAAATTAAGTGCTGCCATCTGGGGTATATTAGGTGTTTTAAACAATCATGAAAATATATAGTGTATCTTGTTTAAATTAAATGCTCACATGCAGCATCAAATATTAAAGCCATACATTAATTACAAAACCTCCCTCATGTCAGAATGTGTAAAAAAAACATTTTACTTTATTTTTACTCCTAGCCATACGATCCATAGCAAAATAAAATAAAAATGTTTTTATTCTCCAATAACATACTTATTTTACTCTCTTCAGCTTTTGAGACCAGCCCTGAAACATTCAAAATATAATAATTCCTTTGTAATGCAACAATTATGTTTTCAGTGTTACCGTGAGCTATAAAATTAACCATAAACGATGGTGACAACCAAAACAATATCAGTATTTATGGCTAAGTTCTTAAAAAGTCATTGTTCCTTACTGATCGTAGGTCACCAAAAATTAGGAACACAACAGAACGCTGTTTCTCTGCAATTAGGAATCAGCTCTCTATATATTTATATCTCTATGGTTTTATCGATATTAGGAATAATTGGCCGAGGAAAATATGGACTAGGAAGAAATGGACCAGGAAAGAATGGACCCATGTAGAAAAAGGAAATGATGACTCATGGAAGGAATGGACCAAATACATAGGTAGGCAAGTTTTTGAGTGGAATATATCTAAGTATTGTACACATACTATTTCTCATATAAATTGACTAAATAATGACAAAGAATGATTTTATTTTTGCAATTTTAGATAAATAATCTCTTCTTTAGGTCATTATAGTTCAAAATCCCCCAAATTATGGTTTATAATATGCATTGTCTTAAATATCGAACATACCGATGTTAGAAGCACTCAAAAGTAAATACATAACGAAGAAGAAATATATGCCTAATTTCGGGCGCGATTGTTATAAGTGGAATATTTGAAGAGATAGAGTGAGAAGTGACGTCAAGTCAAATGTCAAATAAAATGAGAGAGCCTCCAATGATCCGAGTCGAGTATTCAATCTTTGCAATCCGTCCGAATGAAGACATCTCAACATGTGAAGACAATGCCTTGGACCCCCTCGAGTCAGTCGCATCCTTTCCAGAAAGACACCAAATTCCCGTCCCTCGTCTTCGTATATTTCTTCTTCGTTATGTATTTACTTTTTTGAGTGTCCATTTCTTCCTTGGCCAATTATTCCCAATATCGGTAAAACCCAAAGATAATAGATAATACAAGATGCGCAGAACGCAATGTTTAGATTCCTCTGATTAGAAAAGAAAAACTGAAACGTCACAGATGACGTCACAGTACTATTTGTTATTAAATAAAATCAAAGGTACATTTAAAAACAGTGATTAATTTCAAAAGGAAATAAAAATTTGAAACCCGGGAGCTCTCCGGCGGAGGCGGAGCTGCAGAAGACGGCCATGTTGCTCCGGAGCTCCTAGATGCGTGTGGGCTACCAGCCAAAGGCCTCAGAGTCCCGTGCGGTGTTCAGGACTTCCACTTTCTCCCTGATGCTGAAGCTGTGCGTCCCCAGGTGGCTCGTGGCGGGAGGGAGCCTCCGGACGTTATTCCTTTGAGAGCCTTTACGTTCTTAGCTTAGTTGTCCTAGAGGTATTAGATGCATAGGCAAATCGTAGCTGTGATGACGTCACATTTTTTTATATTGGAAATATCCTTCTTTGTTTACATGAGTTCTGCCCCCCCCCCCCTCTGGGTAAAACCATAGATATAAAGTATAGAGAGCTGATTCCCAATTGCAGAGAAACAGCGTTCTGTTGTTTCTGTGTGTTGAAAATAAACTAAGTAATTTGTACTACATCATCATAAGCTGATCATAGAAATAGAATCTATCTTTATGATCAGCTTATGATGACGTAGTACAAATTACTTTGTTTATTATGAACACACAGAATACAGCTGAACGTTGCTTCTCTGCTATTGAAGGGAATCAGCTCTTTATATCTTAATATCTCTATGGGTAAAACCCACCCCATCGGAACCCAATTCGGTATCAGCCGTGTTCATCGTTTATTGAAGTAAGTTGAAACTATATTTTGAATAAGTAGCTAAAAAAACTCATGATCTCCCTAGAGTCGCTTTATGACATTGTATAAATTTAAGCACAATTAGACTAAGGATAAATTTAGACAAGTATCAGAAAGATTCATCTAATTAATATTAACAAATAAAATTACCATTTTTTCTTTTGCCTATATGGTTCGATAGAATTGCATCCGACAGGATATAAATAAGCATTACAGCCTTAAAATTAGTCTATCGAACCTAGGATCTTATCAATGAGGTAGACAAGAAATGACCATCCCATCTCGGGATTCGAACCTGCGCCCCCAACATTGAGACTTGAACATACCTTAACACGCACGGCTATCGCACCCCTTTAATCTTTTTATGTTTTGATTAAAATTTAAAAAATGTCTGTAGGAATACCTAAGTATTAAATCTTCCAATCCACTTGCGGCTCCATCAAGATTCTTTCATGAGATTTGTTGATTGATTATTATTTTGCTCGGAATTACAAGCTTGATGTAGACGTCAATGACAACGATTGTATTATTGTGCAGACCTACTTGTTTATTTTATGAGGCAGCGAAAGCTCCATTGACGTCATATTGGAGATTTATCAACTGAGAATTACGTCACTGGGTGTTCAAACTCTTTACTCTTCCCGTCTTCCTCTTAATATTAACATTAAATAACTAAACAAATTTCTTTTAATATATTAATTAAAGCTCAAGTATATTATTTATCTAACTCTTTGTTTACAGACCTATGCTCATTATGCATCGTTGCATCATCCAAGCATCTGGCCGCCGCATCATTATAAAATTATAGTAATGCGGCGGCAAAACTTGCAAGTTGGACCTTAAAAATTATAAATAAGCACACTTCTTGTGGGTGTAAAGATCTTAAATGGCTCGATTAAACAGCAGAGGAATCACAAATCCTTGCTCTATTATTATTATAGTTCCTTAACTATATTATAATATTTGTTTGGTTTGCTAAAAGAGCATAATGGAAAAAAGAAAGGAGTTTGAACATCCAGTGATGTAATTTTTATTTGATGAATGACGTCATATGACGTCTTTGGCTGTATTCTTAGGTTTACTTTCTCCTCGTTCATTATTCATCAGACACACCCACCTTTGTAGAAATAATATGATCCGATTATTTCCTTTAAAACTCACATCCAATGTTTTTTTGTCATGGTCAAAATTTGACGTTGGATTGACCTTTTCGATAGTTTTTCGTTGCACGGTCTTATAGTGTTTAAATTCACTAAAATGGATTTTACATAGTGTTCTAGGACTGATGATACAAGTGTGCCCATAGACAGCGACTCTTAAGCAAATTTATATCAGTGGTAAAATGATAATAGATAAGTTCAGTTAAAGCATTTATAAATGTCACTAAGACTAATTAAAAAGAAACTTAGTGTTCTTGAGGATGATATTCTTATATCTGAGCAGATCAGCAGTCCCAAATAATTAGTGATGGGTATTTCACATGTAGAAATAATATGATCCGATTATTTCCTTTAAAACTTACCTTCAATGTTTTGTATATATATATATATGATCAACATACGAAGACTTAGAAGCCAGGGGAGGACTATCGTATGTAATTACTTAGTCCGATTATGCTGGAGAAGAAAACAGTAAGGAGGTATTTTTTTTCATATTCATTCAATAAGGTCTTCTTCTCCCTCTTCAATTCACTTAATACATATATTTAGCCATAAAAATAGCTAATATATTTGTTTTCTTCGAATGACGTCATCATTTTCTCTCTCTTTCTATATTATTGTTTGGGGAAGATCTCGGTAAGGATTACCGAGGAAGGGATCGAGGGATCTCCAACAACTTTGAAGTCTAGGCCAGAATGCTTTTATGACACCCCCAAAAAAATAGATTCCAAAATATGATCAGTGGAGGCTCTATTATTTGACGATTCTTGATGGTGACGACACTCTTGACTCTCTCTCTCCCCCCCCCCCCCATGTTTATGCATGTGTATATAAGGCGTGCGTTTTAAGCCTTGTAAAATTTGTTCCTGTGAAAATAGCTCTATCGCTGTCCATGGGCACACTTGTATCAGCAGTCCAAAAAACATTCATTTTCAGCTATATGAGACAAGGACTCTTAAGCAAATTTATATCAGTGGTAAAATGATAATAGATAAGTTCAGTTAAAGCATTTATAAATGTCACTAAGACTAATTAAAAAAGAAACTTAGTGTTCTTGAGGATGATATTCTTATATCTGAGCAGATCAGCAGTCCCAAATAATTAGTGATGGGTCACGAGCTTAAATTTACTACTCGAGCTTGGGCGAGTAGTGAGAAAAAATACTCGAGTATTTTCTAGTTTTTACTCGTGACTCGGATAAAAATTAAAACTCGTAAAAACTCGTTATTTTAATAGCTCATTTCTTTTATATATATATATATATATATATAAGGAAGTTACTCGTTAACAGCTTGATACTCCCAGGAATACTCTTGCTTTTTAGAACATTCTTTTAACATCCAAATTGATGTGAAATGATCATAAGTTCTATGCTGTTCGGAATTTTTTGTTCTTAATTTTATAAAAGTCAAAAGCTTAAGGCTTAGGGCTTCATTTAGTAAAATTCTAAAATCTATTCCTAGATTACATTTTTAGAATAATTGATTTTTGTTTGTTTGTAATATATAACCGATTTATAGTTTATTTTTGCTAGAAGTTATATTTATAAATAAATTATTTGATATCAAAGTCTAAATCAACATTTAGGCCTTATAAACAAATAATCTCACAGATATTTTTTTATTTATAATAGACTGTACGTGTCAACCAGCAAATATTTATATCCTTGACATTTAAAGATATTACAAAATAAACGATAATAATAATAACAAAGGTATAATAAGGTAAAACAATGATATATTTTGAAATGCGATATTTGACAGATATATAAATAGAAAGAATACAACTTATAGTTTATACAAACATACAACCTTTTTTAAATAAAAAATTGTTTTATAATTTTTAAGCAAATCTAGAATGATAACATAAATTGGCGTTTAATTTGAACAATGTTCAGCATGAACATCTGTGAGCTATCTATTACGACGATTAGTTAGAATTATCCACATCGTAAAAATATATGATGTTCCTTTAACAGTCAAATATTTAATAACCACGCATGAAAGAGTGATTTGCTCCAGCTTTTGGTTCGTTTAAATATTTGTTCCCATTCTCTATAAGCATTTTGAACAAAATTTTCTTGATTTAGAATAGTGAGTGGAAAAAAAATCTCCCCAAATACTAGATTGAGGCTGTTTGAGAGAATTATTTTTTAGTCATTGATTGGTCGTTTTCATTTAAAGCAGTGCTTCCCAAACTTTTACAATCAGTATATATGTATTTGCCTATATAAATGTATATTTGTAATGTTTGTATGTACTATGATAAAACAGCAATAAATAATTAACTAACTAACCCCTTATAATCACGTTGCGTACCCTAGAGGTACGCATATCATGATTTAGGAAAGGATGATTTAAAGGATTATTCATAATCTTTTGGCACTCCTCAATAATTTTCATTTTGAAATGTTCTGCTGGTTTCAAATTGCGAAAGCTTTTTAGTAATCCTTAAAACGTGGATCAAGAAGTGTGGCCTCACACACTTCTTCTGAAGTTTCTATTTCAGAAAATTGCTTGTCTATTTCCAAATACAAGTCATGGATGAGTATCCCCACTACAGAGTGGGTAAGAAATCGACTAATCTCAGAAAATTATTTGTACTAGCTTAATAAAGTTTTTGGAAGGGGAATTATTTTGGAGGATGTTACTTTTTTCTCGGAGCTGATTTCCGTTGTCCCATGGTACATAGTTTGATGAAGACAAGAAGAGTAAGTACTACAAAAATTGTTTTGGACTTATAGATGATATATTTTGTATATTTATTTTTATGAAGCTACTATGATTTGTAAAGAAAGGGTAAAATTTATTTAAAAACAATACTCAGTCCATAAATAACCTTAATAAAACCGTTTCATTTCTAATTTTTATTTAAAGTCAATTACTTTTGAGGCTCTTGATTGGTCCAGACGTATTATTTGAAGGGGCGAATTTTTCGTTAAGTAAGAAATTTCCACACGATTAACGAGTTTTCTCCGAATAATGAGTTTTTCTCCTAGAAGCGAGTTTTCCTCCGAGTAACGAGTAAAAACTCGTCGATTTCATGCACGAGTCGAGTATTTGAAGACTTATTTTACTTACTAAATAAAACTCGAGTATTAAAAACGAGTTTAACTCGTGACCCATCACTACAAATAATCTTTTCATATTGTCAAGCGCTGTTTTTATTATTTAAGTTTCTTTTCTTTCTTCCTCACCTTCCAGATAACAAGTCCAGGTATAAAATGTTTTTATATTATCACTCATAACAAAAAAAATATCGGAGAAATTGAAAGAAAGGTTGAGAGAATTTAATATCTTCTGATAGAAAATATTAATAAATTCAGAAAGAAATACAATATTTTTTGGACATGCAAGCACCAACATTCTTTTGTATGTTAAAGCAGCCAGCTATTCCGATCATAGCCATGTTCTAACTCCTATTAAAATATGCTTACCACAAACAGAAAAAAGAGAAATACACATTTTTATAAGTACCTTTCTCACGATCTAAAAGCAGTCATTCAAAGAGAAATACAACTTTTGGGGACATGCAGGCACCAACATTATTTTGTGTGTATAATTAGCCAGCTATGCCAATCACAGCCATGTTCTAGCTCCTATTAAAACTAAATGAGCATTAATTTCATTTACCTCCCCCCCCTCGCCCGTCTTCAACGACTAGTCATCGTGTGAAACTTTATGTTCATCCTTTCTCATGAAAAAAAGGAATGCAGACACCCCTCTCTTCAACAACAACAAATAGTCATGGAAACGAAGGAATTGTCTGATAACTATAATGAATCCACTCATCAGTAATGATGAGGTTGCGCATTTTTGCTATTTTGCTACACTAAATTTAAAATCTTGAACTACAAAATTATGTTATTGAATAAATATTTGCTCCATTTAATAATAAAAATGGAATAGTGTCATTCGCTTATGTCAAGAACCAACAAAAATAGTTTTATTCAGTTTTCAATTTTGTTTATGAGAAAATGCCAAATAATAATATGAAATTAAAGTTCTTCATCATCTTAAAATAAGTTTATTGACAATAGTAGCAAATACTGCTCTATAAAATGACCCAGACATGTGAAGGGAACTCCAGTGTTAAGAAACCAACAAAAAGAAGTCTATTATTATTTAATTTTTCAATTTGGTTATTACAAAATACCGAATAATCATAAAACATGAAAGTTCTACCTCATCATAAAATAAGTTTATTAAGAATAGTAGTAAACCCTATTTCATAAGTTGAATTTTAAAAGTGCAAAGCTACAAGTACAAGCTTGGTGATAAAGCTCTATTAGTTCAACGTAATGAGACAGTTTTTAAATAGACTTTTATTGAAGTTCTTACAAACTTATGAATTATTAATAACAGTTATTTCAGGAGGAACTCAGAGATGGATTCGATAGAAAATATATAACGCCAATATTAGTAGTTTTCAGCAAACTATATAAAATTGATATCGGTGAGAGATACAATTTAATTTTCGAGAGATCATTAATCTTACACTAACCGCAACCGATTAAGATAAATCAGAGACTGTATTCGTTAATTAAAAAAGAACACAAAAATATGTTTAAAAACCGTCCTTCGATACTATCAATATATGTTCAATCAGTAATCACAGTTCTAGAAGAAAAAAATCCTAAAGAAGGGCAACACGGAAAAGAATTCACAAAAGAACCTAGCCAAAACAAGAGCACAACTTCTGAAGACACATGCGAAAATTTGGATAGGGACAACAGTGGTGGTCTAAATCCCGAAGACAAAAAAACTCCAGACAAACAAACAGGAAAGACATCCAAACGGCACTTACCAGTAATAAAAAACAGGGTAAAATAGACAGGTTCTTCTGTGATGCAGCAAGTGTCCTTCTTAAACCTACACCACCAACAAATAAACAATAATGATTAGCTGTGCTTACATCAATACGCAACACTCCAAAACAGCTAACTCAGAGCTTAAATTAAGAAAATATGGGATCGCCGTAATAACCGAACCATATATCTATAGAGACTCAACAAAAAGCCTGAACTTGAGTGGATATACGATTCATTGTCAACCGGGTTCAAAACCAAGGGCCTGCATTCGCACCGCGAATCACTTGAATGCCTGGTTTGTTCCCGAATTCTCTGACAGAGATATATGCACAATATGTATCAAGATAGAAGAATCACTAACGTATATATGTGTAGCATATCTAGATCAATTATTAGCTGTTGAAAATGAGACACTATTAAAACTTATAAAACATTGTGAATGTGCCAAGAAACCGCTTCTACTTACCATGGATTCCAACTCTCACAATCGTCTTTGGGGTAGTAAGGATACTGACGTAAGGGGAGAAATTTTGGAAAATATCTTCGAGGTAAACAACCTTATCGTTGTGAACGAGGGAAATGAGCCTACTTTTCTCACTCAACGTGCCAGCTCAACCATTGATATCACAATTATGAACCAACACGCCTTCAGAAAGTTTGAAATCAAGGGATGGCATGTGGATCCTAGGCCATCTATGTCTGACCATCGATACATAGTATTCACCTTTGGAAATTATAAACCAAGTGCTGAACTATCTAGAAACTTTAGAAAAGCAGACTGGAACTCCTTTAGGCACTACACAGAAATGATGACACTACCAAAAATATCTCCCGACGCAAATGCTATTGATCAATGCGCCGAGATGCTTATCAAAGTAATAAATAAAGGGCTTGATATAGCCTGTCCACTAAAAAAAATGATTAATACTAAATCAGTGCCATGGTGGACTAAAAATCTTGCTAGTTTGAGACAAAAACTTAGAAAGCTCGAGCCAAAACGTCATCATAGCTCTTTTCGAGAAGATTACCAAAACACTAGAAAAGAATACCGAGCCTCATTAAGAACACAACAAAGAGAATCTTGGAAAAACTTCTGCACCAGCGCTGAAAGCACAAAGGACATTGCCAAACTAATTAGATGTCAAAAAGCGATAGATTATTCTATAGGTCTTCTACAAACAAAAACTGGATATTCACAGTCACCTGATGAATCCCTGAGAATACTCATGGAGACACATTTTCCTAACTGTAGATTCAATGTCAACTATGAAAGCCCCTTACAAATAAATAAGTTTGACATCAACTTTGTTGATTGCAACAGGGTCAGGAATTCCTTTAATTCGTTTAGTCCATACAAAAGCGCCGGGCCGGACGGACTCAAGCCTATTGTACTTCAACAACTTGGTAGTAGACTAGTGGAATACATTACGGACCTTTACAAAGTAATTGTCAGCACGGGCTACACTCCAAAAAGCTGGAGAGAAATGAAAGTAAGATTTTTGCCAAAACTTGGTAAGGCTGATTATAGCTTGGCAAAGTCATTTAGACCAATTACCCTATCGAACTTCCTTATTAAAGGACTTGAAAGAATTGTGAAGTGGAAGGTTGATGAAAGCATCCCTATACTTCACTCACAGCACGCCTACACAAGAGGCCTATCAACAGAAACCGCCCTATCACAAGCCGCAGACATAATAGAGAAAGCCATATTCCAAAAAGAATGTACTCTTGCGGTCAGTCTTGACTGCACAGGTGCTTTTGATAACGTAAGATTTCTCTCTGCGGACTATGCAATGAAAAGACTGAGAATTCCAGAGAGTATCAGATTATGGTATAAAAATCTTCTTAGTACAAGAACAGTTGAAGCCGAGTTGAGAGGCGAAAAGGTCATCGTCAATCCAACGTGTGGCAGCCCACAGGGAGGAGTGCTATCCCCATTAGTCTGGAACACTATAATGGACACCCTACTGGCGAAGTTTAAAAAAGGTGCAATCAAAGTGGTTGGTTATGCTGACGACATTTTATTACTAGTAAGTGGAAAAAATCCCACCACACTTGCTAATGCAATGCAAGAGGCAATCAACACGGTTGTTGAGTGGGGAAGAAGAAATAGCCTTACCTTTAATCCAATCAAATCAAACGCCATAGTATTCTCTAAAGCATACAAACTACGGTCTAAATACTTCCCATGCTTAAAAATAGATGGTAAAGTAATTGAATATTCACCACGAATGAAATATCTAGGCTTAACCTTTGATCAAGGACTAACCTGGACAGAACATCTCAAAGAAAAGGCAGCAAAGTGTGCTCGTATATGGAACATGTCTAAGGCAATCATAGGCCAAAAATGGGGCTTAACTCCGGATAAAGTCCTATGGCTATATGAAGCAATGGTCAGACCAGTCATCACATATGGGTGCCTTACTTGGGGACATTCTATTACTTCAAAGAAAAACGGGATTAAAATCCTAAATTCAGTTCAAAGAAAAGCACTTCTGTCAATAACCCATACACTTCGCTCAACACCGACTGCAGGGATGGAAGCAGTACTGGGTATAACTCCTCTAGATATATATGTCCAAGTGCAAGCAACACAATCAAGATGGAGAACAAGGCATTTTCTGCGGAACACCTGGGATGGTATTGGCATCCTTCCAACACGTCGTGGACATAGGTTCTCTAGCGACAAAATTTTGGAGGAAGCCATCACAAACCATGAAAGTGACTTCATTAAGGGACAATTCATTTGGGTGGACAACCTTGAAATCCCCAATCCCGATACAATTATCTACACGGATGGTTCAAAAGATGATAAAAGTAATACTGGGTCTGGATGGGCAATTACTAGGGGTGACATATCATTACACCACTCAATGGTATCGCTGAACACAGAGGCATCAGTATTTCAAGCAGAAGTTGTGGCAATTACAAGATCTGTAGAAGATCTCCTTAATCAAGAAAAATTCTCCAAAAATATTATAATTAGATCAGACTCCCAATCAGCGATTGCAGCTCTTCTCAACCCACTTACAACTAGCGAGGTAGTGAAGAACTGTAAGAAGGTCCTGATTGAAGGAAAAAAGAAGAAAAATATTCACATTGAATGGTGCAAAGGTCATAATGACATAACGGGAAATGAATTTGCGGATCATCTAGCAAAAAATGGAAGTGTGAGCAAAATCCGGAAAAATGTCGGTGTTCCTCCAAGTTATATAAAGAAAACACTTAACGATTTCTTTTACAACAAATGGTGTCACCGATATAGAAATGACCAAAAGATGAAGCATACACGCTCCATGCTTAAAACCCCGAAGCCAAAACCCATCAAACACCGACATCAAGATGCCCAACTTCTTGTCCAAGCCTATACCGGACATGGACCATTTCTCTCTCATTTGAGTAAATGGAAAAACACGAGTGAAATATGTGATCTCTGTTTGGAAGAACCACAGACTGCTCATCATTTAATCTACAAATGCCCCGCTTTGTCCTACGAAAGGCACCTAGTTTCGCAAGAGGAGGATGAGGAAACAAAAATAATCAAGTTTTTAAAATGTACAAAGATGAAAAATGTTATAATGAAATTTTTTAATATATAAATATGATTACTTTACTTTTACTGTCGTAACACAGATACCCCAATGTGTGGTTGTGTTCTTTACTTTAGTTTATGTATATCTGTATATGTTTGTCTATTGTAAACAGTAATAAATTTCTAACTAACAAAAAAAAAATCTGTTACAACTCGTTATAATTCAAATTTGGGTAGTTATCTGTATTCATATGGCTGTTGCAAATCGTAAACACGCAACATCTCGCCACAATCTACAAACAACACACAAATTCATCATTCATCGAACCAAAATCACCTATGAACACCCAAAGTAATGACAAACCACCACTGGAGCATGTGATTTTGTTGATAAGTGGTTAAAAACGATGTCTTTTTAGTCTAAATTCACACTAATTGATGAGAATACAACTGATTTGGGAACATTTGATGACTTATTATCCATTTTGATCTGTAAAAACTAGTTATATTGAAAATGCAAGTAGTTATCTGTCATCATATGGCTGTTGCAAATCTTAAGAATGCAACCTCTCACCAAAATCTTCCAACATAAACACAAATTTATCATACATCTTACCAAAATCACCTATAAACACCCAATGTAATGAAAAATAACAACTAAAGCACGTGATTTTGTTGATTAGTGGTTAAAAAACGATGTCTTTTTAGTCTAACTTCACACTTATTGATGAGAATAGAAGGATTTGGGATTATTTGATGACTTATTATCCATTTTTATCTGTTGCAAACTCGTTATATTGTAAATTTGGGTAGTTATCTGTATTCATATGGCTGGTAACAATCGTTAACACGCATCTTCTCGCCCAAATTTACCAACAAACACACAAATTCATCATACATCTGACCAAAATCACCTTTAGATACCCACATTAACGACAAACAACCACTGAAAAACGTGATTTTGTTGATTAGTGGTTTAAAAAATGTGTTTGTAGACTTATCTATCACTTTTGAAGAGAATACAATGATTTGGGAATATACATCTCACCAAAATCACTTGTTTCTTTATTCATATGGCTGTTGCATATCTTAAACACGCAACCTCTCACTAAAATCTACCAACAAACACACAAATTTATCATACATCTTACCAAAATCACCTATAGACACCCAAATTAATGACAAACAACCACTGGAGCTCGTGATTTTGTTGATAAGTGGTTTAAAAAACGATGTCTTATTAGTCTAACTTCACACTAATTGATAGGAATACAACTGATTTGGGAAAATTGGATGACTTATTATCCATTTTGATCTGTTACAACTCGTTATATTGCAAATTTGGGTAGTTATCTGTATTCATATGGCTGTTGCAAATCGTAAACACGAAACCTCTCACCAAAATATACCAACAAAAACAAAAATTTATCATATATCTTACCAAAACCACCTATAGACACTCAAGTAATGACAAACCCCACTTGAGTACGTTGTTTTTTTTTATATGTGGTTTAAAACGATGTCTTTTTAGTTTAACTTCAAACAAATTGATGAGAATACACCTAATGACTTATTATCCATTTTGATCTGTTGCAACTCGTTCCATTGCAAATTTGAGTAGTTATCTGTATTTCTTTGGCTGTTGCAAATCGTAAACACGCAACCTCTCACCAAATCTACCAATAAAAACACAAATTTATCATACATCTTACCAAAATCACCTATAGACACACAAAGTAATGACAAACCACCACCGGAGCACGTGATTTGTTGATTAGTGGTAAAAAAATGTGTTGGTAACTTATTTCACAGTAATTATTGAGAATACAACTGATTTGGGAATATTGGATGACTTATTATCCATTTTTATTTAAATAAACCCGTTTAATTGGAAATTTGAGTAGTTACCCGTATTTATATGGCTGTTGCAAATCTTAAACACGCAACCTCTTACCAAAATCCACCAACAACAAACAAATTTATCATACATCTTACCAAAATCAACTATTGCCGCCTAAAGTAATGACAAACAACCACTGGAGCTGGTGATTTGTTGATAAGTGGTTAAAAAAGATGTCCTATTTTCACACTAATTGATAGGATACAACTGATTTGGAACATTGGATGACTTATTATCCATTTGATCTGTTACAACTCGTTATATTTGAAATTTGGGTAGTTATCTGTCATCATATGGCTGTTGCTAATCTTAAACACGCACCTCTCGCCACAATCTACCAACAAACACACAATTCTTCATACCTCGTACTTAAATCACCTTTAGACACCCCAAAGCAATGACAAATAACCACCGAAGCACGTGATTTTGTTGATAAGTAGTTAAAAACGATGTCTTATTTGTCTAACTTCACACTAATTGATAGGAATACAACTGATTTGGGAACATTGGAAGACTTATTATCCATTTTGATCTGTTGCAACACTCGTTAAATTGTAAATTTGAGTAGTTATCGGTATTTATATGGATGTTGCAAATCTTAAACACGCAACCTCTCACCAAAATCTACCGACAAACACACAATTTATCATACATCTTACCAAATCACCTATACACACCCAAATTAACGACAAACAACCACTGAAACACGTGATTTTGTTGATGAGTGGTTAAAAATGTGTTGGTAGACTTATTTCCACATAAATAAAGAGAATACAACTAATTTGGGAGTATTGGATGACTTATTATCCGTTTTGATCTTTTATAACTCGTTATATTGCAATTAGAGAAGTATATCTGTATTCATATGGCCTTTGCCATCATAAGACGCAACTTCTCACAAAAATTCACCAACAAGCACACAATTCATCATACGTCTCAAACGACTCAAAGACAAACATCTACTGAAAAACGTGATTTTTGTTGATTAGTGGTTTAAAAAATGTGTTTGTAGACTTATTTTTCACTATTTGAAAGAATACAACTGATTTGGGAATATTAGACGACTTATTATCCATTTTATTTACTTAAACTCGTTTAATTGCAAAGTTGAGAGTTATCTGTATTCATATGGCCTTTGCAAATCTTAAACAGCCACTTCTCACAAAAATTCACTAACAAGCACACAAACTCATCAGACATCTCACTAAAATTATCTATAGACAACCCACATTACCGACAAACAACCACTGAAAAACGTGATTTTGTTGATTAGTGGTTAAAAAAATGACATTTTAGCTTATTTTTCACACTATTTGGAATTTGATGACATTTTGTTCTGTTACAACTCGTTTTATTTCAAATTGGTATTTATTTGGCTAGTATTCATATGGCTGTTTGCAAATCGTAACACAACATCTCTCGCCACAATCTACCAACAAACACACAATTCATCATATCCCTAAATCACCTATAGCACCCAAAGTAATGACAATAACCACCGAGCACGTGATTTTGTTGATATGTGGTTAAAAACGATGTCTTTTTAGTCTAATTTCACACTAATTGATAGGAATACAACTGATTTGGGAACATTGGATGACTTAATATCCATTTTGATCTGTTGCAACTCGTTTTTTTTTTTTTTTTAATAATGTCACCTTATATTTTTTACATAAAATGTGTGTTCAGACTACCATTAATTTTATTGCTGCATCTGTAAATCTATTTTTGTATAATATATTTTTCAGCATATTTTTTGACTTGTTGTTATTTATTTTCTTATAATTTAGCGTATCTCGCTCCTGGTCAATTGATACATTAAATCTCCCATTAAATTAGGTCTTGATTTTTAAAAATTTGAACCAATAAAATTGAAAAAATCTGGGTTATTAGAATTTGGTCCATAGATCGATATAATGTTTATTTTCCTTCCTCTCCAGTTAATTTTAAGTACAACGTAGTTCTCCTTTTGTCTTTAGCTATTAATTGAGGTTTAAATTTGCTTTTAATCACCACTAAAATCCTCTTGAGGGATGATTTGCATTTTTTTTAACAGCAGGTGATAATATGCATTCATAACCAACTGGAAGCCAGTTCTCTGACGTTAATCTTCTTATTCTAGTGTCACAGATGGCCAAAATATCTGGACAAAACGATACAAATGTTTTAAAATATTATTTTCTCTTATCTTTATTTAAAATTGAATTTGCATTTGCAGCTATTATTTTAATATCCATACCAAACAATTACTAAGTTATAAAAAAAAAGAAAACACTCGTCTTCGTTTGATTTTCCCCCCAACACAATGAGTAAGGGGGCGAGGGTAGGGGTTATTAAAAGTATTCAACAAAACTAACAGGTGCGATGTTAAAGTCAGGGGTAATAGAGCGACTCCTCTCGACGGGTGGGACAAGCATTGCTGTGCAGGGGAGATAAAGGTATCATGCGACGAGGGGATTAAATAAGAGATCGACCGGGTTCCTTCAATCGTGAGTCCGCCAAACAAACAATATCCGATGCAATAGAGTTGACGTTGTAGGAAAGGACTGTTATTTTCATACTGAGTTAGATGGAGGGAACACAAAATCACATAGAGTCACTCCGCAAGAGTGGAGATTCTACTTCTGCGCCGTCTACCTCTCTGATTCTCTTTGAAGCGCCATCATCTGGACTACTGAAAATCCTTTTGACCTTTTTTTTGTCGGCTGATATTTTAGTTGGGGCAGATTGCTCTGGAGTTGGCGACTTTCTTCGCATAACAAGCTTCCAGTCGTCCCTCATGGAACAGGCTGTCTTATTTGATTGAAGATAAGAAATTCCCTTGTTCTCTGGCTCTCCGTTGTTGGTTTCAGGACTTGTAGTCGATTCAGTGTTAGTAAAGGTTTCTTTCTGGGCTGCCAATGGGGTATCACTATTATCACAACTAGCTTCCTTTCTTTCGTTTTGAACAGCCTTTCTTCCGTCAAGGGGGGTTGCTTTTGGTTGGTTTTCTTTTCTAAATTTCTTTGAGTTAGAATTGTTGATCCCTCCCGTATCATCGGCATATCCATTGGGTTCGTCTTGATCCATGCCATCTTTGTCCAGAGTCATGCTACTTTCGATTCTCGTTGTAAGTCCCAATTCTCTCCTGAACTCTGCCTCGAATTCGGAAACAAAAACTCTTTTCGCAGAAGTACAGTTCTTCCTTATGTGCCCAAACTTTAGGCATTTAAAACATTGAACTTTTTGTAGGTTACAAATGAGTTCTACTTTCTTCCCAGCAACTGGGACTATACAAGGAATCGGCTTTGTTAATTTTATACGAAATTTCAATCGTCCTGAATTGATTTTGTTCATTTTTTCCAAAAATGACGTGTCAATACCCTCTTTTGGTACGAATGAGTGTTGTATATTTTCAATATTCCCACATATCGTCCCATATTTTTCCATCACTTCTTTTAGCATTCCTAGGTTCACTTCTGAACCATTCTTGATTACCACTGGGTCTTGAAGGGTTTTAATCTTCTTTAGGCCCCTCACTGCAAAATATGTATCGTCTTCTATTTTGTTTACATCTTTCAAGTGTTTGAATCGAATGAGAACATTGATAGGAGCCTTTAATGTAAAAACAATAAAGCCCGCTCCACTCTTACAGTCATTAATCCGCAGAATTTCCTCTTCTTGTATAGACAAGCATTTTATTAATTTATAATAATGAGAGATATCAGGGAGGAAACCCTCTTGGGAACTCCACTCTCCTCTTTCCATTCAATAAACACTTTGTTCCAAACTGGACTATTATCTAATCCAGTATTTTCTTCTTTAAAAGGCTGGCTTTGTAGTTGATTGTCATCCTTTCGTCCATTCCAGCTGAGCTAGATTCATTTCTTTTTTCTTCATTCCCTTTGACAGGTACGCTCTTCATCTCTTCCGAGTTGTTTTTTTCCTCGCCTTTTTTTGCCACGACCGGCTTATCATTATCACCTATGTCAGGTGGTTCTTTAAAGGGAGAGGACATCACTCACCTTCTTTTCTTAGAAGAAAAATCAAGAACCTTATTTTATTACCTCTCGCAGAGAAGCGTACGCGGAATCGATAGATGTGTTCCTTCCCTCTCACGCGGGAGCGCTGAGAGGGGGAAGAAGAAGAGGGTCAAGAAAAAAAAACCTTGTGTTCTTAGATGTCCAGAAGATCGAAAAAAGATCCGAAACCCGGGCTTTGAGAGTAATTAGTCCGTTATAGGCACGCACTATCGAGTCTCCATGCACTTACATCACTCTTTATTTACATAAAAAGGATAAACTACACTTAGAACTCAAGATATAGACACTTTCTTTCGGAGCCAGAGAAAAACACGTCTTCACTGTATACATAAGAAAAACTTATTATCCATTTTGATCTGTTGCAACTCGTTTTAATTGCAAATTTGAGTAGTTTATCTGTATTATATGGATGTTGCAAATCTTAAACACGCAACCTTTCACCAAAATCTACCGACAAACACAAATTTAACATACATCTTACCAAAATTACCTAGAGACACCCAAATATGACAAACACCACTGGATCTCCGTGATTTTGTTGATAAGTGGTTAAAACGATGTCGTATTTGTCTAACTTCACACTAATTGATAGGAATACAACTGATTTTTGGAACTTTTGGATGACTTATTATCCATTTTGATCTGTTGCAACTCGTTTAATTGCATTTTTGAGAATTATCTGTATTTATATGGATGTTGTAAATCTTAAACACGCAACCTCTCACCAAAATCTAAAGACAAACACACAAATTTATCATACATCTTACCAAATCACCTATACACACCCAAATTAACGACAAACAACCACTGAAACACGTGATTTTGTTGATGAGTGGTAAAAAAAATGTGTTGGTAGACTTATTTCACAATAAATAAAGAGAATACAACTAATTTGGGAGTATTGATGACTTATTATCCGTTTTTGATCTTTTATAACTCGTTATATTGCAAATTTGAGAAGTTATCTGTATTCATATGGCCTTTGCCAATCATAAAGACGCAACTTCTCACAAAAATTCACCAACAAGCACACAATTCATCATACGTCTCAACGACTCAACGACAAACATCCACTGAAAAACGTGATTTTGTTGATTAGTGGTTTAAAAAAATGTGTTTGTAGACTTATTTTTCACTATTTGAAGAGAATACAACTGATTTGGGAATATTGGACGACTTATTATCCATTTTTTATTTACTTAAACTCGTTTAATTGCAAAATTGAGAAGTTATCTGTATTCATATGGCCTTTGCAAATCTTAAACACGCAACTTCTCACAAAATTCACTAACAAGCACACAAACTCATCATACATCTCACTAAAATTATCTATAGACACCCACATTACCGACAACAACCACTGAAAAACGTGATTTTGTTGATTAGTGGTTTAAAAAATGTGTTTGTAGACTTATTTTTCACTATTTTAAGAGAATACAACTGATTCGGGAATTTTGGACGACTTATTATCCATTTTTATTTACTTAAACTCGTTTAATTGTAAAATTGAGTAGTTTTCTGTATGCATATGGTTTTTGCAAATCTTAAACACAAAACTCTCACCAAAATCTACCAACAAAAACATAAATTTATCATATATCTTACCAAAATCACCTATAGACACCCAAAGTAATGACAAACCACCACATGAGCACGTGATTTTGTTGATATGTAGTTAAAACGATGTCTTTTCAGTCTAACTTCACACTAATTGATGAGAAATACAACTGATTTTGGAACATTGGATGACTTAATATCCATTTTTATCTGTTGCAACTCGTTTAATTGCAAATTTGAGTAGTTATCTGTATTCATATGGCTGTTGCAAATCTTAAACACGCACCCTTTCACCAAAGTCCACCAACAAACACACAAATTTCTCATACATCTTACCAAAATCACTTATAGACACCCAAAACAATTACAAATAACCACTGGAGCACGTTATTTTGTTGATATGTAGTTAATACGATGTCTTTTTAGTCTAACTTCACAGTAATTGATGAGAATACAACTGATTTGGGAACATTGGATGACTTATTATCCATTTTTATCTATTGCAACTCGTTTAATTGCAAATTTGATTAGTTATCTGTATTTATATGGCTGTTGCAAATCTTAAACACGCACCCTTTCACCAAAATCCACCAACAAACACAAAAATTCATCATACCTCGTTCCAAAATTATCTATAGACACCCACATTACCGACAAACAACCACTGAAAAACGTGATTTTGTTGATTAGTGGTTTAAAAAAATGTGTTTGTAGACTTATTTTTCACTATTTTAAGAGAATACAACTGATTCGGGAATTTTGGACGACTTATTATCCATTTTTATTTACTTAAACTCGTTTAATTGTAAAATTGAGTAGTTTTCTGTATGCATATGTTTTTGCAAAATCTTAAACACGCAACCTCTCACCAAAATCTACCAACAAAAACAAAATTTATCATATATCTTACCAAAATCACCTATAGACACCCAAGTAATGACAAACCACCACATGAGCACGTGATTTTGTGATATGTACTTAAAAACGATGTCTTTTTAGTCTAACTTCACAGTAATTGATGAGAATACAACTTATTTGGGAACATTGGATGACTTATTATCCATTTTTATCTATTGCAACTCGTTTAATTGCAAATTTGATTAGTTATCTGTATTTATATGGCTGTTGCAAAATCTTAAACACGCACCCTTTCACCAAAATTCACCAACAACCCACAAATTCATCATACCTCGTACCAAAATCACCTTTAGACACCAAATTAACGACAAACAACCACTGAAACACGTGATTTTTTGATTAGTGGTTTAAAAAAATGTGTTTGTAGACTTATTTACTATATTATAAGAGAATACAACTGATTTGGAAATATTGGACGACTTATCATCCATTTTTATTTAATTAAACTTGTTTAATTGCAAAATTGAGTAGAGTATTCATATGGCTGTTGCAAATCTTAAACACGCAACGTTCTCACAAAAATCTACGCAACAATCACACAAATTTCTCGTACATTTTACCAAAATCACCTATTGACACCCAAAGTATGAGAAACACCACTGGAGCTCGTGATTTTGTTGATAAGTGGTTAAAAA
>CP045904.1:9361954-9394694 GCA_013387185.1 Caligus rogercresseyi | reverse complement strand
ACCACAACACCAAAAAAACACAAATACTTCATTAAAACGGAACAAAACCCAAGAAACACCCCAATTGTGACAACCAATCACTTAACATACGAATTCTGTGTAAAAGTGTCTACAAACGAACTTTTATGGTTGATTGATTATAAAACGCTATTGACATCCATACAACTAATTTTGTAATTTTTCATGACTTATTATCAATTTTTTTAAATAAACTCGTGAAATGCTTAAATGAGTAGTAATCTCTATATTTCTGGCTGTTTGCAAGTCTAACACGCAACCTCTCACCACAACCACTCACAAAACACACAAATACTACTTCTATTAAAACTGAACAAACCACAAGTACACACTCCAAATTGTGACAAACAATCACTTAACATATGATTCTCTGTAAAAGTGACTATAAAAACGATGCTTTATGGAGTTGATTGATTTATAAAACGCTAATTGACATGCAGATACAACTAGTTTTTTGAATTTTACATGACTTATTATCAATTTTTAACTAAATATAAACTCGTGAAATTGCTTAAATGAGTAGTAATCTCTATTTGTCTGGCTGTTGCAAGTCTGAAACACGCAACCTCTCACCACAACCACCACAAAACACACAATACTTCATTAAAACTGAACAAAACCACAAGTACACACTCCAAATTGTGACAAACATCACTAAAACATATGATTCTGTGTAAAAGTGGACTATAAACGATGCTTTATGGAGTTGATTGATTTATAAACGCTAATTGACATGCAATACAACTACTTTTGTAATTTACATGACTTATTATCAATTTTAATTAAATAAACTCGTGAAATTGCTTAAATGAGTAGTAATCTCTATTTTTCTGGCTGTTGCAAGTCTGAAACACGCAACCTCTCTCACCAAAACCACCACAAAACCACACAAATACTTCATTAAAACTGAACAAAACCACAAGAAGACACTCCAAATTGTGACAAACAATCACTTAAACATATGATTCTGTGTAAAAGTGGCTACAAACGATGCTTTTATGGAGTTGATTGATTTATAAAACGCTAATTGACATGCAATACAACTAATTTTTGTAATTTTACATGACTTATTATCAATTTTAATCTAAATAACTCGTGAAATTGCTTAATGAGTAGTAATCTCTATTTTTCTGGCTGTTGCAAGTCTCAAACACGCAACCTCTCACCAAACACCACAAAACACACAAATACTTCATTAAACTGAACAAAAACACAAGAACACACTCCAAATTGTGACAAACAATCACTTAAACATATGATTCTGTGTAAACGAGTTTTTTTATTGATGGATTGATATAAAACGCTAATTGACATGCAATACAACTATTTTGTAATTTTACATGACTTATTATCAATTTTAATCAAATAAACTCGTGAAATGCTTAAATGAGTAGTAATCTCTATTTTTCTGGCTGTTGCAAGTCTGAAACACGCAACCTCTCACCAAACCACCACAAAACACACAAATACTTCATTAAAACTGAACAAAACCACAAGTACACACTCCAAATTGTGACAAACAATCACTTAACATATGATCTTTGTAAAAAAGTGACTACAAACGATGCTTTATGGAGTTGATTGATAAAAACGCTAATTGACATGCAATACAACTAATTTTGTAATTTTACATGACTTATTATCAATTTTAATTCAAAATAACCTCGTGAAATTGCTTAATGAGTAGTAATCTCTATTTTTCTGGCTGTTGCAAGTCTAAACACGCAACCTCTCACACCAACCACACCAAAAAACAAAATACTTCATTAAAACTGAACAAAACCACAAGTAACACTCCAAATTGTGACAAACAATCACTTAAACATATGATCTGTGTAAAAAGTGGCTACAAACGATGCTTTTGGAGTTGATTGATTATAAAACGCTAATTGACATGCAATACAACTAATTTTGTAATTTTACATGACTTATTATCAATTTTAATCTAAATAAACTAGTGAATTGCTTAAATGAGTAGTAATCTCTATTTTTCTGGCTGTTGAAAGTATCAAACACGCAACCTCTCACCAAAACCACCACAAAACACACAAATACTTCATTGAAGCTGAACAAACCACAAGTACACACTCCAAATTGTGACAAACAATCACTTAAACATACGATTCTGTGTAAAAAGTGGCTACAAACGAAGTTTTATTGAGTTGATTGATTTAAAAACGCTAATTGACATGCAATACAACTAATTTTGCAATTTTACATGACTATTATCAATTTTAATCTAAATAAACTAGTGAAATTGCTTAAATGAGTAGTAATCTCTATTTTTTTGGCTGTTGAAAGTATCGAACACGCAACCTCTCACCAAAACCACCACATAACACACAATACTACATTGAAGCTGAACAAAACCACAAGTACACACTCCAAATGTGACAAACAATCACTTAAACATATGATTCTGTGTAAAAAGTGACTATAAACGATGCTTTATTGAGTTGATTGATTATTAAAAAACGCTAATTGACATGCAATACAACTAACTTTTGTAATTTTACATGACTTAGTATCAATTTTAATCTAATAAACTAGTGAAATTGCTTAAATGAGTAGTTATCTCTATTTTTTTGGCTGTTAAAAGTCTCAAACACGCAAACCTCTCACCAAAACCACCACAAAACACACAAATACTTCATTAAAACTGAACAAAACCACAAGAAGACACCCCAAATTGTGACAAACATCACTTAAACATACGATTCTGTGTAAAAAGTGGCAACAAACGATGCTTTTTGGAGTTGATTGATTTATAAAACGCTAATTGACATGAAATACAACTAATTTTGTAATTTTACATGACTTTTTATCAATTTAATCTAAATAAACTAGTGAATTGCTAAAATGAGTAGTAATCTCTATTTTTCTGGCTGTTGAAAGTATCAAACACGCAACCTCTCACCAAAACCACCACATAACACACAAATACTTCATTGAAGCTGAACAAAAACATAAGTACACACTCCAAATTATGACAAACAATCACTTAAACAGATGATTATGTGTAAACGAAGTTTTATTGAGTTGATTGATATAAAAAAAAACCGCTAATTGACATGAAATACAACTATTTTTGTAATTTTACATGACTTATTATCAATTTAAATTCAAATAAACTCGTGAAATAGATTAAATGAGTAGTCATCTCTATTTTTCTTGTTGTTGCAAGTCTTAAACACGCAACCTCTCACCGCAACCACCACAAAACACACAAATACTTCATTTAAACTGAACAAAACCACAAGTACACACTTCAAATTGTGACAAATAATCACTTAAACATATGATTCTGTGTAAAAAGTGACTACAAACGATGCTTTATTGAGTTGATTGATTTATAAAACGCTAATTGACATGCAATACAACTAAGTTCGTCATATTACATGACTTATTATAAATTCTAATTCAATTAACTCGTGAAATTGCTTAAATGAGTAGTATCTCTATTTTTCTGGCTGTTGCAAGTCTGAAATACGCAACCTCTCACCACAATCACCACAAAACACACAAATACTTTATTAAAACTGTTATGGTTGTAAATGGTTGAACGACGTTGACCAACACTAATCTTTCACTTATTAATATTATAAGAAGAGTCCTTTATTTCATGACTTTGCAACTATCTATTTACAACATAAAAATAATAATAATAACACTGTGGCTCAGCTGATGACGTAGCCACTAGAGGTGGATCGTGTCACTTACTTGCTAGCCATACTACTACATGCCCCCCAATGGATTGAGCATACTTGGGATTATGTTGGCAATCCATTCACTCGCAAATGGCGTCTGTTCCGGACAAGAGTAGATCCTTCGGAGGAGACCTCATAGGATCGTCCATTGATCCTGGTCTTGGCGACGATACCCTGACGAGTCCACTCACCCGAAATCGGATTCTGAGACGGACTTCTTGACCAACATACAACGGGGGTAGTACCTTCGAATGTTGATTGTATTGATCCGTCGTTTTTGCCCTTGACTTTCTTCTCTCCTCCCGCGCTCGTTTTAACTCTTCGTTGGAAAGAAGTTTGTAGACCTCCGCGTGAGCAGGTAGACCTGTCCGTAGAAGACGACCATACAACCATTGAGCAGGTGAGAGTCCGTTGTCAAGACGCGGTGTGTTCCTCCATTCTATGAGAGACCGATCAAACGCGTCAGAGTCTAGGTGCCCGTTTCTCCTATTCTTCTTTACCAGAAGTTTCATTGCCTTCACGGCTGCTTCCGCATGGCCATTGGATTGGGGATAGGGCGGATGAGACGACTGAGACGATGTCGTAGTCCTGACAGAAGTCCTGGAACTCCCGGGACGCAAATTGTCGTCCTCCATCCGACCGGATTTTATTAGGAATGCCGTGATCCCTGATTATGGTCTTAAATACCTTGATGACCTGCGCAGCTTTCGGTACCTTGTCATGGTGGTGGACAATTAGCCAGCCACAAACACACAAATACTCCATTAAACTTAACTAAATCACAATTAAACACACCATGTAGTTACAAACAAACCACTTTAACATATGATTCTGTGTAAAAGTGGCTACCAACGATGCTTTTTTGATTGACTACACTCTAATTGAAGTGAAATACAACTAATTTTGGAAATTTAGATGACATATTATCAATTTTGATCAGATTAAACTCATAAAATTGCTTATATGAGTAGTTATCTCTATTTTTCTGGCTGTTGCAAGTCTGAAACATGCAACATCTCACTAAAACCACCTCCTAACACACAAATACTTCATTAAAACCTAACAAAATCAAAATAACCCACTCCAGGTAGTATCACACAATAACTTAAACGTGTGATTCTGTGAAAAAATGGCTACAACCGATGTTTTACGGACTCAAGTGATTGATTTCACACTAATTGAAATAAAAATTCAACTAATTTTGGAATTTTAGATGACTGATTTTCAATTTTGATGTGATAAAACTCGTAAAATTGCACAAATGAGTAGCTATATGTATTTTTCTGAATGTTGCAAGTCTAAATACGCAACATCTCACATCAACCACCTCCAAACACACAAATACTTCATTAACACTTCACTTAAATGACAAGTAAATACTCCATAAAGTGACAAGCAATCACCTTAAACAAGTAATTTTGTGTAAAAAGTGGCTACAAAAGCTTCTTATTGAGTTATTGATTGACTGCACACAAATTGAAGTGGAATTCTACTAATTTTGGAATTTTAGATGACTAATTATCATTTTTGATCGGATTAAACTCGTAAAATTACTTAAATGAGTTGTTATATCTATTTTCTGGCTGTTAAAAGTCTAAAACACGCAACCTCTCATCAAAACTACACCTACAAACACACAAATACCTCATTAAAAATTAACAAAGTCACAATTACACACTCCATTTAGTGACAAACAATCACTTAAACAAGTGATTCTGTGAAAAAGTAGCTACAAACGATGTTTTATGGATCAACTGATTGATTACACACTAATTGAAGTAAAATTCAACTAATTTTGGAATTTTAGATGATTGACTATCAATTTGATTTGATTAAACTCGTAAAATTGCATAAATGAGTAGTTATCTCAATTTTTCTGGCTGTTGCAAGTCTACAAAACGCAACCTTTCACTACAACCACCTCCAAACACACAAATACTCCATTAAAACTTAACTAAATCACAATTAAACACACCATGTAGTTACAAACAACCACTTTAACATATGATTCTGTGTAAAAAGTGGCTACCAACGATGCTTTGATTGACTACACCCTAATTGAAGTGAAATACAACTAATTTTGGAAATTTAGATGACATATTATCAATTTTGATCAGATTAAACTCATAAAATTGCTTATATGAGTAGTTATCTCTATTTTTCTGGCTGTTGCAAGTCTGAAACACGCAACATCTCACTAAAACCAACTCCTAACACACAAATACTTCATTAAAACTGAACAAAATCAAAATAACCCACTCCAGGTAGTATCACACAATAACTTAAACGTGTGATTCTGTGAAAAAAGGGCTACAAACAATGTTTTATGGACTCAATTTTAAACTTCATTAAAACTTAACAGCGTCACAATTACACACTCCATTTAGTGACAAACAATCACTTAAACAAGTGATTCTGTGAAAAAGTAGCTACAAACGATGTTTTATGGACTGAAGTGATTGGTTACACATTAATTGAAGTAATATACAACTAATTTTGAATTTTAGATGATTAATTATCAATTTTGATAGGATTTAACTCGTAAAATTGCTTTAATGAGTAGTTATCTCTATTTTTCTGGATGTTGCAAGTCGGAAACACGCAATCTCTCCAACAAACACCTCCAAACTCAAAAATACTTCACATTCCATTAGTGACAAACAATCACTTAACAAGTGATTCTGTGAAAAGTTAGCTACAAACGATGTTTTATGGACTCAACTGATCGATTACACACTAATGAAGTAAAATTCAACTAATTTTGGAATTTTAGATGATTAACTATCAATTTTGATCTGATTAAACTCGTAAAATTGAATAAATGAGTAGTTATATCAATTTTGATTGATTAAACTCGTAAAATTGCATAAATGAGTAGTTATATCAATTTTTCTGGCTGTTGCAAGTCTACAAAACGCAACCTCTCACTACAATCACCTCCAAAAACACAAATACTCATTAAAACTGAACAAAACCACAAGAAGACACCCCAAATTGTGACAAACAACCACTTTAACATATGATTCTGTGTAAAAAGTGGCTACCAACGATGCTTTGATTGACTACACCCTAATTGAAGTGAAATACAACTAATTTTGGAAATTTAGATGACATATTATCAATTTTGATCAGATTAAACTCATAAAATTGCTATATGAGTAGTTATCTCTATTTTTCTGGCTGTTGCAAGTCTGAAACATGCAACATCTCACTAAAACCAACTCCTAACACACAAATACTTCATTAAAACTGAACAAAATCAAAATACCCACTCAATGTAGTATCACACAATAACTTAAACGTGTGATTCTGTGAAAAAATGGCTACAAACGATGTTTTACGGAACCAAGTGATTGATTACACACTAATTGAAGTAAAATTCAACTAATTTTGGAATTTTAGATGACTAATTATCAATTTTGATCTGAAAAAACTCGTAAAATTGCACAAATGAGTAATTATATCTATTTTTCTGACTGTTGCAAGTCTAAAACAAGCAACATCTCACATCAACCACCTCCATACACACAAATACTTCATTAGCACTTCACTTAAATCACAAGTAGACACTCCATATAGTGACAAGCAATCACTTAAACAAGTGATTTTGTTTAAAAAGTGGCTACAAAAGCTTCTTATGTAGTTATTGATTGACTGCACATTAATTGAAGTGAAATACTACTAATTTTGGAATTTTTAGATGACTAATTATCATTTTTGATCGGATTAAACTCGTTAAAATGCATAAATGAGTAGTTATCTCTATTTTCTGGATGTTGCAAGTCGGAAACACGCAACTTCTCCAACAACCACCTCCAAACATACAAATACTTCATTAAAACTGAACAAAATCACAATTACACACTCCATGTAGTAACAAACTATCACTTAAACATGTGATTCTGTGTAAAAATTGACTACAAAAGCTGCTTATGGAGTTATTGATTGACTACAAAATATTTGAAATGAATTACTACTAATTTTGAATTTTAGATGATTAATTATCAATTTTTGATCTGATTAAACTCGTAAAATTGCATAAATGAGTAGTTATCTCTATTTTTCTGGCTGCTGCAAGTCTGAATCACGCAACCTCTCACAAAAACCACCTCCATACACACAAGTTCTAAATAAAATCACAACAAACACACTATTTGACACCCAAAGTATGAGAAACAACCACTTAGACACGTGATTTTGTCAAAAAAAAGAGGACAAAAAACATTGATTTATGGCCTTGAGCGATTGATTTCACAATAATTGACTCAAAATGCAACTAAATTTGGGAGATTGATAACTAATCATCAATCTTAAACTCATTAAACTCGTCATATTGCATAAATAAGTAGCTATCTCATTTTTTTAGGGCAGTTACAAATCTTAAAATTATTAGACAACCAAAGTAATAACAACAACCACTTAGACAAGTGATTTTTGCTAAAAAAAGAGGATACAAACATTGATTTATGGCTATGATTTAATGCTTTTTGATTAAAAAAAATCCCAAAATTTGATAAAGAATCATCATTTAATATCCAAATAAACATGTTAAATTACTTTTCAGAGTAAATGTTTTATGTGTATGGCCTCCGCTCTTTTTTATAATGCAACCTCTCACCAAAACCTGTACGAATGGCATTTAACACTCATTTTGTGACAAACAACAAATAAAACACGTAATTTTGCAATAGGAGTACTGTTAAACGATATTTAAGGGTCTGAAACGAATTATTAAATGCTAATTTAAGTTTGAATGTTCCTATTTATTGAATATTTGATACAATATGATCATTAGAGATCCATTTAAACATATGAAATTGCAGTTGTTGATATTTGTAAGGCCTCTGAACTTTTAATCACGCAAAGTCTCACAAAAACACATGGAAAATAAAAGTACAATATAAAATTTGTACAATATTAACACTCAATGATGTGAAACCACCACTAAAACACGTAATTTTGCATAAGAAGTACTTTTGAAAGATATTTAAGTGTCTGAAACGACCGGTAAACCAGTAATTTTATCGCGCATAAATTCCTTGTGGACCTTTTTATAGCCGAGTTTTTTCACTTGCTTTTCTATAGTCACTCAATTTCTAGTTTTTTCTTTTTCTCGTGGGTATTTTTCACTAAGCTTTCTTGTTGTGAAGCATTTTATGCGCTAATTTTTTTAAATTTGTAGACTAATCTCGCGGGTTTAGTTGGGAGTCCCAAAGGGGTTTTTATCTCCATATTATTACAACACCACTGAAAAACTTAATTATGTAAAAAAGTCGGTATAAAACGATGTTTTACGGTCTTCAAAGACTGATTTTACGCTAATTGATGTAAAATACAACTGATTTCTAAATATGCGATGACTAATCATCAATTTAAATCGGACTGAACTCGTAAAATTGCACCAAAAGAGTGTTATTTCTATTTTTATGGCCGTTGCAAATCGTTAACATGCCATCTCTCACTGAAACCTAACATAAAAATACTTTTAAAAATTGGCAAAACCCGCATTTGACACTCAAAGTAATAACAAACAACAACTTAAACTCCGTAATTATGTTATAAAGTGGATATAAACGATGTTTTACGGTCTTAAACAAACGATTTCACACTAATTGTAGTAAAATATAACTGATTATGGAATAGTGGATTACTAAATATCACTTAGATCTGATTAAGCATGTAAAATTGCTTATACAAGTAGCTTTGTCTATTTTATGGCCGTTGCAATCGTTAAAACGCAAACCTTTTACAGAAACCACCTCCAAACAAAAAAATACTTTATAAAAATGAACAAAAACACATTTGACACCTTCAGTAATTACACAATTTGCTAAATTTAGTCATAAATATTGGGACCTTTAGCTTATGTGTGAGGTCAAATGTGGGTACATCTTAGCTCATCTTTTTAAAATATAATTTGGGACGTTCAAGACCTCTACTAGTGAAGGAATGTTCTTCTTGGACTTGAAAATCCATCTGAGAGACTTTGGAGGAGATAAATCCCAGGGTAGGCAGTGTCCTCCAGTACAAGGACGTCGTTGAGTCTTTCGAGGCACAAGTCCTTCCTCAGCTTGCTTTAGATGGCTATTTTTTCTGCAAATTTTCTTCGATTGGACCACAGGCTCCCAATGTTATGTAGTAAGTGTTGAACACCTCATTTGATGGACTTAGTTCCTTCCAAGGAGACGCTTGTGGAGGCTTGAGTCTTTCAATGTTGATTATTCCAAGTCTACCTCTTGCCTTGGGGACGAAGAGTCTGTGATGTCTGATGCTTATGAGACTCCCAACAAATTATATTGCTTTCCTTTTCCATACTCTTTTGTACTCTATTTCCAATAAGATTATTGGCCTCCAACTTTTTATTTGCTAATTTTTATTTGGAAAGAGCGAAATTAAGCCTTTTTTATTCCTTATCAGTTCCATTTCCATAGAAGTACTCTTTGAACAAATTTGCCAGAGGCTCAGCCATTTTTGAAAATGTTTAATATAGATCAGCTGTTATTCATGAAGGTGGAGGTCTTTTATTCTTTAACTTGGTTTTTATATTATATTTACCTCTTCTTTGGTAAACACTTTTACTAGGCATAGTTTTCTTCGTTCATCAAGCAATTGTTCTTCTTTGTCGTAAATATGTATAAACTCTTCGGTTGGTAAAGATCTTGGTAATAATTTACCATATTTGCAATTTTTCTGGCGTCGTAACTTTTTGGCCATTCAAATTGAGTTCTTTTATTATCGTTCTCCCTTTCTTTTTCTCCAAGTATTTCAGAAAGTATAAGTTATCGATTTGATTCTTTTGTTGAGCATTCTAGTTCTCACTCTTTCTCTTGTATTTTATATTCTATAAGTTCCTCGAGCTGTTCTTGTAGTCCTGTATATTCTGAATTTTTTTAAGGGTTCAAATTTCTTTTCTTTAAAGCTTTTTTACCGAGCTTCCTGTTTTCCATAAATTTTAAAATAATTTGGGCTGACTTATAAATTTGTTCAGGGCTTGTATAGCTGTCCAAACGGCATCAATGTGATTTTTTTTAAATCGTCGATTCTTTGTTAAGGTATTTTATCACAGGAGGTATTTTTTAATAGTTCACAATTGAGTTTCTATGAATGGTTATTTATATGTGGGACTGCCTCCATAAATTTAGCTTGAATAAAGAAAGTGATCTGATAGTCATTTTGAGTATAAACGTGTTAGTCTGAGCTTAAAATTTAAAAGAACTTTGGATACATAAATATTATCAATCCTACTCATTGATATAAAAATTCTTATAAAGGTTGGTTCGAATTTTAAAATAGTTCACCGGGGAATTTCTCTTAAGGTTCTAGTTCCTTCTGTGGAGTTTTGATTTTGTGGTTGATAGTTTTGGTTCCTTCTGTGAGGTTGTGGGCTCTTTTGTCGATGTGTTTGGGCGAGGTTCTTCATTTCTATTTTCGTTTATAATTCTTGACACCGTTTTTTCTTGTTCATTAAGATTTTTTTTTGGGGGGGGGCTACTATACTTCTAAATTATTCAGTATTCCTCTCCGTTTTTGTATGTCCTTCCCATTCTCCTTGCTAGCCATCTCTTGTAATCGGAGGGAGATTTTCTTTTATTTTTGTATTCCATTGCAAAATGACTGTAGCTGTAAAAATTAGAGCACTACTTGGCTTTTCCAGTAGAGTTCAAAGGCCGAATCGTTCGACCAATAGGCAGATAGCAAGGAATGTTTTTGGGTGGCAAATTACCTTAACAGTGACATGGGGAGTATGTGAGATAACTCGACTTTTAACATGTTCAGGTCAGTCTTTATGATTTCCGAGTTGTGCAGAGCAAATTTGTTTTCAACTTTGGGCTAAAACTTTCGTAAGACTCAATTTTTTGCGAAGAGTCCTACGCAGTGCTTTACTACTTAGGAGGCTATTACACCTTTGACTTCTGGAATTCGGATTTCGAAGGGTATTGGGGCATCCATGGCTTTCATAAGCTCCTTTTTACACAATTTTTGCTGCATAAATATTGCCATCTTATTATACAGTTTTCTATTGCATGGCAGTTTTACTTCGGCAATTAATCGTTTTTTTCATTCTTCTTACTGAAGTGAAAAGAGGGAAATGAGGAATCCTTAGACACATTGATTCCAAGTCTTCAGGCCCCAATCCTAGGATATTCGTCCATAACTGCACTGCATTGTGATATGTCATGTCATTATATAAGACCCTAGGGGCGTCTCCGATCTTGATACGTATAATGGTATTTTAAACCATCCCCTTTCATTGTTCGCCTCGTCTTCTTCGTGAAATATACGATTTTATTGTAAAGGGATTCCACTCATGGAGTCCCTTTTCTGTCACAGTGTTGTAAGACTGTTTTCTCCTTGTTTAGACATTGCGCAAGACGCTTCTACACGTTTTTCGACCCAAATTTCTTCTTTTTTTTTTTTTGAGGGGCTGTCATCTCCTTTCGGGGCGGCACCAGGGGCATCATGTACCCGATTGGATTCTAATGTTTTCCAGCATTTTCCTGGGTGGGGGGGTTAAGAGCTAAAAGATGATTAATTTTTGTTACTTTGGGAAGCATTTAACGACGATTCTGGGAGCTTCTTGGGCTTCGGCGGCTTCTCCAGAGGATCTCCAAGATCATGATTGTCTCCTGTCATAATGCCAGGCTAATTCAGATGTCTAACTCTTTAATTATCTCTAATTTAGGGTGATTTAATTTCAACTAAAAAACAAACGTCTGAAAGCTGCATCAGTCAGCTTATTATCATTCCATAAATAGTATATTTAAAAAAAGCCTAAATAGTTTAAAACATAAAATATCGTTTAGACAAAATAACGTGTTTGGTGGTTGTTTAGATTATATTGTCTGTTTAATGCAGTGTTGTAAAGCTTCTATTATTTATTTTATTTTGTTGCGTGGTTTTGATGAGAGGTGATTGTTTACAAAATTTCAACGGCTATAAAAACGACGAAAACTACTTTTAAAGTAATTTTATATGTTTATCTGTTCCTTAATGATAACTAGATAGCAAATATTCCATATATAGGTTTATTTTACTTTAAAAAGTTTAAATTCGTTCGTCAGACCCTTCAAATATCGTTAATAACCACTCTTTAACCTAAATTACGTGTTTTGGTTGTTGTAGTCATTCAATAGAGTGTAAAATGCGGTGTTGTGTTATATTTTGGTCTTTTTAGGTGGTTTCGATGAGAGGTTTTGTGTTGCAAAATGTAACAGCCATAAAAAATGACGATAACTAAGCTTTTAAGCATTTTTGCATGTGTATTTGGTTTTAAATAATTTGTAGTATCAAATATTCCATAAATAGTTATAATTAATTCAAAAAGCATAATATAGTTCGTTGATTGCCTTAAAATATCGTTAATACCACTTTTAAAAAAAAATTACGTTTTGTGGATGTTAGTCCTTAAATAGAGTGTAAAATGCGGTGTTGTACAGATTTTATGTTGAATAAGTTTTTTGCGTGGCTTTCATGAGATGTTTCGTTTTACAAATGCAACGGCTATAAAAATTACGATAATTGTATGCAATTTTACTTTTTTTGTTGTTCTTAAATGATAACTAGCCATCAGGTATTCCATTAATAGTGATATTTTTGTACTTTTGGGCGGTTTTGGTGAGAGGTTGCGTCTTTGCAAAATAAAATACCCCAAAACGACGATAACTACTCGTTTGTCATTAAATAGAATGTGATATGCGGTGCACCGCGGTGTTGTACAGCTTTTTTTTTTTTGGTGACAGTCATCAATATTTTTATAAATAATTTAAGTCTCTAAATTTCTTTAATAATCATTTTTTTTAAAATTTCGTGTTTTGGACGTTTTTTTGTCATTTCATTGTGTTTTTAATGTAGTGATGTACAGCTTTTGTTTTTATTTTATTTTTTAAGTGGTTTTGTCTACAGGTTACGTAATTGCATATTTAAATGCAATAATTAAGTAAATGCCATAAGAACGACAATAACTACATTTTTAAGCAATTTTACATGTCCTTATATAATAATTAGTCATCAAATATTCCATAAGTAGTATATTTACTAAGCTTAAAATTGTTTTTAAGACCTTAAAATATCGTTTATAACCACTTTTAAAACAAAATTACGTGTTTGTATGATGTATTTTGATTTTTTTTCGGTTGGTTATTTGAGAGGTTGGGTATTCACAAAATGCAACGACCATAAAAAACGAGGATGACCATTCTTGTAAGTAATTTTACATGTTTATTGGTTTTACTTCAAAAAGCCTAAAATCGTTCGTTTCGGACCTTCAAATATTGTTTATAACCACTTTTAAAAGAAAATGACGTGTTTTGGTGGTTGTTTGTCAATGATTAAAGTAATTAATGCAGCTTTTATTATCTATTTTTGTTTTTCAGGTGGTTTTTATTTTGTAAAATACACAGAAAAACACAGAAAAAATATTATGACTAATGTTATAAAACACCATAAAAAGTAAATAGTACAAAATATAAAATTAATAAAAGCAGGCAATGAGCACATCACTTAAAAGGGGTATATGTATTACTACGGAGTATTATAAGAATTTTTCTGGGTTCAATATTTTTTCCCGTTACTTTTCTCATTTTGATACATTTCATTAGCTTTAAAATGGGATAGTGATCTGGTGATGACGTGATTGGCTCTTTCTCAAAAATGTTTCAGGTTGAAGTTGAGTTCTTTCTTTTGTTGAAATGAGCCAGAAAAGATCTATATCCGGTGAATACTTGAACTAGCAACCGCAATTTTTGTCTGTCGAGCTTGACTATATATCTTCTTGTTCGTTTTTTCAAGCGTGTATGAGCCATGATCTGTTCATTCAAATAACGTCTACACCAGGCTTATACATAGAAACATAATATGTTTAACAAAACTTGGAGACATGCCAACACATATTCGGTTTTGACTTGTGCCACTTTTTGCAAGGAAGTAAGCAAACCCGTCAGATCCATTTGTTGAATTCATGTATAATTTTGGAAAATGCTTCGATATCAGTTTGTATGCTTTAGAAAATACCATGGGTGTGGAAATTTTTGATGTAAAAAATAACAATATTCTGTATCTCTTTGAAACATAGAAGACATGTACAAAAGTAGAACATAACCATTGAAACTATTAGTCTTATACATTAAAATAGTATGTATTTACAAGAAATAAATCAAATAAAGGCGAATTTTGAAGCACATAACTATCCATATGTCATATGAGAAAATCAGGAGAACTGGCTTGTTGACACAATAATTTGAACGCTCGTGTATATAAGTGAGTTATTTAAAGATGTTAGTTTTGTATAAAGCAGTAGTAAACCCATTATTTAAAAGACGAATAATATTTTAATTGTGATAACAAATAAAACAATGATACTTTTTGTAAATCAAAGTAATAATTAATTTAACTATGAAATTGTAAATGCATTAAAAAGTTCCTAATGAACTTCTTTCTTTTAAAGGCAAGGACGGGCCTCAATAATAATGGACTGTATCTAAAAGTATTCAAAATCATTCCAATATGAACTAAATACAACAATAATGATAAAAAGGAAAGACAAAACACCTGTAAATTAAACATAACTACCATAATATAAGATATGTTAATAACAGGAATATAATAACACTAAGGGTACGCTGATTATTACAATAAAGAAATTACATATACATGTTAACAAATATAATTTCCAGGCATACTTTAAATTAAATTTAGTAAAATCTATAATTAAATATTCATCTTTATTTTTATATAAAAATGTACACTTTCTAAAAATGTTATGAATTTTCGTGAAAAATGATTTCAATTTCCAAAATTGTAAAGAATAGTAAAAATTCTGAATATGTGATTTATGAAATTGAAAATAATATATTTACTATTAGCTGTAAAATATTATTTTATCGTTTCCACTAGAAACCCGTCTGATATGTTTTTGAAGCATTTAGTCACATCAGTAGTCTAAAGTTGTTTAGTTATTTATACGAAGGAAAATGATTAAAGCATAAATATTTTTTTATACGGCACTCAAATCATATTTTTTTAATGTGCAAATGAAATGAAAATAGTAAACATATTCCATATATAGCACTAATACGTTTATGTAAGCACAGTATTGTCTTTATTAGTATTGTTTTATTTGAGACTGACTTGAAAAAATGTCGGGGTGTAGAACTTTGTGTTTACTTCCTATCGCACAAAATACAACAAAATACAAAATATTTTATATTATGTAACTTTGGTATTGCCTTTTTACCCCCCCCCCCCCCCCAAGAACACTCTAAATGACTCGTCTGGTCAATATCGGTAGCAATTGTAGTCTGGGAAACGCATGTAGATTAAAAATATGGCACGTTAGATAGCGATCTATACACAATCCAATAATAGGGCCTGCTTTGTATCACTGCTATCAAATAAAATGAAGAGAACAATCATAAACGTCATAAATACAAAAAACCTTAGAAATTTGAGCTCCTTCCTTCAGCAACTGAAGAAAAAATATTGTTCATTCGGAATTAGCGAGAGCTACCTTTGTATTACTCTCAAAATATGAATAGTGATATAACACAAATAAGATCCCAATAACATCATTTTTATTGTTAATAATATCATCACATCAACCCAAATCATATTTCGTATATGTACACACTCCATCACCACTTATTTTCTTGAATGTACATATATAAACCTCCTTTTTCTGATAGTTTTTTATATGTTCCCTCTATTGTGTTTAAACTTTTTGCGTCGTATATTTCATCATGTCAACAACCTGTTTTTATAAGGAATATTCTCACCTTTAAAGAAACTGACTCATGTGAGAGGCTTTTAATAGTATGATATGTGTGCTACAACCACAATATGTCCCGTATTCATTATTGATCAAGACATGGTCAAGACAATATATGGTCAACAAATATTATTTGAAATATTTCTTTAGTCGTATTCTTTAAAAAACCTTCAAGAGATCATTAACTTTTTATAATAGATACCTAGGTATGCCTCTATATAAAGGGCTGAAACTATCGCTTGATACTCGGTATTTCGATAGCACCCGTACTATATATTTTCTTCTTTGATAGCGGGAGATTTATAGGTGTGTGGGAACCTTATTTATAACAGAACATTAAATTTTTGAATTATTGCATCCGCTGAATATGATAATCCAACTGTGATCTATCGACAAAGAAAGTGGAAAAGTATGTTACTTCTTTTTCTCTTGAATAATGTCCTTCCCACGTCACAAGTGTTATAAGAAAAAAGAAAGAGAGTTCATCTCTTTCTTGTAATAAATTTTAATTGAAAAAAGACTTCCAAATTGAGTCAATCATTGTTTTAATACTTGGAAATATATATTAGTTTATAAACGTATATTAGTATGAAATTTAAAAAAACTAAAACAAAGTTTTGATATAAAAAAATCGAACATAAAGATGTGTTGTCCAAAATTATATTTATTTATCTGAAGTGAAGGTTATATTTTTAATCGAGATAGTAAAAAATGAGGGGATTGAATACTGAATGAATTATTTATTGAGTACATGAGAATAAATTTAAATGTAAATAAATTCTAGTAAAAATAGTATGAAAACTATTTATTCACTGGATCAAATATAAGGTTCATATTTCGAATTAGACATTTGGACACTAGCAAAATGTAATTTGCAATATATGTACAATATGTACATAAAGTAATCGATAGTCCTAAAGAGTCATGCCATGTTCCAGATTTTTTTATTAGCAAAAGAAAGTATAATGTTGTTATTTGATCATTGTGAATATTTTTATAATTGGAGGCTTAAACTAAAATTATAGATAAAGGAGGAGATAAGTTATATCTATCCGGTATTATAAAAATTATTAAACAAATATTACGATAAGGAAGCAACAAGTTCTATCAATGCCTTTGACACTAATAAATAAAGAGCACTTGAAAGAACTTATTATTAAAATTTGTTTTTATATTAATTTTTATCCATTTCAATATGTATCATAATTAATTTTACGTTTATACGTTTTTACTTGCCTTCTACAAAAAAGGTGAATATTATTATATACACTAAACCCAATGTAGAAATAGAAAAAATAAATAACTTCCTGGACTGTTGCTCAAATACAGATACACAAAAATACATCAAAGTCTTAAAATACTCTCCAGCGATAACATTACCTAATATAAAATTCTACATGTTAACAAATAAAAAGTTATATGCCTTCTTATCATAGACTTGATAGCAATCATAACATGATAAGAAGCAAACACTGTAATAAAAAGAGTGAGGACTTCCCACTATGAAACTGCTTTGATGAAAATATAGAGGAGCGTTCTACAAATAATGATGCAAAATATGATGAAACGAACTCTAAATCCCATGTGGAGGGAGAACTTCTAAAGAGTGATAAAAAACAAAGATTTGGATACCTCTCGAGTATCCTCTGGTTCTCGAGGAGACTTATCTTTAAGTGGGAGGGAAGAGAAGATTAGAGGAGTGAAGTGTTCTTTAGATATCCCAATCAATAATGAAGAGAATGTGGAAGTGGATATTACGACGGATCAGTGATCAATCATGACAATGAATCGCAGGACAACTCCCTAGCCTCTGACTCAGATGGTCTAATTCGAAGTAGGGGCGGGAAAGTATTGGTTTCAACCCTTGATAATAATAATAAGATATTGTGAATACAAAAATTTGCATACCTTTTACCTAAGAAGAAAATATGCTCACATATGATGTAAATGGTGAATAAGCTCCAAGCTCAAAGCTCAAAGAAAATTACAAAAAGCTTCGCGTCTGTTACTGGACAATATATAATTTTTAGGGACAGAACTCGCTCCAGTCTTCCAAAAGAAAGGAAATGGCTGAATCACCTACAAAGTCCAAACCCCCATTTACAGTCCCTAAAGAGTAGAGGGTTTTATTTTGTTTGTGATAGCTTATTTGTTTGTCTTTAAAGTCTGTCAAAACTCACAAAAACTTTTATAACCCCTTTATTCTAGACAATCATGAATTAATATTTGAAAAAGTCTTCCCAAACAAGAATAAACCGACCATTTTGAAGATAGCCTATCCGGGGAGATAAAATTAATATGGGACTCAAGAAGATGATATCCCTTATCACTACAGGGGGGCTATATCAAAGGTGAAGACATGCCCTTTTAAAATATATTTTTAAATCCAATCCAGACATAGTCTGTCTTCAGGATATTAGGAAATAAGTGGCATCGATATGTTCTAGATACTGCGTCTTTTTGTAAGCTGGGGCGGTATCACGCTTTTTCACGGAAAATAATCTAAAAGAGGAGTTCTAACATTAATAACCAAAAAAATCGTTTTAGACAAGTGCGTGGAGGAGTTCTCACGGAAGAGTGATTGGCATAAAATTTATATTTCTTCCAATAATTTGAGCTTTGTATTATAAACTCTTACGGTCTCAACAAAAAATCCTCATCGTTCTTCGACTCCAAACCTCCCTATAATCCTGATAGGCGATTTAAAACGTTGATTTACATAAAAACTAATCAAACTATCGTAATTGGGATATTTTAAATGCATTTATCATTCGATGGAATCTGACCAATTCTACCAAAGGATAAGTTCGAATCAAATGGTTTCATGGAAAAAAGGGGATATTTCTTCACGAATAGATTTAGCCCTGATATAAACTATAATTCTCCCTTTAGTTAAAAGACGCTTTATAGGCCAAAACCTTTATCAGACCATCGTATTTTAGAAATATAATTAAATTTCTCAGCAAAATCCAAACTTTTTAAAATTCCTAAATGGGTGTGGAAAGAGAGTAAATTTAAAGAAAAATTAAAAAGAAATATGACCAAAAACTTTGCCATTCCCTTAACTTAAGATCAGGCAGCCTTTGTTTTTACTGGTGTTGTGTGTATTACAACTTTAAAATAAATTTCTTTGAGCAGAAAACTAGCTGAGAAAATGAATCAAAAATTTAAAATTTGTCCGACAATCGTTCACTTTTGTTCAAACTTTTTCGTCGGAAATATATCCTTCTTATAGAATGTTTCAGGTGGCAGAGGCAGAAATGTCAGAAAAAGTCTGCTAAAAAAATCAGTCACATAAACAATTGAAGAATTTACAGAGAGGGAAAGTGCATGGGGGCAAGAAGATAACCAAACCTAACGGCATCCTCACTTACTATCATAACTGTTTTTCGAGAAATAGTTAAAACAGAGAGAATTAATTTTCAAAGGAAGAACTCCACACAATCTTCACACAGGAAATTATTCTTGAATACATAATAATAAAATAAATGTTAAGAAGGACTCAGGTATCGATGGTATTGGAGGAGATGTTTTTACTATTCTTCCAAATGAAGTAGCTCTTTTTCTCCTTTAACTGGGAGAGTCAATGGAATTAAAAGGCAAGCTCCCAAAATTTATAACAAAGTGAAGAATAGTTCTTGTTCCCAATAAGGAGAACGGAACCACTGTGGAGGCATATCACGGTCCTGAACTACTCTTATAGAATTCTCTCGAGTATTTTAGCACAAAAATGGAACTGAGTTGATCAAAAAGATAAGCTTACCTCAAAAAGTTTTTCTGAAGCATAGAAACATAGTGGATGTGTCACACAATGTACAAGCCGCGGTGGAGTCCGTAATAAAAAAGTAAATAGATTTGGAACTGTGATAGGAATTGACTTCCAAAAGACTTTTGACTCCATATCTCATTTTCAATACTACGAGTTGTGAGACATTTGCTTCCAACCCATTTTTTCAATCCAGTTAGGGTATTGTTACTTAATGGATCCTCAAGAATAGCCCATCGGCTCAAAAGAGTTATAGGTAGGGTTGCCCGTCTGCTCCTCTTCTTTTCGTAGTATCAATAGAGGAGTTAGTAATCCAACTGTTACGAAAATATGAGGGTTTTGGAGTTTGGTTAGGGGGAACCAGGCATCTAGTGGATCTTTATGCTGACGACGTAACCCTACAGTTGAGGCAAGCTCGGAGCTACAACTCATCAAGAGGGTAGAAGTCTTGTTGAATATGTTTGAAAAGCTTAAAAAGAGGTCTGGGTTGGAACTGAATCGATCAAAAATATTAATTCTTCCGATTGGATGTTGGGATCCTTTGGAAGGACAAAGTATAGGTGATGGTTTAGAAAAAAGAAAAGTATCAATATTAGGGATTGAATGGTACCCCGAAGGGATTCACCCCAATAACTGGACCAATTAGCTTCAGCTGTTGGTAAACGTATTACCTTGATAATTTACAGAATTGATATTATAACACTCAATTGTTTAATGCAACGGCATCCTTTATAGCGTAAAAAGCTATTCAAGAGGGGAAAAGGGCTGTAAATTATCTTTCACAAGAGATATATAGATGCTGGAGGTTCAGGTCTTCATATCATTCCCAAGGTATACATAAAATTATTTATTGATATCACCAAGTTCTCACAAAGAGAATGAATAAGCTCAGTAACAAGTAGTGAACTATTTTATAGGCTAATGTTTGGAACAAACCTAACAAACAACTCTATCAACTCTGAAGTGTGAGCTTCAGCTCATAAATTTATTGGAACCATGTACCTCTATATCATAGTGATTCGATGTATCCATCAAAATGTCCACAAACCATTTTTCTTTAAAATTTGAATAGTCCGGTTTTTTTGGAAGAAAGGGCTATTGACAATAAGCGTTATCAGTTCATTCATCTCAACTTATTCATCCTTTAATGAAGGGAGATTTAAATATCCTCTCTTTAGAGCCGAAAATAAGTATCTATCTCCTTTGCATTTAAGAATGTCAATTCCGAGTGTTCGTGAGGAAGTGCAACGTATAACAGATGTTTTCGTTAAAATCTTAAATTACTGAGTAACTCAATTGAACGTTCTATGAAGGGAACTCATGACGGGAGAAAAATCACGGACCAGCAGAAGGTGGCCTCTAATTGCATTATATTTAGCTCATATTGTAAAGACTGCGGCAAAATATATAATAATACCATACATGCGTTTGAAGATTGACCAGTTATATCCATTCTAAAAATATTTTTGAGATTAACGAAAAAGGAATGGACAAGGCCAATGAAAGCATAATTAAAGCACTGGTCCTCTTTGTGTTTTCCAAACAGAAAAATAGCCAATCAAACGTCTCTAAGGCAATCAATTTTGCGGTTTTAATGTTTAAGGCAAGAATTGCGAGCAAACTAAGTTCAACTGGAATTTAAGTCCTCGGGATCTCCGTGGAATTATCTTGGCAGCCGCCGCCAGATATGGAGCTCTCACTCTCAAAATCCCCAGCTCGTGGACTCTCACTTCGAGGGAAATCAAGTATTTCCCAACAAAGTCTCGCAGCTATTTTAAAATAATTAAGCAGTTATTAAAATTTTATTAGCTATATGAATTTTTATATCTGGTTTACTGTTTTTATTCAAAGCTAAGCTTCATTATTATAATGTTAATTTTAGTTTGTTATATGTCTAAATCTGTTATACCATTGTAGTATTATTGTACTTATTTATTCTAATTTGTTTTATACTATATGTTCTTTTGTATTTGTATTAGTTTAAGATTAAAATATCTTCTTATGTATTTTATACGCAACTACTTCAACTTTTATATAAGAACAAAAATACAGGAAAAAACATCAAAATTAGTTCATCAAACAAGATCTTTTTAATACGAGCTCGAGAAAAACAGAATCAATATATGATTTCAATGAAGTCTTTCGATGTATTTTTTAGTGAAAACCTTCGTGACCCTCGTCATTATTTATTTCTAAAAAGTGTTGATACAAATCAAAGATTCCAAAGTATGGAAAAATATATAAAATATATTCTGGGAATAATAATCAGTTTATCCTCATTATTTAAACGTAATTATGACAGAACGAAGAAAAGGAAGCATAACATTCCTGGGTGTTTACTTCATATCATCAAACTATTTTATTTCAACCTGGAACAGGGCCCACAAAATTATTTTTCCTTGAGTTGTTCCTTTTAACTAAAAACAAATGATATCGATTTAAAAAAATAGTAAAACCGGAAAAACGAGTGTATCGTCACAAATACATTCAGTTTTTATTTTACTCTAAAAAATAATTATACCAACTATGTTTTGTCAGAAAGTGTATTGAAATAAGTTCTGCTCAATCACAATATTCTTAAAATAATACAAATTTAGACTTACAAGATAACTTGTTGTGGACGTGGTAAAATAAAGATATCCCCGTTTTTTAAGAAATTGAACCTACTTTAATACTTCATATATAAATATTGTAAAATAGTGTTAATAGGAAGTGATTCTTCGATAGTTTAAAATATTGATAAAGAACACGATACCTAATTAAACATTACCATTAGATTCCTTGCCACCACATTGAGTAATATTTCAGCTAATTGTTCTTAAGAATGAACAAGAACCATTTACCACACTTAATAGTGACTAAAGTTTATATATATATATACTAATTTTTTAAAAAATCGTTTGTTCGTTCGTTTTCCTGTATCTCCCGAAATTCATTAGATCTTGACGAAATTTTCAGTGAATCGTTTTGAGAGATCAGTGACTGGTTTAGTGGGGTTGTAAACTCCCGGAAAAATTGTCATTGCCTTGCTTATTTTATTCGCCAAACATTTTTTTTTCGATCTTATTCAATTGCCGAGTTAGATTTTGACCAAATTTTTAGTGGATGATTTTGAGGTGGTAAGACATGTTTTATTGGGTGTTTATTAGAAAATTCGTTTTCGATAGGAGTACTTAAGAATAAGTTCTTTGATTGCCTACAACCGCCCCCCCCCCCCCTCCCTACTCCATCCCCAATTTAAGTGGCAATTAAGACGCAATGATGATTTTTAAGGATCTACTTTTAAAATGAAAAATAACATACGATGACATCAATGAAATTGTTTGTTTAATTTTTATTTATTTTAAAGACTATTTATAAGTCCCTGTAAATGATCAAAAACTCTTTTAGTAGAGTGATTTTTATGAAGTATCGCGCTCTCTTAACTTCTTTCTAATGATATTTTTCTTTCAACATGGAGATAATGTGACTTCAGTTTCCTTTTCCAAAATAATGATAAAAAGTCTCACTATCTCTTAAGTTTTTTCTGACTTATTTTAACATCAATGGAGACCAAACAAATACCCCGATATTCAGCCCTATCATACATGAATTCTGCACTCTGTGAAATGACTTCATCTTATGAATAGAAGGAAAGGTAAAAAATAATAATAATTACGTTTAATAATAAATGTTTTTTTTTAAAGACGACAAAAGGATTTCATCAAATGACCCTATCTGCCTATCTATAATTCAAATTAAACCTCAAAAACATCTTAACTAATTACACAACTATCAACAAGTAGCGAAATACTGCAGGCTCAAAACGTTTGCGTTTGTACAATACTTGTGCATTCCATTCAAATATTTGCCTAGCCATGTATTCAGGACATGTTTCCGTGTGTCATTATATTACTTTTCTATCTTGGGTTATTTCTTTCTATGCTATTGTTTCTTGGGCCATTTCTTCATAAACTTTTTTTCCTCAGCCATCTCTTATTAATATCATTAAAAACATGTTGTTTATAATTAATCAAACAGCTTTTTGACAAGAATGACTATTAGCCAAGCGGTGAAACTATGCCCAATGGCTGATTATGCCCAAAAGGCAAAGTAAGAAAGACACGAACATAAAATAAATTCATGAATACCATTAAGAGAACTTTATCTTCATTGGACTCTGATAAAATATATCAAAATAGACTCTTGTAAACACTATGTATAGAAAACCGGTTATCCTCAAACATATAATATGTTAATTGATTTTTGTAACCCATCAAATGAGATGACGTAATATATGCGCAAATGTATGTCACAAAGTCTGTTTCTTATCATCATTGGAATCAAGTATATTTAATGATATGTTGTTAAACTTGTTTGATGAGCGTTTCGTCATGAAAAAAAACATTCATCAGATTTATGGAGAAACAATCAATGTTAGCCTGGCTGTAATGGTATGCCACATACAGTTATGGAATGCAAGCCCAAAACTCTTCAAACATTTTTGAAGCAGGGGCGTTGTGTTCGGGTTTTTGGTCCTATAATAAGGGATGATAATTCCTCCTTTCATGTTAGTTGAGAAGTGAATGTGTTATTGTATACAAAAAGATATATAGGCAAAATATGGACAACTCTATGCGAAGTACAAGAATGCGATCTTACTCTCTTAATGAAAAAACCCTGTCAGAGAAATACGGAGTTAACTTGCAGAGGTAAATATTCATATTTTATAGAGCTTCAATCAGTACCCCAAAAGAATTACATTTATTATTTTCTAGCTTATCTCAACTTGAAAAGTCGGCCTCGGCTAAAAAAAGCATCACCTTCCCGATCCCAAACGTCCAAACAAGCGGGTCCGTGGGTTTTTCCGGGAGCCGTTCTAAGAAAAACAGTATCTCATCAGAAATCCTTACCTCTGCATGCTTTTCTTGGAGTAGTTCGCCAATGACCTCGAACTTTGCCATGTCCACTAGCTTCAATCCATCTTAATAAGCACATTATAAAAAAACATAACCCAACTTTTATTTATTACTGCACATTTTATATATTATTTGATAATCTTTAAATGCGATTTTTATAATATTTATTTTGAAATATAGAATATGAAATTTAACCTTTCCAATGTGTAAAACTGTACTACTTTATATAATACTCTTTATCAATCAGAACTATTCAAATATTAAAACGTTGGCATCCTAAAATTAAGTTAGTCGTGTCAACTTATTAGCTATGTGCAAGTATTTCTTCCAAATCAAGTATTAACCCATAAAAGTCATAGAAAAGTAACAAGAAAATCGGTTTGAACTGGTTCAAAATCATATGTTTCAGGGTTTTTTTTCATTTTATTTGATATTTATTCATAACACACATATATCAGATACATATTTTTGAACATGTCTCTTGGCTTTTAAAAATAGCATGATAATAATAATAATAAAAACTTTAGATATGGATGTCCGATCTAATTCATAAATTGTATATCGTTTTGCTCATTTTATAATTTTAGAAAGTTTTTTAATAGTTCAAATAACAACGTTAGTTATATTTTTTTAATAATATTTGTTTATTTATAACCTAATTCACTAAAATTGAGACTCTCATTTTAGTAAGTGTTGGTGTTGTATTATTTTTTTAATATAAAAATGATAATTTAAAAAATGTAATAAAATATATGATTTAAGAAAAATTAATTACTTTTCAACATATCTTCCATTGCCCTTCACTACATCTTTGAACAAGTGTATATATCCTCCTCGGATAAGGAGGCTGAGGCTTGAGGCAGCTTTTTCTTCAGAATTTTTAATGATGGTCCGGAATCGCTATACTTCCTCCTCTCCAGAATGAACAGACAATGACTGAGGGTGGCTTCAGTCTTCTGAAAGCCGTCCTCAGCTCTACGGGGATGTCTTCCTTCTTCCTAGCCAAAATACGGTCATTCTGACAACTATGGGCAACCTGGACCGTGAAAATTTTTATTTGTCCAGAGAACTGGCGGCGGCCTGTCAAATATGGTTAATCTAAGGTCACATTTTCCCTGTTCTAAAGCCATTTTCTACTGGAAGTATAAGACTCTCAAAATATTTAATTTATAAAAGTTGCTGCCTATATGACTATCAACAAGATTTACATGAATAAAGAGCTATTTTAACACGTGCACCTGCAGAACTTATCAAAGAAGGAATCTCAATTCTAGTGAATCGGTCTATATATCTAATTTGATGATTTCATATAGTAACATATGTATGTATATTATTATTAATATAATTCTGAAAACTCAACTTGTGCAAATGAAAAGGTATTTTATATTTTTATATGAAAGAAAATAAATAGAAGATATAAATAATAAATATATAACTAGAAGGAACTTACATATATGTGGTCGACCCACTTTTCCACTCAATTTTTCATTGATTGGATTAATAATTGCTCATATCGGTGTTGTAAAGTCGTTTTTTCCCGTTCCATTGATATAAGTAAAATATGATTCAAATGTGAAGAATTTTCCAAAATGTTACAGTTGAGTTTACTCATTTAGCATGCATATTGCATAGTTGGTTTAATATACTTAGACCAATCCCAATTTTTTTAATTTACCTCAAATAAAAGATACGGTTTCAAAATGCTGTTTTATCAAGAAATGATGGTGAAAATTTAATGGTTTGAATTTAATTTTACCAAATTAAGATTTTTATTGTCGTACATGCTCAATGAATCCTTTTCAACCGCTTTTTTATCCTCTTCAACTTTTATTATTTTTCTTAATGGCGCCATGAGAAAAGAAACGCAAGGGATATAAAAGGACATAATTGTGGCTGCCAAGGTGTGAACTTCAATTCAGAGATAATTATATCATCCTTCCTCATGAGATTCAATCAATGCCATTTATGGGTCTCTATTATTACAGATTTGAGTGAAGCATAAAAAACGAACCAAAAGATTTGTTTCTAAACAATTTGTAGATTTTTGTACTTTAACTGTAGATTTTACACAATCTTTCTATTATTTCAAAGAATTCTATAAAGTTTCAAGGTTTTCATGACATTATACTATGATTTTTTAATTAATTCCAAATCGTTTCATCATACCAAGTGGTATTCCTTTATCAATGAAATGTCACGGGTTTTAGATACCATAAAATGTTATAATTTTCTATATGGATGCATCAGACTGAATTAGTGTCTGCTAATAATAACCGGTTATGAACAAACGCAAATATTGACGTGGAGCTTACAACAACATTGTTGTAAGAAATATAAATTTTTGGAGAATGATGTAATCATAATATTTTCAAACTTGTAATGACAATTAACAAATGCTTAAGTTTTGTTTTTCAGTGAAAGTATTTTATAGATTTTTTTAAGTTGAGGACGCACAATATTCGATAACTTAGTAAATCATTTTTGTCTTGTATAAGCGCACGGCTAAATATGAATGAAGTTTATAAATAATAAAATATGCTAAGGTTTTGATATCCGAAACAAAAACTTAGTAAAATAAGATGTACAAGAAAAGCCATCGTTTAATTAAGAAACTTTAGACAATAAATGTAGTTTTTGAATCCTTTTAAGCCAAATATTTACCTTCAATCAAACGTATGACGAATATTTACTTATAAATTTACATAGATAACTGGCTTTTAAGTATCGATTTTCAAACTTACAAGCTCTACGTCAACTTGACATATATTTTTTGCTTCATTGAGAAGAATTTACAAATTCATTTCATGAATACAAGTTACAGAATAAGATTAAAATTGAATATATAACAATGCAAAACTAAAAGCTAGGACAAAATAAATATTGAGAAAATTACCTGTTGTGATAATTAGAATATAACAATGGGGGCTATTTCGAGAGTGTGATTGGTGGAGAGAAAAATATGAGCGAGAATTATTAGAAAACAATCGGTATTATGAAATAATGCAATATCAAAGGAGTGAAAAGAACATTGTCCTTCATACCCACAAGGATACAAATCCATCGAAAGGATATGAAGAATTATTTTGTTTTATAAATTATAACGATTAATGGTACCTCCCTGTAATTATAAGTTTTAAAAAATAAAGGAAATTGTGTTTCAAACTGAAAATTATTTATTATGATGAATGATTTTACAAAAACTTCCATTAAAAAATTCTTAACAATAGTGTCCAAGTATTTTTATTTAAAAAATGTCTAAAGAATTAATTCAGTTTTTCTGATGGAATAAGAGGAAAAACGCATTTCTACGTTTCACTGACAGGCAACTACTTATATTGTTTTTGTGGCCAACATCATTTTTATCTATCTTTTATTTTATAACATTTTAGAATGTTTAGTTGTGCAATATTCTGTTTTTTCTTTGTACATTAGTTGTAATCCAAAAATTCAATTGTAAGACGGCTATGTTGAAAAAAGACTAACCCCAAATAATTAACATTAAAGACACAATTAAAATATCTTAGACAATTCATTTTGATATAATTAAGATACCTAAATGGTTTAGATAAGAATTGTAACTGATATTCATTTTATAATATAATAAAAATATAATCCTGGATTTATATATGTATATATATATATGGGTGATTCTTATTTCACATATTTTGGAATTGAGAGTTGGGCTCCATTTAGAATTTTACATTAGTGCAATATGAATCTTGTGAATATTTGAACGAAATCGAATAATGGGAAGTGTCTCCTCAACGGACCCAAAAGTTATGTAGTAAATTATGTATATATATATATATATATGTATATATATATATATATATATATATATATATATATAGGGTTGTTCTTATTTTCAAATGTTTGAAATGTTAGAAACATTTTGGATTGTCTATTTCTTGGTGATAAAGAAGACGACATACAAAGTTTGAACAAAATCGGTCAACATTCTGGGGTTGCTCAACGAAGTCAATGTTTAAAATTTAGTAAAAATATAGTTTTCCACAAATTTCTTGAAAATTGTGGGCGTTACAGAGATCAATAATTATTATTAATTTAATGGAAATCTAATTTACTACCAGACGTATTTTTGATGTTTTTTACTAAAACAAAGTTTTTTGTAAAAACAAAGAAAAAATGGAGTGTGTAATGTTAGCATATTTCATAGCTTTTTTGTATCAATTAACTTTACTAGCATGTAGAAGATGACTTGTTCGCTTCAGAGTAGAATAGTATTTTATATGATTTAAAATGTAAATATGATAAATAGTATTATGACCTTGGTTGCATTCTATCAATTCAGAATTCAGTACAACCTGAGTTTACATCATATGATTCAGAGCCTGTATTGACCTATCAGTAATCGATTATGAAAAAAATAATAATAATTTGTTTCTTAGATTTGCGTCAAGGTATCCTCTCAAAATTTTACTCTGTCTGTGACACATTTATAATCCATCATATGCGTCATTAATAAGCGAGATATGTTTTTTATGTACATATAACTCTCCACTTATTAAATTGACGTGATTTAGACTACCAAAATATTAAAGCGGGTTTACCAAGCTTTCATTTGATACGTTTGGTGTTCTAAAAATCGCTATACTTTAAGAGAAATAAGCAAATACATTTTTGCACGTACCCTCTCAAAAAATTGATCTTTGATATGAGAATATACCATTACTCCTTGGTAACCACTGTTACCTGGATAGAAAGAGAAAGAAAAAAGAGAAGCGAGAGAGTATTTTGCTACACTTCTCTCGCAAAGAGTGCCGAAGTCATGTATTAGCGCTGAATATCGGGGTATTGTTAGATCTCCGTTGTTGGGGGAAAACAGCGTCAGAAATAACTTAAGAGAGAGTGATACTTCATATTTTAAAACATGAAAAGTTAAGTCATTGTGTTATGGAGAGATAAAATATTATATTTTTAGTTTTTCTCAGAATTTTTCTAGGCATTAGATCAGGTATTTCTGTACTTCAATTACATTAAAATTTAATAAATAATTAGCTCGGAAATCGAGTTCTAAAAAATATTTTTTAGAAGTCTACTATATGTTACAATAAGCTATACACGATGCAAACAAAATAAGCTTTTAATTGCATGCAATCGCAACAAATATTCGAGCGAAATTTAAAAAAATATTAAGCCAAACTGGTTAGTCTTAACATGTCTCAAATTTATTATAAATTGATGCAAACATTAACCATTTTGGGATTCTAGGTGACACGGACCAAAAATGTAAATTTATTGTTAGGCTTTCATTGTTTTTATGTCAAGGATGAGGCCAATCTATATTTATCCATCTCACAAGGTCTAACAAATATAAAAAATTATCATCGTATTCTTCATTTACTTTAATATTATTTGATATTTGTAGATATAATATGAACAAACCTAAATACAGTCGGCCCTCGCTACTTCGCCCTCGATATCTCGTAGTTCTTTTACTACGCTTGGCTCCCGTTTTTTAAAGGTAGGGTAGGTTAAACGCCGGGTGATATCAAATCTCTAAATTTCAATATATATCAACATCGCGACCCTCATATATATCGCGGTGGTCGTGTAGTGGATCCGGGCCGTCGCAACTTTGCGAGGACGACTGTAGATATTTTTACATTTCAATTTTCTGTACATAATAAAAAGCGTGGCCCACGAACCTTTTCCCTTTTGATATCCTTATAAAAACGAGTGGATATTTTACAATATTTTTTTAAAGCTTCAATATTTCGGTTAATGATAAAGCACCATTCGATGCGTTTTCGGTTCACCAAATGGGTGTAAGATCGAAGATGAACATTTTATCGAAAATCATCTTTTCGGATGAGGTGTATTTTCACCACGGCCGATATATTAATAAACAAAACTGCTGAGTTTGAGGATCAGAAAATCTGCATGCAACTTTGGAAAAACCAATGCATCCACAAAGAGCTAATGTTTGATGCGAAATGTGAACCGGCAGCATCATCGATCAGCTTTCTTCGAAAAAAAAGAAACGGCCGTCACAGTCAATAGTGAGGGCTATTGGGTCATGTTGAAGATTCTGGGTTTCCCCAAATGGAAAAAGTAAGACATCGATGACATATGATTCCAGCAGGATGTTGCTATGTGCCATACGTTTGACGTTACAGAGGATCTTTTGCAAGCTATCTTCGATAATCGAATCATAACCGAAACAGTAACGACAATTAGCCACCTCGTAGATGCAATGAACATTTTTGCGAGGAGCCGTCAATGATACGTCAGTGTTACGCCAATCAACCATAGACAATTTCAAACAAAAAAGCAGGAGTCACTTTGAAGCTATTGAAGATCACGCAATCGAAAATGTATTGAAAATTGGATCGACAGAATGGGCTATTGTAAGGTCAGCAACGACGGTCATATGAATGGAGTGATGTTCCATCATTAACTGGAATATTGTGGCTTTCAAATAAAAAGTTATTGAATAATATCCATTCAGTTTTTTTTTTTTTCACAGTGAAATTAAAAGGGGAAAATCTTGAGCCCCCTTTATATACGTAGTAATAAGTAAAAAATAACCATAACCTAACACAGTACTTCATGGTGCATAAACAATATATTTTATATTTATATATTTTAGACTGTTTTAATTTCTGTAATTATATACTTTAAGCCAAATTGGATCACTCACTACAATAATATGGTGATTATTAAAATCAATTAGTCATTATTGAAAATTGGACGAAAAATAAAACCAAAAAACAAAGCATGAGCAATACAATTACATTATTATTATATGCATTTTTTTAAAACAGTTGATTTGAAGCAAATTTAATCGTACGTGAAATAATTTCGGGGGCTAAGAAAAAGTTTTACAGAGGTAAATTTGGAATTATGACTTACTATTTTATAATTATTATTTCTATTTGTCTGTCCTTTACTTATTCAATTACGGAGAAAAAAATGTACAGCTCTCAAGAAAATGTCATTCCAAAAAGTAATAAAAATCAAGACTCTTGATTTTTTTTTTGGATTTGATTCAAATGTTCGATTTTATAAATATGTATATTATTTGTTCAATAAATGAAGTTGAACACCCAATTTGATGAACATTGTTTTTTAATCAATATATATAAGTCATCAGTATATAAAATTGTAAAAGTAAAATATAAATAACGAATATTCCTTGTTTAAAATATCCTGCCTTTTGGGCAATAAAAAAATCTTGCAATAAATTAAATCCATGAAATCAATAAAAGTTTTTTACTGCCGTTGACAAAAGCATTTTGTGTAATAGTTTAAGTGTGTCGTTTTGTAATCTGTTTCCACACATTTATATTGAACTATTACAAATACTGTTATGTCTTGAAATGTACCTTAAAAACTAAATGAATGTATTATAATCCATCTTCATTCTAGAATTAATAAGGGGAACAGACAAGGAGTCTATATCTTTATTAATCACACGTGCATCCCGCACAGTAGATATCAATACAACTTTACTGGAATATATCAGAGCCCAAAGATAATAGATAATACAAGATGCGAAGAAACGCAATGTTTAGATTCCTTTGATTAGAAAAGAAAAACTGAAACGTCACACATGACGTCACAT
>CP045904.1:9299106-9361854 GCA_013387185.1 Caligus rogercresseyi | reverse complement strand
AGGGGAAGTCTCTCAGGCATTACTCTTCCTCCCTCGGGTCTCGGATGACTACGGAGACTCCACTTATGAAGCCTCCTCCTACACGGCTCTTGGATTCGTACACGTCAGAAAGAGGTAAGTCTCTCAGGCATTACTCTTCCTCCCTCCGGGTCTCGGATGACTACAGAGACTCCACTCATGAAGCCTCCTCCTACACGTCTCTTGGACTCGAACGTCTAGAAGAGGAAATCTCTCAGGCATTGTTCTTCCTCAAAAATCAACTGAAAGAGTCCTCCTTGTCCTTCGATTCTCATCTACAATGGTTCACGATTTGGAAATCAATGTTTAAGATATATTTTTTCTCCTGATCAGCCTAACATAAGTTTCATTTGTGATTGGATCTTCAAGGGGGACTCTTTATGACTTCACCCCTAATCTTGCAAATATGTATATGGCATTATAAGTGGAGCATTCGGCTAAGGATTACCATTTCACGAAATATTCTTCTAAAAACACTTTATACTTCTACCTTGACCCATGTGTTTGTAATTATGCCCCCCTGTACAGACGCTTTTGTATTTAAGAGATTTCTCTCTTCTTAAACTTGAATCACAAAGAAACTTCACCTGTATTGTACAATAAAACACCCACCCATTATTGATCATTCTTCTAGCGATTTTAACTCTTATTTATAGTAATGATAGTATTCTGTAATATTGATAAAATTATTTATTCTAAAATAATATATAACACTTTATTGATCTCCACAATCCGAAATGTAAGTTAGGTCTTCGTTGATATATGTGGAGCCTTGATAGAATATGTACTTCTGTCACCTAAAAAAATAAATACTTATATTAGTACAGCTAAAATTAATAAAAATATCATACAACCTCTAAAAATTCTGAAACAAAATTAATTAACATTAATACGGAGTATATTCGATGTTCATTTTTTATTTAAGCTCATGCCTACAAAATCTTGTCCGACCTAGGAATTGCAGAGAAGTATTTATTACTTAACTACGTTATTCCACGTTCGCTTTTCATATAGAACATAATGTGTCTTACGTCACTTCATTTATTGGAAATAGAATGGTGTCCTTAAACAGGATACTGCTCCATGATCAATTTTAAAATATTTTGAAAAATACTTAAATTTGACTCAGAACACTTCCGTCTCCAAGTAACTCTGCGAGGTAAGACGGAAAAAATTCCTTTGATGTGTTCATAACTCCCATCTTCCGCATGAACCTCTTCAACGCAGACCACAGTGACTCGATATTTTGAGTGTGTGCACCACTCAGAGGATCAACAAAATTCCTACTATGAATCACCGTGAGATGGGTCATCCCTAAATCTGGAATACGTCTATATGAGGCCCAACCATCGGACATGATCGTGGTACCTGGTGCAACATATTGCTGAAGTATTGTAAGTAGAGTATTTTCTCTACGATCCTCAACTTCAACAATAAAGCACTTCCCACTCTCACGTTCGACCCCTCCAAAGACCCAATGGCCTTCCACTAGCCTACCTCTATTGTACTTCCGTCGTCCAAACTTTGACTCGTCTATCTCTACAACAAGTCCGGGTCCGCCAAGAACGATGGGGTGATCTGAAAAAATTGGAGACAAAGACTACGCAAAAAATGATACCACCTCACAGCACTTTTTTTGGCAATCCCTGTCTCCAAAATTAAACTGGAAATGGGATTACTTTTTGACCATTCGTGAATTATTTTTAAGATTGTACGAACAGGCAAGTGGCTTTTCTCAAAGAAACTTCCCTCTCTAATCGAATAAAATCGTTTGCAATTCAAAGAAAAACATCTAAACTTTTTTACACCGCGGTGAAATGCTTCCCTGCATCGAGTTCCACATGTAGAGCAGTCCTTATACCAGGGTAACAACCCCTGATCTCGAGCCCACTCGATGGCAAAGTCCTCGTCAGAAAGATGCGTCCGTCAACAACCATTCTCGATGAATGAATGATGCTTTGATTACCACGTTAATTCAATTGAAATTCTGCTTATTATCTTGTTCCATAAGCTATGTATTTACCAGTACATAAATTGATCAGATATCTAAAAAGTAACTATGACGTCACATTGCTCTTTCAAGATTCATTTTTCATTCATGTAACACTTTTTATCAACCAAAATTTTATCCATATCATGTAAATACGAAATAAAAAATAGTACATTAAAAATTACCTAATAGCATAAAATATACTTGAAAAGATTCATATGCTGTAATTGACTATATTGAAAGCATTTACTTAAGAGAAACCTGTGTATAATTTTCTTTTACCTCGTAAATGTAGTTCTATTATTATTGATATCCTAAATATATTATTAAAGATGGAGCGTGTCAAACTTTCTATAATATCAGAGTGAATTACTGAACAATTAAAAAATATAGTTTTTCAAAAGGAAATAGACGAAATAGCAAGGCAATGAGAGTTTTGTCCTAATTATAATATATATTACAATAAAGAAAGGTAAATAAATAAATGCAGCATGAGCGATCAAGTGTATATTTCGGGTATATCAATCAAGAGTATTTGTGCTAATATATGCGCTAGATGTAATATAATACTGAAGAAAATAAATAGCATAAAAGGAAAGGGACTTCATCGAAATTATTTGTAGATCCATAAACATTGATTTCGTAATCAATGTTTGTAGATGACACTCGAAGGGCAAGGAAGACTCTTTCATTTGTTTCTTGAGGAAGAGTAATGCCTGAGAGACTTCTTCTTCTAGACGTACGAATCCAAGAGACGTGTAGGAGGAGGCTTCATGAGTGGAGTCTCCGTAGTCATCCGAGACCCGGAGGGAGGAAGAGTAATGCCTGAGAGACTTCCTCTTCTAGACGTACGAATCCAAGAGACGTGTAGGAGGAGGCTTCATAAGTGGAGTCTCCGTAGTCATCCGAGACCCGGAGGGAGGAAGAGTAATGCCTGAGAGACTTCCTCTTCTAGACGTACGAATCCAAGAGACGTGTAGGAGGAGGCTTCATAAGTGGAGTCTCCGTAGTCATCCGAGACCGGAGGGAGGAAGAGTAATGCCTGAGAGACTTCCTCTTCTAGACGTACGAGTCCAAGAGACGTGTAGGAGGAGGCTTCATGAGTGGAGTCTCCGTAGTCATCCGAGACCCGGAGGGAGGAAGAGTAATGCCTGAGAGACTTCTCTTCTAGACGTACGAGTCCAATAGACGTGTAGGAGGAGGCTTCATAAGTGGAGTCTCCGTAGTCATCCGAGACCCGGAGGTAGGAAGAGTAATGCCTGAGAGACTTCCTCTTCTAGACGTACGAATCCAATAGACGTGTAGGAGGAGGCTTCATAAGTGGAGTCTCCGTAGTCATCCGAGACCCGGAGGGAGGAGGCTTCATAAGTGGAGTCTCCGTAGTCATCCGAGACCCGGAGGGAGGAAGAGTAATGCCTGAGAGACTTCCTCTTCTAGACGTACGAGTCCAAGAGACGTGTAGGAGGAGGCTTCATGAGTGGAGTCTCCGTAGTCATCCGAGACAGATCCGGAAGAGGGGGATGGAGGGAGGGTAGATATTTGAAGACGAATGAGTAGGAATAGGTCATGAGGAACTTCCTCTTTTCACGATCCAGGTGCCCAAAGATTCCACTTCTATGTGTAAAGTCACTATTTCTCGATCCCGAGATTTCAGAATGATAATGAGTTAATTATTTCTCTCTCTCTGTGCCTTTCTCTATCTGTGTTTCTATATCTCCGTGACTCTCTCTCTGTGTCTCTCTCTTTTTCCATCTCTCTAACTCTCCTTTTTCTTTTCCTTTTTTTTTCCTTTTTTTTTCCTCTCCCATTCCCTTCCAAAAAATAATAAAATATACCATGAGTCCCTAAAATATGAAAGAGGGATACGAAAGTAGAACCTAGCCAAAATATTTTATCAACTTTGTCAGTTTTACGCTGGAGGAAAACCTGACATATACATCCGTTTTTGTGGAGACTGCAACCTCTCACGTTAGCTCTGCAAGCAAAAGTCAGACAGTTGTTATTCAAATATATTATAATGGCGCCAGGAGTTTTGTATTGCATTGTATTCTTATTTGATATTTGGATTTGTAACCTTTGCAAAGATTTAGATTGTTGAGGCGAGAAAAAATTTATCCAGAGAGAGATGTAAGGAAGCAGTTTACAACACAAGCGGCTTCAACACCTTAGCCTAAGCAACGATGACATCAGTTTGTCGACATGAAGACTGCTTTTTTGCCGCCATTGTGAATCCAGCTTCGAATCTCGACAGAACGGTCAAGTGAAACAACATATCGAGTCCGCAAAACACAAGAAGAATGTGCAACTGAAGACGAAAAGGAGCATCTCTCAAGCACAGCTTGAAGACGTTTTTGAGAGAAGCGCCAAGAAGTCCAAGTCGTTTGACCTCAACAAAAACCCTGTCAAGCTTTATTGACTGCGAACATCTCACGGTACAAATTGCAGGTTCCAATGTTTCGTCAATTTCTTGAAGAACATTGCGCTGTATCTATTCCTGACAAAAGCACTCTAAGAAAGACTTACCTGGACATCTGCTATCAGGATGTGCTCACCAAAATTAAAGTTAATATTCAAAATCAACCCATCTGGCTCGCCTTCGATGAAACTACGGACGTAGAAGGACGATACATTCTAACGTGGTTGTCGGAAAACTTGCTGCAGATTCATCCAATCGAGCCAAGCTGGCGCACTCGATGATATTGGAAAGAATCAATGCTGAGACAGTATCTCGTGCCGTAAATGATGTTGTAATGAATATTTTGGAAGTTAAGGCTGAAAACGTCAAACTGATGCTCTCTGATGCTGCTGCTCACATGCTGAAATGTGGTGTACAACTGAAAATTTTATATCCTAATCTTCTTCATGTGACATGTCTCGCCCACGCTTTTCATCGAATCGCTGAATGTGTTCGGAAACATTTTCCGAAAGTGAACGAATTGATCTCAGTTACTAAGAAAGTGTTCCTGAAGGCTCCATCACGGATTCTAGCATGGAAAATTTTCAACCCAAATCTTCCACTGCCTCCCGACCCAATAATAACCCATAGGGGAACATGGGTGAACGCCGCATAGTTCTATGCTGAGAACCTTGACGCAGTGAAGACTGTGATCGAATCATTTAACCCACATAATTCGGAGGCCATCAAAAGATGTCAATTTATTATTGGCGATGATGAAATGAGGTCAGGCCTATAAAACATTGCTGCTAATTTACTCTTCCTTCCACGAGTCATTCAAGATCTTGAGGGACAAGGATCGAGCCTAACAAATATTTTGCATCCGTTTCTACGGCTGAGGCTGCTATTTACAGCTTTCCAGGTATAAAAGGTTAAACAAAAAAGAGAAGTAAATCTGTCTATGCCCGCAATCCCGATATTGCTGTTCTACGATAGGCAAAGAAGTTTTCCCCAACGGCATATCTCTACAAACGGCGGCCGAATACAAATTTGCACCTGTCTCAAGAGTCGATGTTGAACAATCCTTCTCTATGTATAAGACTCTTCTCTCCGACAACTACCGCCGGCTCACATGAGAAAATCTTGCAAAAATTTTGGTGAGCCACTGCTTTTATCGGTGAGATTTTCGTTTTTTTATGACTGGATTTTGTTTTCAGCTCATAATGCCTGTAGATATTTAGAATGTCAGTAAACTTTGTGTATGTTCCGGTAACGCAGAATAAATATTTTGTAGTTGTCAGTAAATATTTTGTAGTTGTCAGTAAATATTCTGTCATTTTTAGTAAATAAATATTTTAATATTTCTGTGTTTTCTTTTAAATATTTGGTCATTTTTAGTAAATAAATATTTTAATATTCTGTGTTTTCTTTTAAATATTTTGTCATTTTTAGTAAATATATATAAATATGTCGGTGTTTTCTTTTAAATATTTTTGCGGTCCCTAGTCATTATATACTCAGTTTATATGAGAAATAGTATTTTACAATACTTAGATATATTCCACTCAAAAACTTGCCAACTTATGTATTTGGTCCATTTCTTGCATGAGTCATCATTTTCCTTTTCTACCTTGGTCATTCATTCCTGGTCCGTTCTTTCCTGGTCCATTTCTTCTTAGTTCATATTTCCTGTTCCATTTCTTCTTGGTTCATATTTTCCTGGTCCATTTCTTCCTAATATAGAATCATACAATAATATTTAAAACCTCCCTGCGTAGGAAGGGAAAAAGAATAATGAATGTCCTCTCGTTGCTACGCACGAGGGATAGAAAAAGCTCCTCTCAATTTTGAGCGGGAGAAAAATATGCATGCTTCAATCTGATTCATGATTTTCATAACTTACCTTGATTTTCTGCATGTTTGAATATATGAGGGATCCAGATTTCTACAATAAATTACTAACGGCGGGGGGGGGGGGGGGATAAATGCCCAGGGGGTGATTGTCGGGGGTGCTAGTCCGGTGGGTGGTTTTCCTAGACTCGGGATGCACGTGTGAGGGATGCACTTTATGAAGTAGGTATGTTAAAACGAAGGTGCTTCCACCAGGATTTTTATTCCTAGATATTTAAGTTTGAACTTCCGGTTGGCTGTTGAAGATTTCTCGACGATTCATATTTTTTTTCCAAAAATAAAAGTATTCCGTTGTTTATTATTGTCTACGCCAATTTTTTTTTGTATAACATTAAATTTAATCTTTTTACTACCTTTTACAATTAATTTCAACTCTTAAGCACTCGTTTTTCATAGCTTTTATAAAATTTATATGCAAAAATCAAAAATGACTTCATCACACAATTTCTTTGCTATTATTCTGTTGTTTATTAGTGTTCACTCAAATTTAACCCCTGTATTCACACACACTATTTTGAAATATTAGTATTTGAACTTGCAGTTGCCTGTTTTGAAGATATCTCGACGAATCTTTGATGTTTTTCAACCAAAAAAATGTATATATTAACCTATGACTTCAAAGCTATATCATATAATACACAATTTTGATAATATTGTTAATTTTTACCCTTTGATTTGATTTTATTTTTTTAAATTATTTATTACTCTGTTATCTATGTATAACCATTTTCAAACATGTCTGTTCTGTACATTTATCATTTTACAACCTTTTGTAATTTATTTAAACTCTCTAGCTCTCTATCTTTAATAGAGAACGAGACCTCTTAAAATTTCTTTGCAAAAAATAATTACTTACATTATAGGAGTCTTCTCATCCTTCTTCTATTGTGTTCTCGTTATTTTACTCCATGTCGGACTAAGGGTTGAGAAGACATCGAATCGATCACTGGATGAGGGTTTGGAGAATCAAGGTTTTCAAATAAAAGTTAGCCAACGACCTATTCGTCCTGAATCAGAACATTTTTATAATATATTCATTTTAACACCATATCGTATTATTATGTTTACGTTTGTGTATGAAATGCTTAAGCTATGAGTACCAACTATTGTAGATAGATAAATTTATAAGGCGTGTTTTAACGACCATTAAATGTTCAAAAGTGCATTTTCTTGTGTATTAATCGAAAACTTGCAACAATAAAAGATAAAGAACATCCTCCATAAAATAACAAACGCTTGTTTGTTGTGCTTAGTAAAGAATGACTATGCTTCAGTTTAAAAAAAACCCAGCTCCATTATATTACTCCTGTTAATTCTACATTTTATCATCGACTGACAAAATCTATAATAGGACAAACTATTACAATGGGTATATATTTTAATAATAAGCTTTTGAGTAATGACAAAAAGCTCCTAATATGCACAATGAGACCCTGAAGTTATTGAATTCTCAACTTAGTCGTGAGATGATCAATGTTACTAGCATATCAACCGGTTCTTATCAAGCATCTTCTTACTGTTATCGAAAGAAAACAATTTTTTCTTTGCCCCTACTTTTATCCTAGGTCTGTATAATTAAAGCGTTAAAGTAAAGTGGCGCATGCAAGGAAAAAGTAAGCAAAAAACTGGCAAAATTTTCGGTAATTTCCTTTAACGTTAGATGTCGTTGTCCATGAAATTACGTCACAATCCTATTTAAAACCGGTTTAAAGGGGTTAAATTGATGATTTGAAATATATCAAATCACTACAAGATAAAAACGTCTCCAAATATAAATAATAAAAGGACAGTTATTATTTTCAAGAGCTCTAGCATAAAAGCGCCCCTTACGGACTAAAGAAGAACTAATTTTTTTGGCCAATTCCTTTGGGAAAAAGGAAGAATTTTGTTATGCATGCGCTACTTTACTTTAACGCTTTATGTATAAGGTCTGGTCAATACAAAAACAATAATTGTAATCAATGACTTCACCGGAGAACGATAAAAATAAATGTCTACATTTATTTTTATTCGTTCTCCGGTGACGTCATTGATTACAATTGTTGTTTTTGTATTGACCAGACTTATTATACAGACCTTGCTTTTATCCTTCATATTTTTTTTTGCTTATGAAATGCTTTAGTTAAGGATACCAAATATTGTAAATAGGTTTATTTTTAACAGGATTTTTAAGGATGATTAAATGTTCGAAAGCGTATTTTCTAGTGACTTAATCGAAAAGTTGAAATCATAAAAAATGTAGAGCATCCCTATAGAATAGCAAACGCTTGTTTTTCGTATTTTATAAAAATATGTCCATCCTTCATTTTAAGAAAATACATCACAAACGACGTGCTTATGATAGTATACATTTGCCGATATTCAAAATAAATGCCAATATAAATATGTGTGATATTTTAGAACAATAAAAACAAAATTTATGTAATGAAATACAACAGAATATGTATAAGGTTAAAAAATGACCCACTAACATTATGGACGTCGAAATAAATTAACATAGTAGCAAGGTTAAATATTCTCAATTCTCCTTTTGAACAGATATAATTGGAAAAGGGAGGTGTTGTTGATGTTCAAGGCTTCTTCACCGGGATTTGCAAATTCCACTAAGAGGAACAAGTCTTCAATTAGGAGGAGGTGATGGAAGGAGGGCCCCTTCTTGAAGACGCGGAACAAAACTTTTCTGACGAAAATGAGGCATGAGACTCCTTTCACGAATACGAGGGATGGGAAGTCCTAAAACAAAGACAAGGGAAGGGACTCCTCTCACGAAGATGAGGCATGATAATCTTTTTACGAAGACGAGAGATGGGAAGTCCTATAACGACGACGAGGGGTGGGAAGTCTTATAACAACGACGAGGGAAGGGACTCCTCTCACAAAGTCGAGGGACGAGAATTTGGTCTCTTTCTGGAAGAGAGGAGACTGACTCGTGGGAGGTCAAGGCATTGTCTGTATGTTGTGAAACGCCTTTCTTATTAAGAGCATAGGTTTTAAACACTAATGCAAAAAAAAAAACATAGTTAACTTCATAAGTGGACTTTAAGAGATAAGAAATATTACTAACGGGGGGTAAATGGCACGGGGGGGGGGGGGGGGGTAAATGCCCAGAGGGTGATTGTCGGGGTGTGTTTTTTCCTGTTACGGTGCATCACCGTGGATACCAGTACACCAGATCTTTACTGGAATATTAATACATTTAAAACAGAATTAATTAATAGAACAGTGACGCAGTTGATTACGTCACAAGTCTCAAACACACATATATAACAAATAAAATATCAAAATTCGGATGAAGTAGCACGTGGGAATTTACTCCAGCCTATTTTTGGACCATGTGCACAGTTCAATAAATATTAGATGAGAAAAAAAGAGACCTAAATACGTTATTGATAGCCGTCTTGAAGATTTATTATTCACAAATATGATTTCTTTAAAATGAAGCCTGGGCATATTTTACAAAATACAAAAAATATTAAAGATGCTTTATGTTTTTTATTATTGAATCTTTGTTGCCATTATTAATGGAATGACAAGAATGTCCTGTCTTCAGGTTGGAAGGTTTCAACCCTAAATAAAAGCCTATATCAGCAGGTGGGACCCGAGGGCTTGGGGTGTATGAGATTGAAAGTAAGGACTCCTTTTATACCTAGCCAGAGTTGGTGGTGGGTTTCAACCCTAAATAAAAGCCTAAATCAGCAGGCGGGACCCGAGGGCTTGGGGTATATGAGATTGAAAGTAAGGACTCCTTTTATACCTAGCCAGAGTTGACGGTGGGTTTCAACCCTAAATAAAAGCCTATATCAGCAGGCGGGACCCGAGAGCTTGGGGTGTATAATATTGTAAATTAGGGTCCTCTCATTCTTAATTAGGCTTTTATCATTACCCAAAAACTTAATGTTAAAATATATACCTTTTATGGTGTCCAGAAGAAATGGACAAGGAAAAAACGGCTTAGGAAGAAATGGACCAAGGTAGAAAAGGAAAATGATAACTCGTGGAAGAAATGGGCCATCTACATAGGGAGCAATTTTTTTAAAGTATAATATACCTATGTATAATACTCAGTAATATTTATCCCTAAGCAGGATAAGACCAACTATAGTGAACCAAGGGCCTTCAGGCCAATTACTCTCACAAACGTGTCTCTGAAAATACTCGAACGAATGGTTCAATGGAAATTTTTCGAAAAATGTGATTGGTATCTGGACAACCAGTTTGCGTTACCAAAGGGAAGTCTATAGACACTGCAATAAGTAGGCTTGTGGACTGCTGTGAGAGTACTTACTATTCAAAAGAAGAGGCCCTTGTTCTTGACATTGAGGGTGCCTTTGATAGGGTAACCTTCGATCACAAAATGGACACCATGACCAAATTTAGGACTGACCATATAATAATTTGTGGTATAAAAATCTACTACGAAACAGAATTGTAACTGCAAAAATTGGCAGTGAGAACTGTCCATGATACCCACGAGAGGCTGCCCTCAGGGAAGTATCCTTTCCCCGCTGGCTTGGAATCTGCCTTCCAGGAAGCAGTAGATCTTATTAGTAAACCTATACATAAAGTGGCCTACGCGAATGATCTTGCTCTTTGTGTGAGAGGCATAGACCGAGCAACTTTATTTAGTATAATGCAAGAAGCTCTTGACAAACTACTGCAATGGGCTGAAAATAGGAATACCACTTTCTGCAGCAATACGACCAAGTTAATGTTGTTTTCTAAGAAGAAAAACGGGACGCACAAGTCTCTCTATTTGGGCGACTCCATAATTGAAAGAGTGAGAACCTTCAAATACCTGAGGCTAGTTTTAGATGAAAAACTGAGATGGAATGACCACATTAAATATGTTACTTCTAAAGCCAAAGGAAGTCTCTTCGCCCTGAAAAGATTTGTGGGAGCGGACTGGGGCCTAAGTCCTGTAAAATCCAAATGGATCTACGAAATTTATGTGAGAGCACTGGTGAGCTTTGGAGCGGTAGTCTTTGCACCTAGACTTCAAGTTAATTAGTCGATGAGGACGGCTCTTCGTAAATTACAGAGACTGGGTCTCATGTCGATCACAGGGGCAATGCGTTCGACCCCAACAAGTACCTTGGAGGTGCTATGTGGTTTGTTACCACTTCATCTCTATATAATGGAGCGCGCCTGCATAGCTAGACTCCACACAAAAGAAGACAACAAACAATCGTGGTCGGACCCTTCCGCTAAGGGACATGTTCGATGGTTGGACAGCTATGTACGAACAAAAAATATTCCAACATTTAGCAAGAGTTCAACGTTGTGGACAAATGAACAGGATACAGAGTGGCACGGGAGTGGAGCTTAAAGGACTTCGATTTAATCGGCTATACGGATGGCTCAAAATTAACGGTCAAACCGGCGCGGGATGGGTCATAACGAAGGGTGACTTGGCCATAGAGCAAAACTCCCTCAGGCTTGATGACACCAACAGTGTATTCCAAGCCGAAATTGAGGCAATTCGGAATTTAGTTAGTGGGCTGCCATTAGATAAGACGAAGGATAATAATATTCTTGTCTTTTCGGATAGTCTCTCGGCCATCAACAGTCTAGACACACAGCCCGAGGATCTTCTAACGGCAGAAGTGTTGAACTGCAAGCAGGCCATGGATTGTAGCAATTGCGACATTACCATTGGGTGGGTGAGAGGTCATAATGACACCGGAAATGAATATGCAGATGTTCTAGCTAAAGCAGGTGCCCATACGGGCATTGCAGTTTCAGTGCCCACGTCAATTGGTCAAGCCAGGGGTGCTCTAAGGGAGGCATCCATGTCCATGTGGAAGGCCAATTGGCTGAAGATGAGTTCCTGCAGGCAGACAAAATATTTCATTTCCGAGCCTTATCTTGGGAAGAAAATGTACCATTATAGGAGGGCTTCTTTGACCCGAATTGTCTCCATGGCCAGAGGCCACATTAACTTAAATGGACTTCTTCACCGAATGGGAAGGTCGAAAACTCCAACTCTGCAAGGAGGAAGATGAAACTCCAATTCATCTAATCTACGATTGTCCACGGACACGGATCGGAATGGACGAACTTATATTGGAAACCAGAGAGAGGAAGAAGACGCTGGAGGAATTTCTTTTAAATAGTTACAATTATTCGTCTAAATTTAATTTGTTTAAAAATAAAATTAATAGTTATTAGACAGTTAACGACCGGCTGATACCGGATTAAGTTCCGGTGTGGTGGGGCTGATCTAGGAGCTAAACAAACAAACCTATATATTGTTTAAATACTATTTCTAATATAAATTGAGCAAAAAAATATAAATATTTTTGCAATTTTAAATAAATAGATTCTTTGTTGTTATCAACTTTAGTTCGAAATTCCCCCAAATTATTGGAGATAATAAATATTGTCTTAAGCCAATCTAAGTCTTTTTTAAAAAAGAATTTCAAAAATAAAATAAGTGAAGACGTTTTTCTTAGGAAAGAAATTCCAAAAAAAGAGTGACGACTTTTTTTAAGAAAAGAATCTCCAAAAAAGTGACGACGTTTTTTTTTATAAATAATTTCCGAAAAAAAAGTGATTACTTATTTTTTTTTTGAAAAGGGCATTTCCAAAAATTCCCTTATTTATATCCCAGAAAAACTACATTGAAATGTTTGGAAAAATTGAACGCTGAACGCAAAACTCCTTTTTTTTGCGTTCAACGTTAAAAAAAGTTGCGTTCCGTTCATTGAACGTGCTTTCAGCTGAACGCCGTTCAATTTGCGTTCCGTTCACAAGCCTGGATTTTAATATACCGCTATCACTTTTTAGGGAGAAAAAAGTTGTAAGCACCTTAGCCTTGGGTGTTCTGCCGGGAGTACTATGAGATTGAAATCGACCGCCGACTCATATTAAGGTGAAAAACACCCAGCCTAAGACTTTCGTAGACCCTAATCTTATATGACAAAAATGTCCCCGAGAAAAAGATGAACGAGGAAAATACTTCACTACAAAAAGCTTCGCGACAAAAATACCCATGAAAAAAAAGGAGAACAAGGAAATTGACTGACTATAAAAGAGCAAGTGAGGTAAATACCCACGACAAAAAAACGACTATAAAAAGGTTTACGACAATTTACGCGCGAGGAAATTACAGTCAACCCAGAGAAACATCGTTCAGCTGTATTCTGTACCCAATATAAACAAAGTAATTTGTACTACGTCATCGTAAGCTGATCCTAAAGATAGATATTATATATATATATATATATATATAAAAGCGTATATATCCAGGTAGTAATCTAGGCATGATGCCCTCACTGCTATAAGGTGCTGTTATGTAGATATCATGAAATCTTTAGCTAAAATCGTGCTTCTTAGTGATAAAAGGACGAAGAAAAAAAACATGTTTGCCTTTTTATTTGCAAGTTCCTTAAATAATTTGAATATTTGGAGAGTTACTGTGATTTGGAAAATGGGATTTTTATTATTTAAGAAACTCCTCAAGAATTCCATTAAAGAACTTGCAAATAAAAAGGCAAACATGTTTTTTTTTCTTCGTAACAAATCACAGTTATAGGTAACGCAGCCTCATGATGTATTATTTTTATAATTTGATCAATACTTTTTGACCAAAATATTAATAAGTGAAAGCTTTGGACGGAATGTAGAAAATAAGGGTACGGTTTACTCGATCTCCTACCTGAGCTAGAAACAAAGAGAAACAACACTTCAACACGGCCATCGTGTTAACATTCCTCACAAACCTCTCTATTATTGTACTTATTATAGAAGAAGAATAAAAAAAGTATTCGTCCTGCAGAGTGCTCCTGCCTTGTTCTTATTATTGTTATTGTTTACATTGATTCATCATTGCTTGGGATCAAATTTCTCGAATGGGAGTGGACGGGTGGCATGATTCCAGTCATTATATTTGCCCCGTCTCGTCTCATCCTCCTCCTCAATGATCGGAGGAGGAGACGAGACGTTTGGGAGCTCCTTCATCAATGTGGTCGCTCCTAGCACTGACTCGGCTCATGAATATGTTCAACGGGACTCGCGGATCCAGATTGATCTATGGGACTGACTCGTTCTGGGATGGATGTGTTTATGGGAGATTCATTCATCTGTACGACCCGGGTAAGTACTTCAATGAACTTCTCGTCACAAAAGCTAGTTCTTAAGACCTCTTAAATATAAAATAATTAATATATATATATATATATAAACGTTGACTCTTTTAGTATTTTATGAGCGACCTGACGAGGAAGACAGTGAGGGCCTCGTCGTCTGGGACAAGCGATCTACATATCTGGGCAGCTCTGGCAAGACATAACTGATGAGAGCGTTTCGCGTCATAATTTCGGTGGGCCCGGAGTCCCTCGAAAATAAACGGACACTAAACATGCTTCAAAAACTCCCCTCCTCAGAGTACTTTAAACTCTGGAAGAGCCCCACGCAGTATTCCTTCAACAAGGAGGGAAATTGCCTCATCTGCATCCAAGGAGGAGCTGGACGTCAACAAAGTTCGAGGGATTCACAAGGCATACAAGGACATCTTCGTGCGCTTCTACTTCTGCTTCGCTCAAATCATCCTCTGTTCCACCATCAACGGTATCAAAAACACGATCAGTGCCGGGTCCTCATAATCTTGGTTCTTGGAAGGGTGTTCAGCCACGGAATAGTCCTGAACCTCCTCACATACATGTTCGTTGAGAAGCAGCGAAAAAACGCGGAGTTCCTCGCGAATGCCATTAAACGCCTCGTTCTTAGTTTTCTCGATGGCGAGGAGTTGGCCCTCGTAGCTGCCGTGAACGGAGAGGCCACGGATCTTGGCGTCTCCATGTTACCCCTTTTGGGCGTCGTCTTTACCTCGGACAAGGCCACGTTCAGTACCCCCTACGGACACTACCAATGACAGGGAAAACTCTGGAGACGCTCATCTGTCTCCTGTGTTCGCGTCAAGGCGCGGTTTTCTAACACGGCGACCAAGCAGGACCCACCGTTAATATTTTTATAATTCTTGTTTAACCCATTAACTCCGGAATTATTATTTTTCTCTTGATTCATCTAAAAATTATATCAAACATTCATTTTATTTTTGCTCATAAAGCCAATCGTGCCTAAAATAGGCCCCATGTCCAAAAATTAACACTAGGAGTTAATGAATACATTTTTATATTATTTTTATTCTTTAGAAGAAAAATAAATTCTACATACATATTTTTCTACATAATTATTTATTCTTCATAGAAAACAAAAAGTCATTTACTTACTAATTTATATTAACTTACAAAAATATAATTAATAATTATATTTTGTGATAAATTTCTAAACAATCGATACAAAGTCCAACGTTAAATTTACAGTATTCCGGGTGAATTATCTGACAATTTCCATGAAATCGGTAGTCAATCTCTCCTGGGTTATACTTTTTTCTTTCCAGATGCTTTAGGCTCTATGTCATATTTCTTTATATAAGCCATGGCTATATCTATTCGGAAATGTAACTGTGAAATACATAGTGTTTCACACTCTTTGTTAATCTACCATACGTTATTTATTGAGGCGTCGTTTACCCGGGTGAATATTGGCCACCACCATTTTTTCCTCTAATACCTATTCGATAATTATTAATATTCTGATTCATTAGATCTGTGCCTCCCATATACTGGTTATATTGATATATGCTGTGAAGGACTGGAAGCTGAATCGTTTAATTTGTTACTCCATCTTTTTACTTTTTGGTGGGGCTTGGTACGATATATTGCCGATGCAATTGTAACAATATATCTTTCCATTGTGTCACATGAACCGAACTATCTCCTAAACCTGACAAAGCTATTTCCATCGGTCATCTTTCCATCCTTGACGATCATCTGTTTTTGAAGTGGGAAGTTCTTATCTATGATGGGTTTCGATCTGAAAATTCCAGACCGGTCGGAATCGGTCTAGAATAGCTTTTCGGTCTGTTTTGATTCAAAAGTAGCATTTCGGTCTGAATCGGTCTCGAATAACAATTCGGCCTTTATCTCATAAACAAAAGTGGCTTTTGATATTTTGTAAAGATGTACCCATTCATTTAATAATTGAGGTCGAAATACATATTCTATTTTTGAAGATATTTAAAGTTTAGTAATGTACTTTTTTATTTGTCTCCCCTTCTATTCTTGGTCCTATTTCATTCAGATGGTCGATAAAGTGTTGATTGTCATTACATGCATCTTGCTTCTGTAAAGTACTTGCCTTAGAGGGTGTAAATGGGGGGGGGGGGGGGGGGGGACTGATTAAAAATCCAATCACAATTTGTCATATGTTCGATCAAACTGTAATATTCGATTTCATTGGTCAATAAAGAACTCACTGCTATAAGTTATGTATTTGTCTGCCACATTGAACGTTAGTTCTGATTTACAACTCAGAGAATAAGGATGGATTTCCGACTGTTCGTCGACGAGGACATCGCGGTAGCCTTCTGCCGAGATCGAGGCCTTATAACCAGGACTTTAATTTGCCCCTCGTGTTTAGCCTCCTGTAAGGAAACTAAACACAAGGGGAAAATTGTTTTTAGGTGTACCAAAAAAGTTTGCCAAAAAGTTTTTTCTATCCTTATAGATAGCATTTTTGCCAAATGTCGACTCCCTATAACCAAGATTCTCCATATTCTCTATCTCTGGTCGTGCCCAAGGCCTGTTCGTGACGTCGTTAGAGAAGTCGGAGTCACCAAGACGACCGTCGTCGACTGGGGAAAGACCTTCCGAGCGATCTGCACCAGGCATCTCCGGCAACATTCAGTTCCTTTGGGTGGCCCAGGAAGGATCGTGGAGATCGACGAGTCAAAGTTCGGGAATCGAAAATACAACCGGGGTCGAGTAATCGATGGACACTGGGTCTTCGGTGGTGTGGAGCGAGGCCCGGGTGGTGCTTGCTTCCTGTTGGAAGTGGAGGACCGTAGCGTCGGAACGCTTTTGCCGATGATTACCGATCGAATTGCACAGGGCTCGACGATCATGTCCGACGGTTTCGCTACCTACCGTCGGATATCTGACTTGGGGTATAATCACCTTACAGTGATTCACAAGCGCAATTTTGTCGATCCTCTTACGGGCGCCCACACTCAATCTATTGAGTCTCTTTGGGCCCAAGTGAAGAAGTTTATGAGGCAAATTGATGTCATGAATACTTCGAGAGAACTTTTTCAATCTTATCTCGATCAATTTTGTGTGAGGAGACTGTTGTCAAATTCGGATATTTTTAACAAAATGCTGGATTTGATAGCTGAACAGTATCATCCACCGATCGGGATTGGACTTGATTAGTTATCTTGTCATTTATAGTATTTGTGTCGAACAGTTTTAATTTTGTAGTGATATGAGCGTCGGATTATAAATATGAATTTATACCATCAATGTATAACGTTTATACCTCACATTTTAGAGTAAAAGTGATATTTATTAAATATCAAACATAGGTAGCATTTTCTTTGTTAATATATTTATTGTTAAATAAAATTATCATTTTTAATAATAAGTACTTGTCATTTTATTATGGGTCTAATAAGTTTTTATAGGTGTACAAAAATATTAATTTGGGACTTGATATTTTACATTCATGGAAGAAGTGGTATTCGTTGGGTTTAAAGATGTATTGCAATTTCAACATTTTGTAAGTTCAACTACTAAAAATAGAATATGTATTTCGACCTCAATTATTAAGTGAATGAGTACATCTAATAATGATTCACCGTTGTATACGTGGAATTTTGTCCAATCTTGTTGAAACTTGGTATACAAGTATATACGTTCAGAAAAGTTCCTTCTATTAATTTGGATAAGTTTGAACAAGATCGATCAAGTTTCAAGTAGATGATAACGGTCATGTCCAAAGTGCTCTTGTATACGCTTCAGTTTGTTTAACCTTCCTTAACACCGCTAGCTGCAATTTACATTCGCTTCGTTCGGTTTCGTTCGCTAAGTTTCGTTCTCGGGCTTTCACCGAAATAAAAGATTTCCCGGCATTTCACCCCAATAAATAGCTCCATTTTACAATTGGATACATATGGCAACTTTGCTATCTAATCCAGACTTAGAAAGGTTTTCTCCGTCTCTAGCCGCAATTAAAAGAATTGTGTGGGCGATGGAACCGACCCACTATTCGGATTCAGTACTATATATTGCACCAGTGTAAGGATATGCGTCCATTCATTGATAGATTTGGAGATCCGTCGCTTTTAGAAAAAATTGAGCTTAATACGAAAACTTTTACTCTTCATGATTTAAATGATCATTCTATTTTTAACGTTGGTAGGTTTCGCTATCCTCTACAAAGATCCATAAAATCATTATGTCCTTCGAGGTCGTGGGTCTCAAAATTTACCTTTGTCAGGTTTAGGAGATAGTTCGGTTCATGTGACACAATGGAAAGATATTGTTACAATTGCATCGGCAATATATCGTACCAAGCCCCACCAAAAAGTAAAAAGATGGAGTAACAAATTAAATGATTCAGCTTCCAGTCCTTCACAGCATATATCAATATAACCAGTATATGGGAGGCACAGATCTAATGAATCAGAATATTAATAATTATCGAATAGGTATTAGAGGAAAAAATGGTGGTGGCCAATATTCACCCGGGTAAACGACGCCTCAATAAATAACGTATGGTAGATTAACAAAGAGTGTGAAACACTATGTATTTCACAGTTACATTTCCGAATAGATATAGCCATGGCTTATATAAAGAAATATGACATAGAGCCTAAAGCATCTGGAAAGAAAAAAGTATAACCCAGGAGAGATTGACTACCGATTTCATGGAAATTGTCAGATAATTCACCCGGAATACTGTAAATTAACGTTGGACTTTGTATCGATTGTTTAGAAATTTATCACAAAATATAATTATTAATTATATTTTTGTAAGTTAATATAAATTAGTAAGTAAATGACTTTTTGTTTTCTATGAAGAATAAATAATTATGTAGAAAAATATGTATGTAGAATTTATTTTTCTTCTAAAGAATAAAAATAATATAAAAATGTATTCATTAACTCCTAGTGTTAATTTTTGGACATGGGGCCTATTTTAGGCACGATTGGCTTTATGAGCAAAAATAAAATGAATGTTTGATATAATTTTTAGATGAATCAAGAGAAAAATAATAATTCCGGAGTTAATGGGTTAAACAAGAATTATAAAAATATTAACGGTGGGTCCTGCTTGGTCGCCGTGTTAGAAAACCGCGCCTTGACGCGAACACAGGAGACAGATGAGCGTCTCCAGAGTTTTCCCTGTCATTGGTAGTGTCCGTAGGGGGTAATGAACGTGGCCTTGTCCGAGGTAAAGACGACGCCCAAAAGGGGTAACATGGAGACGCCAAGATCCGTGGTCTCTCCGTTCACGGCAGCTACGAGGGCCAACTCCTCGCCATCGAGAAAACTAAGAACGAGGCGTTTAATGGCATTCGCGAGGAACTCCGCGTTTTTTCGCTGCTTCTCAACGAACATGTATGTGAGGAGGCTCAGGACTATTCCGTGGCTGAACACCCTTCCAAGAACCAAGATTATGAGGACCCGGCACTGATCGTGTTTTTGATACCGTTGATGGTGGAACAGAGGATGATTTGAGCGAAGCAGAAGTAGAAGCGCACGAAGATTTCCTTGTATGCCTTGTGAATCCCTCGAACTTTGTTGACGTCCAGCTCCTCCTTGGATGCCGATGAGGCAATTTCCCTCCTTGTTGAAGGAATACTGCGTGGGGCTCTTCCAGAGTTTAAAGTACTCTGAGGAGGGGAGTTTTTGAAGCATGTTTAGTGTCCGTTTATTTTCGAGGGACTCCGGGCCCACCGAAATTATGACGCGAAACGCTCTCATCAGTTATGTCTTGCCAGAGCTGCCCAGATATGTAGATCGCTTGTCCCAGACGACGAGGCCCTCACTGTCTTCCTCGTCAGGTCGCTCATAGAATACTAAAAGAGTCAACGTTTATATATATATATATATATTTAATTATTTTATATTTAAGAGGTCTTAAGAACTAGCTTTTGTGACGAGAAGTTCATTGAAGTACTAACCCGGGTCGTACAGATGAATGAATCTCCCATAAACACATCCATCCCAGAACGAGTCAGTCCCATAGATCAATCTGGATCCGCGAGTCCCGTTGAACATATTCATGAGCCGAGTCAGTGCTAGGAGCGACCACATTGATGTAGGAGCTCCCAAACGTCTCGTCTCCTCCTCCGATCATTGAGGAGGAGGATGAGACGAGACGGGGCTAAAATATAATGACTGGAATCATGCCACCCGTCCACTCCCATTCGAGAAATTTGATCCCAAGCAATGATGAATCAATGTAAACAATAACAATAATAAGAACAATGCAGGAGCACTCTGCAGGACGAATACTTTTTTTATTATTCTTCTATAATAAGTACAATAATAGAGAGGTTTGTGAGGAATGTTAACACGATGGCCGTGTTGAAGTGTTGTTTTTCTTTGTTTCTAGCTCAGGTAGGAGATCGAGTAAACCGTACCCGAAAAAATATTATGGTACACATTATTTATATAATTAATAAAATATCGGCAGTAACATAGTTTTGATATCTGATGAGGTTTTGTTGTGTTTTCATAAGTATACGTTCCGCTTTTTTATTGTCAATGTATGTGTAAAAAAATAATATAATTATAACTTCACATGTACTCAAGAGAACCATTCTCCCGTACTCTTACGATTAACATGGGTCTGAGCCAGAGAGAAGAAGAGAGTGCCAAACTAAGGATAAAATGTGTCTCTCGTGTAAACAATGAGGTTGCGTGTCTATGGTGGGCAAATCAAAAATATCAAACACTTCTATCTATTAAAATATTTTTGTGTTAGTTCAACTAAGCTAATAAGTTGTATTATAACTTATTGATCAATATGGTGAATGGATGTGTAGCTGTGGATTGCAGGAATTCTACTCATAATGAAAATGGAGTGTCGTTCCATAGATTACCTTCTGATTCACATTCAAGGCAGAAATGGATACGTGCTCTGCGAAGAAAGAAGTGGAAGCCTGAGGATAACGTCGATTATCGAGTTTGTTCAGAACATTTTTTGCCATCAGACTATAAAGACATTCATTCCTGGAGTAAGGAGGTATTTGAAAAGAGGAGCTATTCCAAGCGTTTTTCCTACCTTTCCTCGTTATTACCAATCAGCGCCCAAAAAGGAGAGGAGGGAATTGATAAGGCAAATTAATGAGCCCACTGCAGGTATGCACATAAATTGAACGATTGACAATGTAAATTTGTATAAAAATGTATTTAGTTATAAAAAGAAAATAATCAGTAGACAGTAAGGGTGAGACTAATGATTTTAAAAAGCTCCAATAAACCTTAAAATAAAATATAGTTTTCTATGAACTTGCAGTATTTTTCGAATTTGAATGACCAATATAGTTATACATATGATATAAATATTTCGTTTGAAGTTATGTAAGTCTCTTCCATAGTAAACGAATGCTTTCAATTGTAATTTGGGAGTGTGTGAAAGTATTTTAAGAATTCTATTCTATCAATCAGCTCCTTCTCATTGGTATCATTAGATATTGTTATCCAAAATTGTCAAAGTATAAATTTCTCTGCAGGACCAAGCCGGATTGAAGACGAGGTGGAGGAAGAGAAGGGGGATGAGGACGATGCAAAGCAAATTTTTATGAACATGGGTATGCGTACCCAGATGATAAAGACCTTATCCGTAAAAAGTGCGAGGAGCTTAAATCAAGGGTTTCAATACTGCACCAAAGCAATATGAGACTAGCAAAGCAGACGCAGAGATCAGCAAAGAGGAACCATAAGCTTATGGACACCATCAATGGACTAAGAGAAGAAGGCTTGATAAATATGGAAGCCGCTGTTGCCCTTGAAAAATTCGATGGTGACCGAGACCTCATTTTGCAATTGCTTACTAGGAAATCTAAGTCCTCGGATTATTCCAAAGAAGTTAAGGAGTTTGCCTTTACTTTACATTTTCATTCTCCAAAGAATGTATTGGGCAGTGTAGCAGCAAATTGTATTGCTCAAGACGAAACTGTGGTCCTCTCTCTTTCATCAACTTCTTTCTCCGGACTCGAATTTCAACAGCAGTTCGATATTATGGAGTTTAGCTGTAGCTATGAGTCAGGAAAGGAAAACGACGTCGAAAATCATTTTTGTACAGTTCGAGATTGTAAAGTTTGCTCTGCTACAATAGCATATATTGCCGGGTTCTATTGTAAAGTGTTTCATAGTGCTTTAAAATGCATTGAATGCAGAAGTGCTTTGAAGCATTCTGAAATAGATCCTTATCCTAATCGTTCACTTATTTGAATGAAAAACTATTATGAAGATGAAAAAAAGGGATTACTTAATCCCTCTGGATCACTTTGTGAGCTCCTTTATCATACCGAAGAAGTTCTACGATCCAAAACTATTTCTTTTTATGATAAAAAGCTATAGAAAAGTTAACTTACATTTGCCTCCTTAAGTTAAAAAGTAATATTTTTAGTTCTGTAAATGTTGAACATTGCTCCAACACTGCAATTGGAACAGAAAATCACTTCAATTGTTTAATTCATATTGTATTGAAAAAAATACTTGTCATTGCGACTAAAAAAACTCCTAAAAGATTATCACAATAGGAGGGGAATTTTCGCTGGAAACTTTATCCATCGTCAAAGAATTTTTCGTGCCCTTTAGGTCCAATTTGAAATAAGTGTTTTTTTTAATACAAGATCTCTTATGTATATATTAATTTCTTATATTTTGTTACTAAATCTTATTTAAATGTATAATGTTTAAATATTAAACTTATTTAATTAATCTAGTATTCAACATTGCCATTTAATTTATTGTAAACGATAATAATGATAATATAACTCAAGGTAGTTAAAAGTAAGGTAGAGCCATTTCAACCAATGAAAGTAAAAAAATACACCGCAACGCAACCTACCTCATGAACATGACGTCACATATGGCAAAAAGGTATATTGTATAAGTAAAATATGTTAAATATAATCGAATTAGCCTTTAATTAGATCATAGAAGAATTAATTATCACAATTCTATTACAAAATGGAAAAATAATATATTGAATTTTGTGAGTAATCATAAATTTTTGATGATTTGAAGTTGCTGAAATTATCCAAAATATTTCATGAAATAGAAATACATATTAAGAAAAAGATATGTAATTATAAATAATTACAAAACAAAATACTGTTTATAATAATATATTATAGAAATATTATTATAAATGCATATTTAGGAAAAAGGTATATAATTTATAGGAGCATTTAATTAATCCACTGTTTCATTTTTCGCTTCTCTCTTGAACTTTTTCTATGTCTAGCTTTTTGCTCTTGAAGGCGTTTTTCAAATTTTATTTGAGAAATACACGAATTTGAGCATATTTATTAAGAGCTTCTAATGGAACTGACGGCACCTTAGACATTGATTTAGAAACTCTTTTTACAAGGTTGTCGTTCCTATCAATCCTTCCATTTACTATAAAATTATTTGAAAAAATTTGTTCACATTTCCTCATAGCCTCTAAAAAATGCAAATTTGGTTGTAATAGCCCACCCTTCGAGATAAGCCTCATGCATTATATCTCTCTCATAGTCTTCTTCAGTGAAGTGCAGACTACACATAAGGATGATGCAGGCTGAAATGTTGAATCTCCTCTTTGCATGCGATGGTCCAAGCTTTTCTCTGTTTGATGTTGGTTGGAAACGAGTGGTACAATACATTGTGAGCATTGGGATCCAATGAAGGACAAACAGCAACTGCACATTGTCTTTTTTTATTAATTGAAGCCATTTTTTGTAAGAGTACGATGCATTAATGATATTTGAGTAGATACATTATAGTAAAAGTATTTGTTTATGTTTTCTGCCAGACGTGACGTCACACGCAAAATATTTCGGAACCTAAGTTTATGGTGTCCAGAAGAAATGGGCCAGGAAAATATGGACTAGGAAGAAATGGACCAGGAAAGAATGGACCAGGAAGGAATGGACCATGGTAGAAAAGGAAAATTATGACTCATGGAAGAAATGGACCAAATACATAGGTAGGCAAGTTTTTAAGTGGAATATGTCTAAGTATTGTACAAATACTATTTCTTATATAAACTGAGTATATAATGACATAGAATGATTTTATTCTTGCATTTTTAGATAAATAATCTCTTCTTTGTGTCAATTATAGTTCAAAAATCCCCCGAATTATGGTAAATAATACGTATTGTCTTAAATATCAAACATACCGATGTTAGAAGCACTCAAAAAGTAAATACATAAAGAAGAAGAAATATATGCCTAATTTCGGGCACGATTGTTATAAATGGAATATTTGAAAGGATAGAGTGAGGGTTGACGTCAGAGTCAACAATAATAAAATGAGAGAGCCTCCAATGATCCGAGTCGAGTATTCAATCTTTGCAATCCGGCCGAATGAAGGCACCTCAACACATACAGACAATGCCTTGGACCCCCTAGAGTCAGTCGCCTCCCTTCCAGAAAGGCACCAAATTATCGCCCCTCGTCTTCGTTAAGAGTCCCATCCCTCGTCCTCGAAAGGAGTCCTATCCTTCGTCTTCGTGAGAGGAGTTCCATCCCTCGTCTTCGTGAGAGGAATCCCTTTCCTTGTCTTTGATTTAGAACTTCCCACTCTCGTCTCCGTTGTAGGACTTCCCATCATCGACTTCGATTTAGGACTTCCCATCCCTCGTCCTCGTGAGAGGAGTTATATTCCTCGTCTTCAGGAAGGGCCCCTCCTACCATCACCTCCTCCATATTGAAGACTTGTTCCTCTTAGTGGAATTTGCTAATTAACTCTCAGTCCTGTAATTATATTCAAAGTCTAATATGGAGAATGGCAAGATCCTAAAGGACCTCAAAAACCTTTGCCCTATTATATATTTTCTATTTATATTCATGAAAATAATTGATTTATATAAATTGACAAATACATTTAATTCAAAATTTGCTAAATTGTAAAAAAAACATAATTTCAATATTACTAGAGATTAAAAATGAGCATTTAAAACTAGTCTAAGGTTCCCCCACATTAATTTCCCCTCACTTTTTCTGGAGGGATTCTGGTCATTAGAGACGTTGGCTTTTCGGACCCTTCTTGGTGCTACTGCAACTCAAACATGTGATGTGTCTATCACTGGTATACTTCCTGAAAAAGGCCGTCTCACCTTTTACCCACCTCTCATAGTATCTCAGCTCTCATACCCACAGTATCTCAGCTCTCATACCCCACCCTTAAAAAGCTTGAATTCTTTTTAATTTTCGGTTTCCTCCCGGATAATGAACTGGCGAGTCTGCGCTCCTAGGACAAAATAAAGTCTCTGCCCAGAATCGGCCAAATACTTCCCCTTTATTCTAGACGTCCCCCGAGTTTGCTTTGTCCTTTCCTGGAAAGTCTGAATCATCCCCATAATACTCCCTCCTGGACAAAATTGTTAAAAAATAAATTTGGTATAGAAGTATATATACATAGATTTTAATTGGTTTATATATTTACTAATGCTATATGGGGTATTGTTCAGATTTTTATTAGTTAATATATTGAATAATGATTCATGATATATTGTTCAGTTCAATGGCACTCGGAAAGATTTCGTGTCCAGAGCGCTTCTTTTTCCTCACTCACGAAAAGGGACCCACTAAAATAATGGACGTGGAAATAAATTAACATCGTAGCAAAGTTAAATATTCTCGATTCTCCTTTTGAATAGATATAATAGGAAGAGGAGTTGATGTTCATGGCTCTTTCATCCGGAATTTGATGATCTTCAAGTCATTTTGGACTACCATGGAGCTAGGTTCATCAGGAGATCATGAGGCTTCTTTAATAGAAATACAGGACTGATGAGTTCGTTAGCGAATTCCACTAAGAGGAACAAGTCTTCAATATGGAGGAGGTGATGGTAGGAGGGGCCCTTCCTGAAGACGAGGAATATAACTCCTCTCACGAAGATGAAAATGGGAAATCCTAAACGGAGACGAGGATGGGAAGTCCTAAATCAAAGACGAGGAAGACATTCCTCTCACGAAGACGAAGGATAGGACTCCTTTCGAGGACGAGGGATGGGACTCCTTTAACGAAGACAGGGGCGGGAATTTGGTGCCTTTCTGGAAGGGAGGCGACTGACTCTAGGGGGTCCAAGGCATTGTCTGTATGTGTTGAGGTGCCTTCATTCGGCCGGATTGCAAAGATTGAATACTCGACTCGGATCATTGGAGGCTCTCTCATTTTATTATTGTTGACTCTGACGTCAACCCTCACTCTATCCTTTCAAATATTCCATTTATAACAATCGCGCCCGAAATTAGGCATATATTTCTTCTTCCTTATGTATTTACTTTTTGAGTGCTTCTAACATCGGTATGTTTGATATTTAAGACAATACGTATTATTTACCATAATTCGGGGATTTTGAACTATAATTGACACAAAGAAGAGATTATTTATCTAAAAATGCAAGAATAAAATCATTCTATGTCATTATATACTCAGTTTATATAAGAAATAGTATTTGTACAATACTTAGACATATTCCGCTCAAAAACTTGCCTACCTATGTATTTGGTCCATTTCTTCCATGAGTCATAATTTTCCTTTTCTACCATGGTCCATTCCTTCCTGGTCCATTCTTTCCTGGTCCATTTCTTCCTAGTCCATATTTTCCTGGTCCATTTCTTCCTAATATCTAAGTGTATACATTATGAAATGGCGGGGGTTGATATAACTATGTATTAAGATTTCACTTCTTTTTATTCAATGGAACTTTTTACCCCACCATTCTACGCAACCTCCAAACTACCTGTAAAAGACAAATATTTTTTAATAAAACACTTCCTTTGGCACTCTCTCTTCTCTCTGGTCTGAGCACTGAAAATTCCCGTGAGCACGGTGCAAAACATGATTTACGTGTCTGAACTAACAACTGGTACTCCTAGTTTAGGAATATTCACTCGAGCTATTTGACAAATATACCTAATAAAATTAAAGGTTTTGTCGTTCAGATCGATGAATCTGTGATGGCTAAACGGAAATACTATGTCGGCCATTTGGTTCCATTGATATTTATATTCGGAGGAATTTGGTTTCTAATTCGGAGGTTATTGTCCTGCAACAAAAGAAGGTTTTCTTCCTTGGTAAGATTAACAAAGTTATAGAAAATACATACATATGTTGAATTATAAGTATGGGTTGTTGTTTTATAGGTTTATAATCCCAATGCTACTACACTTCTTCTTTGGAAAACATATTTAAGTAGTATTTACTAATAGTACTGTTTCTTTTATTTCGAAGACATAAATATGTTAAATATATACACACATGTACATTGATTTGAAAATACTAAACGGAACATGTACGAATGAAAATCAACAAAACGTAGTCAGATAATAATGCTATTGTAAATGCTTTTAATATCGGTCTACGGTCTGGACCGATTTAATTATTACATACGGTCTGGACCGAATATAATTCGGTCTACGGTCTAAGACCGACGGTTTAGACCGAAATTTCGGTCTGAATCGGTCTAAAAATACTACTTCAGAACGGACCGAAAATCAAAATCGGTCTGAGACCGTGTCTCAACACTACTTTTAACATAAACTTATGAACAATGATATAAACAACTTTGGGTAAATTAGTTACCGTGAGTTATTAAAATTATTTATGATACAATCACAACCATTAAAAGCCCAAATATTGTTTTTTTTATATATTATAAAAATTACTTAGAATAAAAAATTATGAAAATTCAAAATAAAGACAGAATTAGATTTCACGCAATTATTGTTCATTAATCACCATTCACAAATCAGATTAATGTACATCTATCTCATTAAAAAAGGGTGAACAAGTATTTTATTCTCAATTTAAGCATCTCTTTTAAATGATTTTATAGAGGACATTAATATTTTCCCCATGATCATGGAAGGTTTATATAATAAGTATGATGAAAAATATTTATTTAAACATTATGAAGGGGTATCATCTTTCTTTTTTTATCAATATACTTTTTGACACAAAATTAATCTGATTTGTGAATGGTGATTAATGAACAATATTGCGTGAAATCTAATTCTGTCTTTATTTTGAATTTTCATTTCATATATTCCATATCTTTACTACAACCTACTTACTTATGATACAAACTTAAATATAATATAGCTTGGATGGGACACGTAGAATCACAGCCAAAAATGAGAGTCCATATCCTCAACATAATCATTCAGGATTCCCAAGTCCGATTTCAAGTCCTCAAAAATTGATCGAATCCGAGTCCTTAAGTCCCAAAATCTGAATTCAAGTCCTATAAGACGAATCACATCCGAATCAGAGTCCTGGAGTCCCAAGAGTTCGGATCCAAGTCCTATACAACTGGACGAGTAGGACACGACTCTTATATATTTGTCCATAAGTACATTTTTCCACTTATCACAAAGACCTGGCTTCAAGTCCTTCGAAGAAATTAAGCAAAGATAATGCTGGATTTTCCATGACTTAAACATCCTCATTTACCGGAACACCATGATAGAGTACCTGAGGACGACTGGGAAGCGCTTTCTCAGCCTGACAAAGGACAATATCGGCTGAAAGATTGTCTCCTCATGTGGGACAATGCACATCCCCACACTGCCACTGATATCAGGGAGTTCCTGACCCGGAGGGACGTGGAACCGGTGAAACAGTCACCTTACTCACCCGACCTGAACCTGTGTGACCTCTTCCGGAAGTTGAAGTACCTGCTCCGGGAGGACGAGTTTGGGGGCCACGAGGAGGCTACACTCGCCGTTCAGCGGGCGAAGAGGAGGGTCAGTGAAGCGAGCTCTACGACCAACTCAGGAAGCTCGGGGGACACTGCCACGACGTCATTGTAGTCAAAGGGGATTATGTGTACTGATTGAGAAGTTTTTTTGTTGATCTGATGAAATTTGGAGTTTTAATCGGTCGACCTCATTATTTATGGAACAACCTAATATATATATATATATATATAATATATATACAGTGTGTACAAGCAAATCGTGGACATCAATGCCCCACAAACATGGACAACTTCTACTTGAACCATCAGAGTACCCCAACAATCTATACATGGATGAAAATAAAATAAAATTTTCTTTCAAATCATGACACTCTGATCACTGATCTTCTTGGAGTACTCCTTAATGGACCTGATGAAGTTGAGGATAAATTTCAGTTAAAAATAAATAAATTGATTGTCATTGCATTGCATTGTTGTTAGGAATATATAAATGGTTATATGAAAATTGTAGCCTCTACCTATGCCTGCTTATGCCTCTAAAGTTAAAGAAATTTTACATGTACAACTGCATAAGGAACAAAACTCTAAAAACTATTGAAAAATGCATAAACCCTAACTAAAGGAAAGTTTTGTGATTTTAAATGGTTTGCTCAGTGATTTTCTGCTGGAATCTTCAAGTATAAACAAAGAGACACAAGTTTCGCAAAAAAGGTATTTTTCTAAGTTGAATATTGCGAAAGTTATGGAGGTTCAAAGAGAAAAATTGCAGCCCTTTTGTAGGCCGGAGTGTCAATCCCCACCATTGTGGGCAACCTGAAATGTTCATTTATATTTATGTTCGGCGTTCAATTTTGAAAGTGCGTTCCCAAACGGCGTTCGTTTTTCCGTTCAATCCACAACCCTGGTTTTATGCATTAATCTATTCGCGGCGGGGAGACGATCAACTGTTAAAAATAAGAATGCCACCCTTAAAGAACAATTTATCTCCGCTCATGCCATTTACGAATCCTTATAACCTACTAACACGAATTGAAATAAAGGATCTGCTCATACTCAAGCAAATAATGAATTCAAATGTAGTCTTATCAAATTTGATAATAAATGGATCATCTATTGGATCTATAAAAAGAAAGAAAATAGTGTTACCAACTTAAGAAGTAATGTTTATCAGAACTACCATAATTTCATCCCAAGTCGTTCTTTGTCTAATACATCAAAAACTAAACCAATGGATATTACTATAGACTTTTTATAATAAAAGACACATACTTTGTTTTTATGTCATATATTGTTGGACTTAACATAAATATAAATAATTAAAAATCTATAAATGAATATAGGCTTATAATAATAGTAATATGTGATTATCTTCTAAATATCATAGGTATAAAAAGGAGACTAGTTGAATAACAACGAATAAGTAACTTGATTATTACAGATAAGGCAGATTTCGGTAGGAGGTTGAGATTTTTCGATCATAGCGGAATTAAAATGAACTAAAATATTAAAAATATGCAATCAACACATTTGTAGCACCAAACATGAATAAAATTAAAAATATAGGTTAAGTAATGGTAATACTTTGTTTGATTAATCAAAAAAGACTTATGCCATCCCAGATTTTTAAATGAGTCGTCACTTCAAAACATAAGAATGATAAGAGTTGTCCTCCAGGTGGTTAGTTTGGGATCAATTTAGGCTGTGAGAATCGGAGTAGTTCGGAGACAGAGATGGCGATTCGAACCGTTCCATGCTTTCGAGGCTCAAGAACATCTGAGGGAGAGCATATCAAGTCCTGAAAGCAAGCAAGAAGTTTGTATATATGTTTTATAATGCACAAAGCCACAGGAAATGCCTTTTTTGTCATAAACCATAAACCTCCAAAATAGATTGTTTATTTGAACCATTTTTGATTTGTGGTTCGGTTAATTTCTGGGCTTAAAAAGTACACTTGTGATTCTGATTTCTAACCAAAATATACCAATTTAAATATAACGTCCTTTTAGTTTTACATAACCGTTCATAATTTTTTGTAATCTTATATGTAATTAAGTGTATTTTTTTGTGCACTATATGATAGGGTATCACATTTTAAATAAATTTCTTTGATTCCCAAGCAGTATTTTTGTGCTACCAAATACGGGATTCTTTTTGTGTTCTAATCCAGCTCTTATAATGAAGTACAAGAAATTATGTCTTTGTTTATTTATGAAAAAAGAGATAAAAAAGCACACACAAACGAATATAATATAGAATATCTCCAAGTACACACACAAATATCTTTATTTCTTCAAGGGCATTTATGAAATATAAGACATTATTTTTTGTTTGTATATTTATATATATATATATATATTTATATGTTTAATTACTTTTTATGGGGAGAAAAAAAAGAGGATCAATAATTATTTCAAAGTTTTTATTTAATATTCATTTGGTGGATAGACATAAAGGAGTAAAGCGGTTCCAATGAGGAGAAGGGATAGAAATAGAGACTCGAAGACACTGCTGCGTTCTTGAGAGAGGTTAGTAGAGAGGGCAGCATTAGTAGTGGTGTTAATAAGAGTTGCAGTATCAATTCGGTTGTTGTTAGTGGTTTCTTCAAGAGGGACTAGATCAGGAAAGTGATGGTGACACTGGAGGTGTTGAACTTGTTTATGGGAGAGGAAGGGATAGGAAGGAGGAGACTGCCTTTGGCCTCGGAAGAAGATTCTTCATCTTTCTCTTGGGCTGCTTCTTCATCTAAAGCCTGAAGAGTGATTAATATTCTTTGGGCGTCCAGAAGAGGAATCAAATTGTCCCAGTCAAAGAGATCCTCCTATAAGAAGGGGGAAAAGGAGTGATCAGATGAAGAGAGAGACAGACAGAAAGATAGAAAGGGGGTTGATATGAAGGAGAAGGGAATAGGAGGAACAAGGATAATATGGAAAGAAACGCCACCCAAATAAATATTAATCGCCATTGACAGCTTTTGAAGAAGTAACAAGTGATTTTTACCCTGCCATTAATTTATTCAGCAAGAAACTTAGACTGAAAAAAACATTTTTATTTAAAAATACGTCAGATGGAGCTCAAGTTTCGTCTATTTCAACTCTCTTTAAATGTATAGGTATACTTATTCGTTTAATTATATTATATTTTACCACTACTATTTATATAAAAAATGCACTATAGTTAGGGAAATGTTGCTGAATTGTTATTACTCACTCAATATTAACCGACAGTTTCACTTATGGCTTGTGTCCAAGTCTAATATTATGTTAATTTACCGATAAGAAAAAAATGAAAACTTCCATTGATATCATGAAATTTTATATATCAAAAATTGCCTGATACGGAGATGGTATAGTAAATAGTATGATTTACAATTATGATATTGTAATTATTATATATATTATAAATATTCCGTTGACATAGTGACATTTATATTTTTTTAAGATACTCTAACTACCATACAAATTGGATTAGGTAAAAGATAAATGGAAATTTTATTTCACACGTTCTTTTTCAGATAAAACCATGCATTTCAGAGCTGTCAATGGTGGAGTATATTCATAAAACATGAATAAAGGTCGTTAACTAAAGCAGTAGGGAAAAGATTAAAAAAATATGTTAAGGAAAAGGAAGTAAAAAAAAAACCTAGAACGTAAATTAGAAAACTACTTCACCCATATTTTTTAATAAATATTATCTTGCTGACCAAAATATTAATAAGTGAAAGCTTTGGACGGAATGTAGAAAATAAAGTACGTCTAAGTAAAATAATTTTTAGAAGAGATCAAAAGTAACACTGAGTCAAAAATGTAATTTTAGAAACAAACAAAATTACTTAAGAGGTGATCTGGGCACTTCAATGGAGTCAAAATGAGTGTTTTTCAAAAAAGCTTTGCTTTTGTTGAGAGTACTATTCATTACACCGTGTAACAGAGTTTTTGTCCTTGAGTTGAAACTGTTTTTTCCCTATTTGCCTATGTCCAGAAAACATGAAAAAATACTTTTAATCATTTCTAATTTTGCGTTTGTGTCCAGGATAAGGATATTTGTGAAATTTACAATTTTCATCATTTCTAATGGTTCAGGCCCATTTATCTTCGTGCAAAGTACGAATAACCACAAATGTCAATGTAGTATCAATGCATTTCAAATCAGTTTTTATAATTTCAATATCTTTCGTACTATTCTAAAAAATAGGCTTCATATTTCAAAAAATTGATCATTTTTTAGTGTTCTATTTAAGCGGCTATATTTTTTTTCTTTCGAGTCTATTGACTATAATTAATATGTAATATATTTTTGGTATATGTCAATGCATTTCAGAACAGTTTTTATAATTTCGATATCTTGGATGAAAGTAAAGAAAATATAAATTTAGTCTGAACAAGTATGATCAAATTATATAAATAATACATCATGAGGTTGCGTTACCTATAACTGTGATTTGTTACGAAGAAGAAAAAAACATGTTTGCCTTTATATTTGCAAGTTCCTTAATGGAAATCTTTAGGAGTTTCTTAAATAATCTAAATCCCATTTTCCAAATCACAGTGACTCTCCAAAAATTCAAATTATTTAAGGAACTTACAAATAAAAAGGCAAACATGTTTTTTTTCTTCGTAACAAATCACAGTTATAGGTAACGCAACCTCATGATGTATTATTTATATAATTTGATCAATACTTTTTCAGACTAAATTGATCTTTTCTTTACTTTCATACCAGATATCGAAATTATAAAAACTGATTTGAAATGCATTGACATACTAGAAAAATAAATAATACTGACATTTGTGGTTATTCGTACTTTGCACGAAGATAACTGGGCCTGAACCATTAGAAATGATGAAAATTATAAATTTCACAAATATCCTTATCCTGGACACAAAAGCAAAATTAGAAATGATTAAAAGTATTTTTTCATGTTTTCTGGACATAGGCAAATAGGAAATAACAGTTTCAACTCAAGGACAAACAAAGACCTTAATTTTGTTACATAGTGTTATTCGTATAAACCATTGAATTAATCTATTAAGTCAATATTTTCAGTTGCTGTACATGCTACCTTTTTGATGCCTATACCGAGGTCTAAATGAGTAGAAAATGATAAAAAAGTGAAGAAATAGCCACTGATATAATCGTCAGTATTATGAATATTTTGGTAATAATAATAGTACATAAGATGGAGCTCAAGTTTCGTCCTTTTTCACAGATTGTTACATCAAGATAGGCTACTCAAAACTAGAAAGATGTATGGTGACACGGATAAATAACTATTTTCATATTATTATTTGAATTATTAGTTGCTATTTTTTTGTTTTTGAGATATAAGCTTCCTTTTTGAAATAGACAATTAAACAATTTATATTTAGAGAACTTGATTTTGGTTCAAAGGAATGCCACATGAGAACATCATCGCTATAATAAAACCCGTGAAATTAAAGAGATGTTGCACACAATTACAAAAGGGTAGTAAACAATTAACCTACTTATGCTTCGATTTCGGGAGACCATCAAATACATTATCTGATTCTGAGGAGAGAAACCAATAACGTTTGTATTATTGTAATTGAATCCGAAAGACAAAACGTCAATATATGACGTTTTTCAGCTTAACTAATCAATCTGCATAACAGAATCTGCGACCGCACTTAATTATCTATTAATAGTGTACTCAATATCTTCTGATTTACTTATCATAAGTTAGCTGCATAAAAAAAAGATAAAAAGTAGTAAAAGGATTCGAACAGTGGTGAGAAAGGAGTTTCTTCAAATATAATTTTTAATCTAGAAGGCACATTTCTTATGCCTATTACTGTTTAATAAATTTTGCACTAAATTGAACTAACATTTTTTCGATTAGAAATTATAAAAATTAAGCTCTTTATTTTTCCCATGGACAATTAACTTACAATTTTAATTTTACTTTATTATATATATTAGACAACAAAATATGAAACACGTTTAAGCTGTTTTAAATAACTTATTATGGATTTCATAAAAACAATATAACAAATGAAAATGTTTATCTTTGCATTCAAAGTTTAATCACCTTGACAAAGCAAGAATATTCGTTATTTATTTATTAATTAAATATATGTACTCATGCAATTAATTTATCTTAAGATTTTTATATTTGTAGATCAAAAGCTGTTTAATTTTAAGAACAAAAATATTTAAAAATAAATGCAGATTGTGAGTTGTATGAGACCAAATACGCAACAATACGTTATTATGAGGAATAAAACGCTTAAAGAATTCAGGAAGAGTTTTGGGTCAAATATTATTATCTGGGAAACACGACATTTTCGAGTTTCTCTCACGTAGAACATAAGAAACAAAGTATATTATCCATTACCCGCATTCCTGTTTAATATTGTAAACAAATTAATATCTTGTCCGTGTGGGCATAAAAAGAAAAGGTAATTTAATACTATTAGGACAATATACTTCAACAAGTATTTGTTGTAAAGAGATACTTACTCTAAACTTTTGAAGGTGTCCGAAAAATTACAAAGGGGAAAATGGTCAAACAAATGAATTCCATTGGAAACTGTGAGGTTTGAAGGATATTATTGTCTACATTAATTAAAAAATATAATTACTTTGAACTTGAATGCTACTTTTATTTAACAATATTGTACATATTTTGGACGCTCTAAAGAACTCACAATTAAGTCATTCAATGAGGACCCTTTCACTTTTTATTACAAATAATCGATTAAGAACATTATATTACTGAAAGTATTTCTTTGAAGTAAAACTGTTATTTACCGTTCAATGTTTCATAATTAATTTTTCCCCTTCCTCTCCGAATCCTTTTAACCCAAAATAAAAAATAATGATAGATGTGTGTGTGTGTGTGTAAAAAGAGAAGGGAGGAATACTAATTCGAGTGTAAAATCAAGGTTTTTTTTTGTTATACTTACGTCTCGGACGCCGATTTTCCTACATGCCAAGAGGAAGTTCTCAACGTTTTTCCTGCATTTAGCTGATGTCAGCTTGGGCACGGCAGGGGATGGCACATGGATGCTCGGGACTGATCGAGGCTTGACGTGATTAGCCATATGACACAGAATGACTCCGTCCACAAGGGATCCAGCAATGTCATCAGGGAGAGTGAGTCTTAAACGGTTCTCGAGATGCTGAAAAAAGATAAGATAATAGGTCCGTGTTTTTTTCCTACATTTCTATGCATATTAAATTAGAGAACACTTCATTTTCTCCCATCACAAAGCTACCATATTAGTGAAATTGATCGCCTTGAGTTCAGCAGTAGGTTTTTGTCAGGGTCCAAGAAAAGTTTTAATAAGTATTACCATATTATAATGCATGAAAAAACTTTACAAACTTAAAAATATATATTAACACAATAACATCGATAGCGGTTTTATGATAGTATTGGTATATTAAAAAAATGTTCGATCAAGTTTATAAGGGCATCATGAATAAGCAAGGAAATTTACAGTTTTTAAATCAAATTTCACTTCAAATAAAAATAAAGCTCTATGTAAGTGTAGAGAAGGGGTAATTGCTTAGCTGTATTCTATATACCTTATTCTATTTAAAAAATATTTTTAACAATTTATATTTTCTATAATTACATCTTCTTAAATATTATTTTTTTCTATTAGCCGCACATCATAAAAATAATATTATTAATGTATAATAGCTATTGAGTCTATGCCTTTAAAATATTGATTTTGGGTTAAGTGAAGAAATAAATAACTAGGTCACAAACTTAAAGTGAAAACTCAACAAATTTGTAATTTTAGTTTATAATTATCATCCATTAAAATTTTTCCATGTAATACGAAGTTCGGAGTTCTTTTTAACGAAGAGAAACATATCATTGACCTTTACGCCGATGATGTGACTTTATTTGTTGAAGCCCGTTCTGAGAGTCAATTAATAAAAAGAATAGAAATTTTGCTGGCCTTTTTTACTAAATTTAAAAAACGTTCAGGACTTGAACTTAATTCTTCAAAAACATCGATTTTACCTCTGGGAGCTTGGCGTCCCATTAACAATTACGAGTTGCTAATTGTCCGATTGGAGACAAAGTTTGCATTCTTGGAGTGGAATACGGAAGACAAGGAGAATTAGATAGTGAATGGACTTCCTTAAAATCAGCGGTATATAAGAGGCTTTCACTTTTTAAAAGCTTTAACCTTCAAACGCGGATTGATTTTTATAATAATTTTATTGTGCCTTTAGTTTTATATAAAGCTTCCCTTTTACCGATTTTAGCTCATAAGGCAATACAAGAAGAGAAAAAATGGATTTTAACTCTCTTTCATAAATCGTATATAGAACCACTAAAACGGCCAAGGAATCAGCTTGGGGGTGGTTTAGTAGTTTTATCCAGAGTAATTCCTAAGATATATATAAAAGTTTTAATTGATTTGTCCACAAGGCCCGACCTTGAGTGGAGATCTGTCGTCTCAAATTCCTCCGTATATACATTTTTAATGATGGGTACCGTCAATTCCAATCCTCTTCTTTCATCTGTATCTCCTACTTGGGCCGCTGTCCAAAGAATTATTTGGGTCTGCCCTATATCTTTTGACTCAAGTTCAACGGTAGATATTATCGAACAAAACAGGGACAAAAAGGCTTTTTTCAAGAAAAATGAGGACCCTATAACCATGGAAGGTGAGGCACTAATGGGAGGCATTCTTACTTTCCACGACCTCCAGAAGAAAACTAATTCTTCATTTAGCCACGGGAAATTTAAATACCCTCTCATGAAAGCGTGCGGTTATCATCGTCCTCCATGTCCTTGGCACGTTAAAGTAAATGTATTGTCTTTGTATGATAAGGAGGTGAGTAAGATTTGCCAAAAAAACGATTAAAGACCTTAAAGTCTCTGAGGATTGGGTCATAAAAATAAAGGAGTCTCTGCTTGGAGTGATGGAAGGAAAGAAGTTCACTTCACAATTCCAAATCTCGACCGGTGTTCTTTTTTGTCCTTGTAAAGATTGTGGGAAATTTTTTAACTCTACAATCCATGCATTTGTTGACTGTCCATATGCCTCAATTTTAACTGAGTTTTTGATTTTAAACATGTCGTCTTCCGAAGATTTTAAGGCAGTAATACTATATGGGTTTTCTAAGAAAGAAAGGAAATCATCGCGAAAACTGGAAGCCATTCACTTTGCGCTCTTAAGTGCCAAAGCTCTGATTAGTTCTAAGTTGACGTCTGGGGAGTTTCTACTTCGAGAAGATCTGAGGGGCATTTTAATCTCGGCTTCGGCGAGATACACCATTTTTGACCTCAAAATTCCCGAGCAAAGCGGGTCTTCATGGAACTACGCCATCGACTTGGTGAATTTCAGTTGGCTGAACTCCTACAGATATTTTAGCCATCTAAAGAAAATTGTTAAAACAGTATTTTTACTATTACAACCGAAAGTTTTAAATTATTGTTGTTTTTTGTTTTAATGTTATTTTATATTATGTATTGTAACGTGTCAACAAAATTTAGTATATATATTGTGAAACTTTTTTAAAGCTTTGTTGTGTCCTTATTGTAGCTAGGTCTTCTGGTAGTAGTCTAATTTTAAACTATAATGTTTATTTATGTATTATTTTATACACAATTCTACTGCCCTTTTTTACTTTGTATCTTATGTTACAATAAAGACCTATTTAAAAAAAAATTGTAATTTTAGTTTATAATTATCATCCATTAAAATTTTTCCATGTAATATGAAAATGCAGAATATCTATACTTATAAAAAGAATTCAGTTCGTTCGTTCGTTTCCCTGTATCTCCCGAACGGTTCATTAGATCTTGACGAAATTTTCAGTGAATAGTTTTGAGAGCTCAGGGAGTGTTTTAGTGGGGTTGTCAACTCCCGGAAAATTCGTCATCGACATGCTTATTTTATTCGCCAAAACGTTTTTTGCCGATTTTTTAAAATTTACAAGTTAGATTTTGCCCAAATTTTCTGTGGATAAGACTGAGGTACTAAGACGTGTTTTTGTTTTATTGAGTGTTTCCCGGAAAATTCGTTTTCTACATGATTACTTAAAAATATTTTTCTTTCTGTTCCTGTATGTCCCCCCAAATTTAACTTTTGTGGAAAATAACAACACTTTTTTATATTGCAACATCGTGCTAATCAAATTTCAATAATGCCTAGAGATGGAGAGGGATGTCAATACCCAGCCTTAAGGAATACAAAACGGAAAAAATGGCAATGCGATGCAATGACGACTTTTTAAGGAACTACTTCTCATAAGAAAATAACATAGGCACTCTATGAAACGACTTAAAAATAACTTCTTTTTACGATGTTTAAATTCCCAGCCTTAAGGAACAAAAAAACGGAAAAATGGCAATCAAGACCCAAGGACAACTTTTTAAGGAACTGATTTGAATATGAAAAATCACATGTGATGACATCACTAAAATTATTCATCTTCTTTTTACGATGCTTAAATACCCAGCCTTAAGGAATACAAAACGGAAAAATGGCAATGAAGAGCTATGACAACCTTTTAAGGAACTGGTTTGAATATGAAAAGTCACATGCGATGATTTCACTGATATTATTTGTGTGATTCCTTCTTTGTGTGATATTTAAATACCCAACCGTAAGGAATACAAAATGGAAAAAATTGCAATGAAAACCCAATGATAACTTTTTAAGAAACTGATTTTAAATGAAAAGTCACTTGCGATGACATCACTGAAATTATTCGTGTGATTTTTTTATTTTTATGATGATTAAATACTCAGCCGTAAGGTATAAAAAACGGAAAAAATGGCAATGAATACCCAATGTCAACTTTTAAGGAACTGATTTTAATATGAAAAGTCACATGCGATGATTTCACTGAAATTATTAGTGTGATTTCTTCTTTGTGCGATGTTTAAATACCCAGCCGTATGGAATACAAAACGGAAAAAATGACAATGAAGACCCAATGACAACTGTTGAAGGAACTGATTTTAATATGAAATGTCACATGCGATGACATCACTGAAACTATTCGTGTGATTTCTTCTTTTTATGATGTTTAATTACCCAGCTTTTAGGAATACAAAACGGAAAAGGCAATGAAGACCTTATGACGACTTTTCAAAGAATTTATTTTAATATGAAAAATCACACGCGATAACATCACTAAAATTATTGGTGTGATTTTTTTCCCATCCAGACTATTGTCAAGTTGGAAAATCCCGGGCAGCGCCGGGTAATATTCGCTAGTTATTTATAAGAATCACTAATCCTTCAGGGCAACCCGAAGCTATGCTATCCAAGTAAGTTTCTTACCGATTTCAACTGCTGAATATGGACCTCGGACGAAGCCGATTTCTCTGCTTCTCGACGAGCAGCAAAGGATCGAGTTTGGTCCCCACCGTTGGAATGCATTCGATGGCCTCTGGATCCAAGTAGAGAGGGCTGAGGGATGCCGGATCCAACAATCGACTCAGAGGACCGATTTGCCGCCTTAGACTGAAAATAATTATAAAAAGTGGATGATTATTTTGTCAATGCACATGTTATTTAATTCTCACTTTGACAAAGGATAGAACAGCCTCCTTTTGCATTGTTTTGACATCATAAGAGTAGGATAAGTTGTTGCTTCCATTCGTGGCCTTCATGGATGGGCGGTCTTCATTTGACGGAGAGTCATAAAAAGATCCATTCTTTAACTCTGAGATTCTCTGTTGACGAAGTTGCTCCTTGTATTGTCTATTATAAAAATACATAATGAATCATCTCGTACAAGTTGAGCTACTTGATAATAGGAAAGTAAAATTAAAATCACTTTATAGACGCTTTCTAATTTTTCTTCCTACACATCATTACAAATAACATAAGAATTACATAAATTAATTAAATAATATTACTACGTAAACAAATATCTGATTACACCATTAAATATAGTTTATAACAATATATTGACGATTCTTTGATCTTTATTATCATCGAGAAGAATAATGTCGCTTTTTTAAAAGGTAAATGATTAAACAGATTAAAAAATCACGCTAATACCGCGTAAAGTTTTGCTCGTTCGACTGGCAGTAGTACGAAGTAGTATTCTTGGGCTCTACACAAGCATGGAATTTATGAGATTTATTTTAATAAAACATTTGTTGACGTCACTGGTTATATTCTCTGCCCCCTAAAAAACTACCTAATTTTAAAAGAAATATTTTGTGTATGGATTGGTGCTTTTAAAATGTTCTGATGTTATATTTAGTAATGATATGACATGGATATTATATATCTATATATGTTTTATTATGTTAGTATTTTACAAAACCCGTTAGTAATTGGATTATTAAATATATGTAATATATCATGATGATTACCTAATTATTAAAGGTTAGTCGATGTATACTTTATGGATAATTAGGTTAATGAGATAATGTTAATTAATGAAGGGTAGTGGGTGATAGGCAAATTTATCATTTAAAACTATTGGTTGATGATGACGCCATCATGTCTTATGAAGCAAGTTGAGTAAACTTATACATAAAGTAATGAGATGAACGTTTGAGAGAAGACTTTTATTATTGAAAATCTTTTAATTCTAAGTATAAAAACCTTTTATAAAACTTGGAAAATACATCATTTTGGAGGAAAAATACAAACCATAAAAACCAACAGGTTATTTGGCTACAAAAATTACCGTTTTTGCATGAACAAATTATAATAATTAAAAGTAGTTATAGATTATTTTAATAATTTTCAAAAACCAAATTTTACCCAAGATCAAGAATCAACAAATAAGTAGGCGCGTTAATGAGGTTAATTCAGATGATGTTCCTTTTTAAGGTTATCAAGTATGTTTTTGTGTTAGTAGGGTTTCTCTTTTTTTTCTTTATTCCTCACCTATAACTCTGCGAGTGAATTTTTGTCTGTGACTCAGGATTGGGTCGAGGGTTGGTTTTAGAGGGGAGTGGAAGGCCACTACTATTCCCACCATTGCTACTCCCACCAACACTTCTGGCAGGGGGTGAGCCTAGGCCTGAGATTCGATGTGTGCCACTTATTACACTACATCCATTGCTGCTACTATTTGAGGTACTACTACTACTACTGTTACTATTGTTGTTTGAGCTCCCACAAGTGGAATAGAGGAGCGCTTTGTTGCTCCCCTCGGCTGTATAAGAAGGGTGCTGCCGAGGAGAGGGTAACTTCGAGGTTGAAGGGGGTGGGAGGTATCTACTACTATTACTACTAGGGTACTGGGGTGGTTGCGGGTGACGTGGTGGCTGAGTTGGTGGTGGAGGTGGGGGAAGCAGCAGTGGATATTGAGAGGAAGATGGCGTTGCCTCAGCTCTATAAAGTAAAGTAATAGTTGCGTCTCTTTAAACCTATATTTGAATATGTGTGTGATTGGATAAAAACTCCCTAACAGTGATTGTTTTATACGGATGTTTTTGTAAGGAGTGAACAATGAAATAAAAGATAAATTTAAGTCGCAAAATCCATTGTGGCGAGAATGTGGTGAGGCTGTTAAAAAGACAATTTATTTAGTTTCAAAAACACTCAAGCCCAATGAAGAATAAGGTTGATTGTTTAATTTAAAAATTAATACAAGGATTGGAGATCGGTTCACGTCGCGCCATCATTTAACACTGGTTAGGATGGATAGTAGTAAGTGATCAGACTCGACACTATAGCGAGGGCACCTTAAGTAGAATTATATTCATATGTACAAGATATTTATTATTAGATTTATTTACTGAGTAGAAGGGAAAATATAGAAAGGCATGATGTTACTAGGAAAAAAATATAGTATCCGTCAACAGTTCATTAGTAAATTAGTAGTGCTTCATTGACGGCACTACGAACGAAATTTAAATGACCTATCATAAAAAGGACTATTAATAGTTTAGATTTAATCCTCATCCGTAGCTGAATTCTATGTTACCTCTTTATCTTATGCAGACAAGTAAAAATCACTTGAATAAGCACATCGATTAACCGCGTGACTATGACAAAGCTACTGTATAATATACGTTTAAAATATTATTATTGTCTTTACACATTAATATTAAAAATACAGTATAACCATTCCGAGTAACAATTCCCAAATATGAGATAAAGTTACTAGTTATTTTTTTGATTTTCAGAGATAAGGTACGTTTGCCATTTGTGTGTTTTTGCATATATTTAGGATAATACAAGTTTTTTTTAAAGTATGATATTATAATATATGTCAAATAACATACTCCAATTCAAAATCATAATCGTTGAATGCGTTATTTCCTTATTTATTTGTTCTAGCATAATATATGAGTAAAATTTAACAGACTTTAAGACTCGAGAAAAATGAATTTGATAATATATTCGATTCAAAACTAATTGAGTGATTGTCCAATCAAGTCAGGAATCGCTGCTCTTTTAATTTTTTAACTTGAGTTGTTGTTTCTGCATACAAATGAACTTTTAACATAATCAAGATAATTTTTTAAAGTTGTAACAGTCTTATTTACTTTTTCAATTGTCAAATAGGCTTTTTATATAATTTTGGAATAAACTTTTACATTATAAAAACTTTTTTTTTTGCAATTTAAGCTCGTCAGACAAAATGGTTGTACAAAGGGGATGATTTAGCTGAGGTTTGAAACCGACCGAATTAATTTTATTATTAATGAAATATTATTGAATATATCCTGTGATAAATAAATATTTAAGTAATGGACATCAAAAATACTTAAAATGAGAACAAAAAAAACTCTTCAAAGGTTTATAGCTAATACTTTATGCCTTAGAGTTATTTTCGAATAAAAATAAATGATATATCTCATGGTTGGGGAAGTATTCAAATCAAAGTGTCGTTTGAATTAAGTGGCAGTGATTACGTTCATGGTGCGTAGGGGACGGCACAATTTACAAATTTATAAGCAGAATTATTCACTTACCCTTCTCTGCTACTTGGGTTCCCAGATGAGTTTTGATTATAAGATAAATCAGGTTTGTTGTTTTCCTGTGAGGTTGGAGAGTGGTCAACAAAGTCCCTTCCATTGGACTTGCTCGACTTATCGTTAATGTGGCCATCCGACATCTAGATCGAGTAAGAAGAATATATTAGTATGATATTTTTGGTAAATTTAAATAAACTGAACACTTGAACTTCTTAAGATGAGTGTCGTCTTGGGAATTAAACACTAAAATTATGTACTTATTGCTCATATATAAAATAATACTCAATCTTTTATCAATGAATAGTAATAGTTTATTAAATAATCAAAAAAAAATTAAGAATATAATTCGTGCATATTTTTATCAAAATGAGTATTTCTGAACATATTGATTGAATGACTTACTTAAGAAATATTTGCTAAAGTTTTTTTTAAATAACGATATCTAAAAAAATAGGTGAATACATGCAGAAAAAAAATCAATGAGTATTTCTGAACTCATTACTTCAATGGTATACTTAAGAGGTATATATTATTATTGTGCTAATTTCAGCCCTCAGATAAAATGACAACGTTAATAAAACGTTCAGAAAACTAAGTATCTTTTCATTTGAAGTTGATTTGTAAATATTTTTTTTTACTTAATAGCAAAATTTCCTCAGCACAATCATTAAAATATCAACCCTAAAAAACAATAGCTCTGAAATAAACCATCGAAGTTATAATAATGACAAAGAGAGACAATTGGTATCATTAGTAAGATATTCAAAAAATAGAAGTATGCATTATTTCAACTACTCGAATACGTATGGGGCAGTATGATAGAGTTGAAAAACAAATATAACTTAAAGGTTCATTTAATCTAAGCCATCACCAATTTCGAGCATTGTTCAATATCTACCTTATATTTGGGGTTAGGGTGCGAGGGGGTCGGTTGTTTGAGGGGCAATTCGTTGTTCTCCCCCTCCCAGGAATGAATTTGCAAGGAGGCAGCAGAGTGGCCGGAGAGTGAGTTATAGCCAGAGCTCGTGCTGCTACTGGATCCTGAGCTTGCCGCCTGAAGGGGGGTCGTGGCCTTGGCCAAAGGCGCCCGTGAGAGTGTACTATGAGTGTTCTTGTGGCTGGAAGCCACTGCAGCTTTTAGAATGATACGTTTACCTTCTTCGGGGTGATGTGGGTGATGGTGAAAGTCTTGGTTCTAATTATTAGGGTAATTATATACAAAGGGAATGATGAGTAACACCTTTTACCATTAAGCCTCATATTATTTTGAGCGCCAACTACATTTTAGATTCTTCTTTCTTTTGTCAACAAAAAAAAACTTTTATTTTGACTTGTATTAAATGATTTTAAATGACATGAATTGTTATATATTCTTTAATAATAATGAATTTTTTTTCAGGTAGTCTCAAAAAGGGTTAAAATGACCATTAAGTCTAAAAAATATAAAAAGGGAAGAAGGTGAACAAAAATTATGAAAAAACTTTATGAGCAATCATGCAATTTTGTGATAAAGCATGCTTCAAAATATATGCAGTTGTGTTATTTTATAGTTACTACACTAATGAATATTTGTTATTTTTGCTCCCTAAACGTTGTCTTTAATTAGTGATGTCAGGAGACGTTACTTCGAAATAAACGAATCATACCTTTATTGACGAAATCATTCGCAAAATCACTATTTAACATTTATGTTAAGTGAAAACCTTAAGAAGCAAATCAGCACAAATATAAGAAAAGGCATGCCATAAGCTCAAACAAAATCAATTTAATTTGAAGTAGTGAAATGCATACCTCTTGGTTAAAGTCCTGTGACCATCGACGCTCCAATGGTTGTTCGCTCCCGTAGCCACTATCTGCAGTGTTTCTTTTTCGACGAGGATCGCAGTGGAACATGTTATTGAAACTAAAAACGAAAAAAAAAAAGATAAGTAGGAATTGCCTCGGACTTGGGCAATTGTTTACAGAGCAAATTTGTTTTCAGCAGTTTCAATGCTCATTTTGGTTTATTTTTAAGGTAAAATATTTTTTCATGAATAACGTGGGTGCATTCAATATAATTTAGCAAGATAATCAATACAAAAAATATATTAAACAAAGAAAATACTTGCAATTTCTGTCTTAAAGGATAAATGGATTACTTTTAATCATATATTATTTAGATTACATTTATATACCTAGTCAAAAAGCAAAACCAAAATTAAATTATACTTTAACTTATCTTCTTTATATAACAAAATGGCATTTAATTATGCATTCTTACCCAAGATCACTCAGTTGTGTGCTCCCAGTCTTGCGATAGGACCGACGGTACTCCGTATCGGTTAAGACCCCCCGTCGACGATCCTCCTTAATAGCTTGGATCTCTAGGTATTTATAAATATGAATTCGACCTCGAGAGCACAGCTGAAAGAAAACAAAAATAATTAATATAAAGTCATCTTTAAAAAAATTAAGATAAATTAAAGTCCCAGAAAAAGTTAAAACATCTATGACATAAGTAATCACGATAGGACAAAGAAGAACTGAATAATTTTAAATATAGAAATCCTGGCTAAACAACACAAGAGGAGTATAATAAATTATTAGTATGTCAAAATAATGTAATTGATTGATAAAACAATGTATTGGCATAATTTTCATATAAAAAAGTTACTTTTGTAATTCAAACTAAATACATTTAACTAATCAGCAGCTAAACTCACACAAAAACGATGTTGTCCATGAAATCATGGTTCATATTTGCATACCACTTATGTATGCATTTAAAGAAATTCAACTCAAGATTAAATGTAACTTCATTTACGTCGGTAACTTTTTTGTAGCTGTTTTTTATGGACTATTATAGAATATAACTATAGAGCAATTCAAATATTTGCTTATTGGATTGCATGTTATTTGTTACAAGCCACAGGGCCGATATGACATAACCTATTATGCATCATATATCATACATCACGATAAATAATTTCCTTCGTCTATAATTAGGATGAGTATTACGAACCAATCCTAGAAAGGAATGTTATTTAATATAGACATAAGCTGAAAAATTACATCAGCCAAAATATCAAATAGCGACAAATAACAATTAAGTACGTTCACAATATTCCAAGGTCTGGGCAATTGAGATAGCATAAAAATAATGTGACAACGTTATTAAAGTAAAATGTCATTTTAGTCCATGGAAGGTATATTCTCTTAAATGAAAATGTATATTATTCGTTCTTATAATAGTTTTATATGGATTATATATCATTCTTATTGAGCGTGTTTTATCCTTATAACGTCTCAATAATTTCCAGCATGGAACTAGTGATTCTCAATTCCTTATTCCTTAGTCTTGTTTTTATTCGCATGAGTAATACTGTATGAGTCATGTTTTTTGACTTTGCAATCAATGACTTATATTAAGCATAGCACCCTTTAAAAAAATGAACCCCTTTATTTTAACAACTTTTATAATTGAGGGGAGTGGAGAGCGACAGATGTTTCATACAAAAAAAAATATTATCATAGTAGGCAAGATATATTTGGTCAGGAAATAAAAAGTAATAAAAACACGGTTTAAATATGGAAGGATTTGTATTTGATTTAGCAAATTACCGGGAGGGTGAGCAAGTCATTTGGAACATCAATTGGTGAAATATATAGGATACGAAATATTGTTTTCTAAATAATAAAAATCAGGAATTTCCAAACAGTGTTTGTAAGCTCCCTTGATTTTTTAAGAATCTGAATTCATAAGTATCAAGAGTTCATCCATTTGATATTAAGAGTATAAATTGTAAATAAAAAAAATGATCAAAATTGAATCTAGAGGACTCAGAGAGTGCAAACCTCCGCCGATCCTCACCAAATGAATCACTTGGTCTTTTTGTCCTTTGCCAATAGATGTCGCTGTGCAGTGCTCTCCTCTTTGAGAGCACAGCACAGCGAAATCTATTGGCAGAGTAGGCTAACTTGAAATATTTATTAGTATTTAGCTCATTTTGCATCTTAAAGAAGCACTCAGAGATGCCAAAATTTAATCACTTGTTCCTTTTGGCATTTCCAACAACTCCACAAAGTTTCATCCGAATCCGTTCCGCACTTTTTGAGTTATCCTGCTGACAAACAAACAAACCAACCAACCAACAACCAACGCCAGTGAAAACAATACCTCCAATACGGAGGTAATTATAAGTAATGGAACACAATCAATTTATGATGAGTAAGAAGAAAGTATTTAGTGACTATAGTGATAGTAATATCAATCTGATAAATTGCAAAAAAGGAGGGGGATATAAATAAAAAGTTTGTTATTCAATCGAGAAACATAGTCAAAAATATATTAGCACTATGTAAGCTCCTTAATGTAATTGCACGAAATAAAATTGTCTGCGTGTGTCACAGCAGGGGATATAAATAAAATTATTAGGCTCTGCTCCCACGTCGTTTCGTCGACAGGAGTAAATGTTAGATAGAAGCATATATAAAAACCCCAGCCTGGGGGTGCTTGTCTTGTGTCATTTTGAAAGGGAATAATGCTAGGTTCAATAAATGATTGATTGCAAAGACATGATTTGACAAGTGACAAGACTATTCAATCATCTGAGAAGATGAAGTAAATATTAAAAGGTTCAAGAGCTTATGGATACATTATTTTTTATAAAACTGGGGGTTGTCTAAAGAAATGCAGTGTGAAGCACGAGAATTTGAATTTCTCAGTAATTAATTAATAGACAGTGATTGACATATTTTCTTTGAAAAAGCATCAGTTTTAATTAAATGTGGCCTATTTAAATATATGTATGCATTAAAAATGAGAAGGGAGCTCGATAGCCGTGCGTGCTAAGGCGTGTTCAACTCTCAATGTTGGGGGCGCAGGTTCGAATCCGAGAGGGGATGGTCATTTTTGGTCTACCTCATTGATAAGATCCTAGGTTTGATAGACTAATTTTAACGCTATAATGCTTATTTATATCCTGTCGGATGCAATTCTATCAAACCATATAGGCAAAAAAAAAAAATGAGAATGAAGTAATTTTTTTAGTTTTATGCAGCATATTTAATATAAAATTTCAGAAATAAAGTATATATAAATTTTCGAAAGAATCAAAATGAATAATGAATAATTAGTAATTTAGGTTTTGTACTATTTAAAAAGGTGTATAGCTTCCATCAACATATACTTTTATAATATAAATATTTTCATTGTTGTCAATAATTGTCATCTTTTAAATAATATAAAAATAAACTTTTCACAACCGACCATTTCAGAGCTAAAGTAAAGATGCATTCTTTAACTTAATATATTTTATATTGTAATGTCTCCATTATTATTTTTATTTTTTGAAAAAGTACAACACTGTATAGAACATAAACCTATAGTTTTGTGAGTTAAATTGATTTGCATAAACTAACGAATTTGTTAGAGAAAATGCAATGACTACCCTTGAAGTAATTTTCCAATTAATTAGCACACTGATTTACGAGAGAGAAAACTTTGAAGCTATAAATTGACCGCCTCTAAAAAACTGTATATGTATACATTATAAAATGTAGTTTTTATATACATAACTAACCAAAAAAATAAAGTGTTATGACTAGTTGTGTTTTATATAATACTTTTTTCTCTTATTGTGAAATTAAGTTTATAATAAAATCAATGGTTCCAAAAGTGATTAAAAGAAACATTAAACTCTTAAGACATTATCACTTATTCATTACTAAGCAATGTTATTGAAGCTCACAATACTTTTAATCCAATTAGCTTAGAGGAATGATAATATTTTAATCCAACTTATGTGCAAAATTCAACATAATTACGATCATACATTAAGGAACTGGATTGAAGGTGGGATATATTCATGTTATTACTTCAACTCCTGAAATAATTCATAAGAATGGAATTTTCAATACATATGAACATGTAAATTTTATTAAAATCAATAACAAAAAGTTATCAAATTTGAAAAAGCATACGAAATTGCATTTTGAAGTAATAGAAGCATTAGAATTAAATTCAGCTATTAATGTTCTGGTTTATGAAAATTTTACTATACTATATAAATTTACTATTTACAAATATTTCGGCAAACTTATATCATATACTGGTATAGTTTTTCGCTATGAATCACGATAGTGAAATGTTTGATGCTTTCACAGTAAAATTCACATTTTAAAACGTCATAAATTAGTCTCAAAAACCTAAAAATAATCAGCACTAACAAGGATCGTTGTAATAATAAAAAAACCTATTAATTTGTCATAATGCATTGAATTAAAGTCCTCGTATAAAATATTTAAATTCATTTAAAGTAAAACCATAATAATATTGTGATATGATTTACTTTTTAAAATACTATAGTATATTTACAATAAAATATATCTTCATTTGGATCAATGAATATTTTTAGTACTCTTCACGAAAGACAGCATAACATTCCATTATGTAACGAAAAAGAGTAAAAAAGAGAACTGAATCTTTCACATATAGTAGTAAGTATTCCTAATAAAAAATTCGTAATCGCATTTGACATTATATGTATGAGGTAATCTTTGTTGGCCTAAATAAATGAAACCGAATGAAAGTGTTGTGTTTGAGAGAACTCTGTTGTGAGATTTTTATGGAATTGCAATGAAGGAAATATACTTTTAATGTGATTATTATCTTCGCCACATCCCCCTTTTGCACAAAAATAAATTCACGGTTCTTACATTAGCAGGTGGACAGGTAAGGGGATTTTCCTCTAGGTTCAAATCAATCACAGTGGTCATGAACCTGAGTTCCACGGGAAGAACAGAAATCCGGTTCCCGCTTAGGTCTAGCGTGGAGAGCTGCAAATAAGAGATCTCAACTGGGATTTCTTGTAGGTGATTCCGTCGAAGCTTGAGGCACTTCAGAGAGGAGAGATCCCCAATTTGAACGGGGAGATGTGCAATTTCGTTGCAGGAGGCGTCTAGCTCCATGAGGGTTTGCATTTTCCCTATTTCCTCTGGCAAGCTCACCAAGCGGTTGTTGTTGACAATGAGACCTTGTAGAGGAAGACTGCAGAGGTTGGCAGGAAGATAACTAAGCTGATTACGACTGGAAGCATAGAACAAAAGCAAAACAATGAATATAATTATTCATTCCTTAATCTACACAAAAAAAACATAAAGAAGAAAATCCTATTGTAATAAATGGAATAAGGCAAACTTATTTAAACAATAAGTTTGTGCAAGGCCAAAATTAAAGCATATAATTTCCAGTTTGTTACCTGAGATCCAAGAATTGGAGAGATTGTAGCTGAATAATGGAATCCGGAATGGATTTAATTGTGTTGTGATAGAGTAGGAACTTTTCCATGGAACTGAATTGAATGCATTCTTCGGGAACTTCATTGAGTTTGTTTCGGGATAAATCTATTTCAAAAATTAAAAAATGATAATTAACTAAATGGAGAAACCAAATTATGTGTTAAAATTGGTGATACTTCATTAATATTCTCAATATTTGAACTCGGAATAAATATTTTATAATTGTATTCGTATTGAAAGCCTTAATTTTTGTTGTCTCTTCGATAAGGTCTTTCTTTAGCTTCAACATACAATAATACAAAATAACGAAATGTGTACTTAAAGAACAGAAATATATACAATTTTTAATTTTAATATTTTTCAAAGTTACTGTTTTCTGTCTGTGCAATTGTATTTAGTTATGGTTATAATGATTGATTATGTATTTATAGATAAACTATATTAAAAATAGATTTATAAAAGTTTATTTTTAAGATATAAGTGAATTAACATAATTCAACAATCAGTACAAAATAAACTTAGATGAAATTTGAGAAAAACTATTTGTTATTTAACCAAAACAATAAGTACTTTAACTTATATTGATTTTGCATTCATACAATGTAAAATAAGTGTCTTCGATATATATATTCTTAAATAAATTAAGAAAAGTCAATAAACCATCTTCATGATACTTTGTATTGGTGAACACTTAAAATTGAGTACTTGCATTTGCTCTAAAAAGACAGTATATTAACAATACAAGCTAAAGAAAAATAATTCCCGCCCCGAGAGTGCTTCTCTCAGGGCGTATAATAAGTACTTGTTTTTTAAAAATAAGAAAATAATAATAAGAAGAAAATGGTGTTGAGTACGAAAACCAGTGTGCTACTAAGTTCACTTTTAAACAGCGTGGGATAGACGCTCAAAAAAGGTAGGTCGATTATATATACAGGTAAAAAATGTATGATTCTTTTTGTAGGGTGGGCAAAAAGGAATCTTGAAGGAAGGAGAAGGGAAGGTCGTAGATAAATATACTCTTAACAGAGAAAAATAAGAAAACACGAGCCAGGTTACCCTTGGCGTCAGGAGATGAAATGATGACTTGAAGCAAACCAAACAACAATGGGGGAGGGTGAAAAGAGTAGGATCAAGAGAGAAGACAGACAAAAAGGGTTTTTTATATTTGGTAGGAGAGGTCCGTACGGAAGGTGGATGAGTCAAGTAGGAAGAAGTGAGAGAGGGTGAGAAAGGAGGAAGATAAGAATGTCAGGGCGCTGCAATTTCCACAATAACTCCGTGTCATCAACATATGATGAAGTTAATGTAGGTTGCAGGTGGTGAAGAGGAAAAAAAGTCAACACAAAAAGTGTAGCATATCTCAAAAGGTATCTTATCAGAGCCACCAACAAATAGCATAACTCGCTATCGTAGTATTCAAAATATATAGAGCTTATTCATATAAAGATGTTAGTTTGTCTACTGTCGAAGAAGGAAGCCCAAAAACAAACAAAGATAATCATTTATAAAATAGCTATGATTAATTTGTTATGAACCTCTACAGACAATTGGCCCATTCTCAAAATATTGCCGTTCTCTATTTTTTTATGTCCATCCTCGCTACTCTATATTCATTGACTTGTCAATTATTTTTGTTTTGTACTATATGTTTCGATTGAGTTGCATCCGTGAAACGAAATAAGAATAAAATGACTCAAAACTAACTTTAATTTTTCTAATAAAGTAATGTATTCGAGTAGCGGAATACTAAGTATTAATATTCAATATTTTCTGACGCATTTCTTACTTATAGGAATATTAGCTTTAAAAGTATGTTAACGCTAATGAATAATCATTAAAATGGCTACCGATACACTAGTTTAATTAGCATCTCTTCCTTTCGTCCTTCTTTGCTGATTATTAAGGGATATCCAGTTATTATTAAGTTGCAGGTGGTGCAAAGGAGAGGAAGTAAAGAGCTTCAACAACAATAACAATCGCGACTAACATGTAAAGGGGGGGGGGGGGGGGGGGTGAAAGCGCAATGAGAGTCCATAAAGGTCTTTTTACTAAAATATTAAATAACGCAACAATATATGGACGATCTAATAGCTATATAAAAATATATCAGTAGAAACATGATTCTCAGAAAAAAAAAATTAGAACATGATGCGTTTTATAATTATGTACTGATGAATTAAGATGATATGACAATTAGATAATTATATCGAATGGAACTCTATTTAATTCCTTGATTCAGTATACTTCTTACAACCATCTTGCCGATTATGAAGGAGTCCTTCAAGACATGAAGTATCGCTCTTTAACACATGAATCAAAAAGATCTCTAACCCGCAGTCACGGTGTCCACAAGGTCAAGAGCGCTCCGTGCCGCCTTGGAATGTCGTCGAGGAAAGGATTTGAGATTCCGTCCATTGAGACGAAGTTCTCCACTGACAATAGCCTGATCCAAGAGTTTTTCCAGGGAAAGACTTAGAATAGGGGGTGCAGAGGTGGTGTTTGCCATCCCTGGCGAAAGAGCTGGGGCCACGGAAAGGGCCATTTTCAGCTAATAATCCATCCTTGACATAATAATAAAAACACAGACACACGCACGGACACACACTCTCACACACTTGAAGCCTTTACCCGGCTGCAATAACAGCAATACTAAAGAGATCTACCTTAAGAGGGAGGGGAGAAACAAAAGAGAAAAAAAAGTATGAAAGGGAGATAGATAAAGAAAGAGACGCAAATAGAGAAATGGAATAAAAGGGAGGAGTGTGTGAGGGGGGGGAGAGAGAAAAGAAAAAAAAGGAAGAAACAGAAGGAACTCAGAGAGAGGAAGGTATGAAGATACAGAAAGAGAGAAGAATAGACGGAGATGGAGGGGGATTGGCCTTTCTATTTTAAGGCTCGCCCGCTAAGAGCCCTTCTTTTACGATACATATTATAACTTACTCTTTGGGCTAAAAAACAAGAACAAATTACCAATGATGTCATCAAACGAATATGAAAAGTAAGTTTTTCATAAAAACATAGCAGTATCATGACGTTATTGGACTTTTATTTATGTTTAATTCACTTCCTATTCCTTATAGTTTGTCATATAGATATTTTTCTTCTCTTCAACTCGTCGAAAGAATATTGAACGAATTTTTACTATGACTATTGTTGGATCTGCATGTAAAGAAAGAAGAGAAAAAACCGGTTTGAAATATAACATAAAGGCCTGTCGTACTAAAATGTTGTATATAAATTTTCTATTTGGGACAAATCGTTTCTAAAAGGGATAATAAAATTAAACTCCAATAATAGCCTACAAACAGCCATTTATTAAATGGACATTTCTTAGACAGACAATTTTTTTAAGGGGCATTACTTAGTTACAAATGTGAAATATTGGGCTTACATATGCAAAGCCAATGGGCCCTCGGGTTCCATATTTTGTAAATGTTACAAATCCACCGTCAATATACTCTCAAGTTCTGCTTATTTCATATATGACATATTGTTGATGTATTTTTACTCCAAAATATCATATTGGACTCCTGGGTTACGAAGTACACAATTATGATATTGTATCATTACCAGAGCTGCGACTACCGAATGTAAATCGATACTACCGACGGTAAATTTCAAATACCGAACCGATTATACGATATTCGGTAGAACTACCAAATACCGTACCGATTGTCAATTGGTACGGTATATTTGAAAGTATGACTTTGTGACATTCACATAGAGACATAAAGATATATAGAGCTTATTCCCTTCAATAGCAGAGAAACATGTTTCAATTGTCGATTTGCCTAGTCGATTTGCCCTTGTGTGAAGAACTGAACTTTGCAAAATAAATAAACAAATAGAGCAGATACATACATAACATTTTATATAACTTATGCTATGCATTGATTACTAGAGTACCTGAAAGTGCATTTAATATCGGTCAATAAGAGACAGTAAATGAAAAAAATCTATAGCCTTCCATTTCCTACAAAATCCAGTAATATATAATTTATATAAGATTAGTATCTATTAAATTTCAAATAATCTCTAATAATTATAACAAATTATGTACTTAATTGTTCTTTTGTATAAATTGTCTGATATTAAATGCATATGAAGAAGTCACAGAGCAGATACAAAATAATTTCTCTCTCTTTCTTACTCTACCGTACCGAATATCCGATCGATACTGTAAATATATAATAAAATCTACCGAATACCATATCGATCGGTAGAAGGTATACAAGTTGCGTAATAAGTCCGGGAAGGGGACTTTACGACACTGTAGTTTCTATTGTTTGGATTTTCGTGCTTAAAACCGGTAGATACGTTCTTCAGCTTCATCAAAACAAGTTCATTATAACAACAAGGTTTCTGTCAACGTTCCTCCAGCATCATGAGCAATTTCCGTGACACTATAGTTGCCTTTCATTGCACGGGGTTGAGTAATTCTGATATTGTCAAGAAGCTCAAGGACATAAAGTGACCTACAAGCTTGTTTACAACACGGTCAAACGGTACAAGGAGACCGGAAAAATATCCGACAGACCCAGGAGTGGCCGACCAATGTCTGTGAGAACCCAGGCGTGTGTGAAGAGGATCCGCGAGAAGATCGGGAGGAACCCTGCAAGAAGCCTGAGAAAGATGGCCAAAGAGGAAAATATGAGCGAGGGGTCGATGAGAAATCTAGTGAAAAATCTGGGGACGACTCCATATAAGAAGATAAGGCTTCAACTTCTTTCTGAGGCCACAATTGAGAAGCGAAGAGAACGAGGCCGAATTCTTCTGAACAAACTGAAGTCTGGCACGCAGGGTCCAGTTTTTTACACGGACGAAAAATTGTTCACAGTTCAGGCGGTGTACAATTCCCAGAATGATCGGATTTTGGCCAAGAGCAGTGCTGACATTCCTGTCAAGGTTCGCGGAGTCTTCCGACGTCAAAAACCAAAGTCTGTGATGGTCCGGGCAGGAGTTATGTCAGATGGGAAAAAAGAACCCTCTCATATTTGTCCCCGAGGTGTCAAGATTAACAAGGAGGTCTACCTGTCAATGTTAAATGACCAAGTACTGCCATGGATCAAGGCTGAGTATGGGGAAAACTTCTTCACTTTTCAGCAAGACTCTGCCCCAGCCCATGGGTCCAAACTTGTCCAAGAATGGTGCAAGCATAATTTTCCTGCCTTTTGGGACAAATTTACCTGGCCACCTTCAAGCCCTGATCTCAACGTCATGGACTTCTCCATGTGATCCATACTTGAGAGCAAGGCTCGTGCTTCGCCCCACAGAAATTGACACACCTTAAAAGAGGCTCTCGTGAAGGAATGGAGAAAAATCAGAGAAAAACGGTGCGTGCGGCTTGCCAACAGGTCCGTGGACGTCTTGAAGCTGTACTGCGTGAGAATGGCGGACATTTTGAAAAATTGTAAATAGTTGGGTTGGTACGACCTTCAAGAAAGTTTCTACCAGGTTCTGCAAATTTTCAGTGAAAAATATACTATTTAAGACTACATTTCTCTCTTCCCGGACTTATTACGCACCCTGTATACCGAATATCGAGTCCTGCGGGACATAATTATGGTATATGGGGTTACAAATCAACGGCAATTGACCCACGAGTTCTGCCGGACACTTTTAGTTATCTTGGGTTTATAGATCAACCGCCAAATAGGTACTTAAGTTCCTCTATACACAATTGTGGTATTTATGATTACAAATCCACCCGCCAATGGACCCTCTAATTCTGCCAGACATGTATGATATATTGGAGTTTCAAATCTACTGATAATGGAGCTTCAGGTTCCATTGTCACATTAGGTCTTACTAGGGTTTTCGAATTCACAATCCAGAGCCTTTGGTTCTGTTTTCATAAAAATGGCCTAATTAGTTTAATAATTCACCGTGAACATTTTATGGTTACATATCCTCGGCCAATGGCCCTTGACTTAGACTGGACCCAATTATGTGTATTATCGTGTCATAAATAAACAGCCAGTGGACCCTCAGATTCCTTTTGGACCAATATATGGTATTTTTAGGTTACAAATCTACTGCTCAAGGCCCTCGGGTTCCGTTGGATACATTTATGGTGAATGGAGTGAAAATGCACAACCAAAAAAAACCCTTCTCCGAACGTTAGTTTTGGTTGGCATAACGTTCTCTGTTGATTATATTTATGTTCAACTAACGTTATATATTACCTTCCCTTTTAGTTGTATTTTAGTTCCCTTGATGGTTCCTTATAGATATAATTACATTCCTTTACAACATTAAAAATTTTATAAGCGTTTATTTAACATTAAAACAAACACGATTCTATAATAAATCAGTGATAATTTTTGAGTGACTTCTTGAGGGGCAGCCAAGTGCTTGGGGGCCCTCTTTCTGGTCACTTTTCGGTTGTGCAGAGACCTGCTGGAATCTTCAAACACCTCTTTGATGAGGTCGAAACGGTGCTTGATGGGTACTTGAGGAACCTGATGATCAGAGCTGTGGTTTAAAAAAACGAAAAATCGAACGCCCGAACTGGTTATAATGAACAAACGACGTAATTTATTTTAGTTGGCATTCGTCCGTTCAATTTACATTATGTTACGCTCATACTTTATATATATATATTATATATATATCAGGAAACGACTGGTTACCCGGAACGGATCCCGGGCTGTTTTTGAGTGTCCCGGCCCGTTGTCTAAAAGTCACGGGCCAGGACTTTTTTAGGAAATTCTTTTCTAAAAAAACGTCGTCACTTTTTTCCGATTTTTTTTGTAGGAATTTTTTTCTAAAAACGTCGTCACTTTTTTTGGGAATCTCTTTTCTAGAAAAAAAAGTTATTACTTTTTTGGAAGTTCTTTTCTAAAAAAACGTCATCACTTTCAAAATGACGAAGGAACGAAAATACTGAGTCCTGGCACGGTTTGGCCCGGCCCGGCTTGAAAATTTAAGTCCCGGCGAAAAAAAGTGTCCAGGTCGTTTCCTGATATATATATATAAAGTATGAACATAACAATGTAAATTGAACGGACGAATGCCAACAAAAATAAATTCCGTTCAACCGTTCGTCTGTTGCCCGAAACCAACGATGCGCAGACGATCGTAAATTTGAGTATACAATAGGAATGATAAGTTATTTTTATTTATTAAGTAATAGTAAAATTAAGTTTAGTGAATTTGAACAAAAGATCATACCAAAAATATAGCAGAATATCAATCGGGTCTCTCAGACTCGGCTTATCTTATTTCGAGGATTCGAAAAACCATTTTGGGGAAACTGTATACGATACATTGCATTTTTTTGGCAGTGAATCCAAATCAAGCCTTATCATTAGCACAATGTTAACTGTTATTGAGGTATATTCAAATTTTACAAGAATAAGTAATTGCTAAGGCATCACCTCACATTTTAACATATTACAAATACTTGTCTATTATATGGCTCATTCTTGCTTCGTAAGTGTATGTATGCAAAAAAAAAAATATAAAAAGATGGACATATTCTTAATCCTAAAAAGTGAAATTTAGTCAAAAATACAAAAGAACGCCAAGGTAATGATTGAAATGCAATTTTTTCGGTATACATGCCATTATTTAATCTGCTAGGAGTTATAGAAAAATATTTTAATACATTGGAATCCTCATGATAAAGTATTTTTTATTCAAAATAATCTTTAATTTTTTTTGAGCGAAGAAAAATGATATTCAACCCTTTCATTTGTGCAATTTTGCAAATATCTCAGTAACAGTAACAATTAATATTGTGGCAAAGATAAAGCCTGATTTGGATTCATCGTATGTATTGGTTGTATATATTATATATAATATATATGTTATATATATATATATATATAATATATATAATATATATATATATTATATATATTATATATATATATATTATATATATAACGTCATATTGCTACGGTTTGTATTATTATTAGTTGTAATAATTTATGTGACTTCATTCATACCCATAGTTACGTTTATGATTTTTTAATATCTATAACGAGGATTGTTATGATCAGAGAACTCAAATGAAAGACTTCTATTGAACTGTCTAAGGGATGGTGTACTATCTCTTCATTTTGTTGATCCCGTGAGCAATATTCATACAATGTAGAGTGCTAATGGAAAAACGTTAAGGAGTAGTAGATACACTTTTGTCTATTTATTTAAAATATTTAATATGTGTCCTTGTATATTCTAATCGATGGCTGATGGGACATCCCTTCTTAAGATCCAAAATGTGGGGAGGCATTCCGGGTGGGTCCAGAGAATTTAGAAATTCTGGCAGATAGTGGACCGCTTGATCTTGTTCCGGTACAGTGTCGATGGATGTGAAAGGTTGTGGACCGCTTCAAAACTTTTCTTCTCAAAGTCCTTTGCACTAAGGGCTGCTTAGTTCCTCTGGAAATGTCACAGAGTAGCTTTTGACCCGAATCACCCATCGATACTTCCTCCAGCCGTAAAGCAATTTGGGCCTACTTTAAAGATCGAACTTCTAGGTCTTCTGTCTGGGCTCAGTCCATCTCCTCGAAATCGACTCCTGGTGTAATGACAAAAACAGTTGTTAAAGGTTCTTCTTCGTCGTCTGTATCATACTCTTCCTCCCTCTGTGTTAAAACGGATCTGGACAGAACATCCACTACTGGGTTATCTTTTCCAGCTACGTGTTGTCTGTAGTGAACTCCGATATTAAGCTCAAATGCCGCTATAGTCGCTTAGACCAAGGCTCTGAAATCCTCCCCAGCGTGAAAGTCAAAGGTTTAGTTCGTAAACACTGTGAAGTCACAACCTTCCAGGTATACCGAAATGGCAAATTTAATAATAAACTGCCAGAAGTTCTCTATCGAAGGCACTGTATTTACATTTTGGTGTCCTTAATTGCCCGCTAATAAAAGGCTAGTGGTTCCGGTTCTAGGCAATCACCCCCCAGACAATCACCCCCCGGACTAGCACCACCAGACAATCACCCCCTGGACTAGCACCCCCCGGCATTTACCCCCCGTTAGTAATATTTATTATATCTTAAAGGCCACTTTTAAAGCTACTATGCTTTCTAACTATTAACAAAGGTGACGTCACTGGTTAGCACACAGTCCCAGTTCTTTAGAATTGGAATCTGTATAAATTAAACGTGCATAATTTTGCAAATATCGTGTCTTAGACCTTATATCTGGCCATCTATGTACAACTAGACAATAATACAGTTTGTAACCTATCACCTCAAGATATCTTATTTATCTCATATAGGTAATAAATAATTTATAAATAAGATTTCATCAAGGAACCACTTGTCCCTAATCGAAGACTAGGAGAAAGTGACTATTTGAAAATCAAAACTCATCTACTCAATAATTTATATAAATTTATTCTCAATTTTAAATTCATTTCTTCACACCCAAAACGGGTTCCTGTGGCTTTTTAAAGATATCCAAGTCCCCATTAGTCTTCGCAAGTAGCGGAAAAGGAGATCAAGAAAGTGGTTAACCAGTGACGTCACCTTGTGTAATAGCTGGAAAACATAGTTAACTTCATAAGTGGACTTTAATAGATAAGAATATTACTAACTAAATGTCCGGGGGTGATTGACACGGGGGGTGCTAGTCCAGGGGGTTATTGTCGGGGGTCCTAGTCCGGGGGGTGTGGTCTGGGGGGTGCTAGTCCTGTTACGAGTGGTTCCACTTGTTATCCACAAATTGCTGTAAGACAGCTCCCAATGCTGTGTCAGAAGCGTCTGTTGTTAAGGATGTGTTCGGACCATTACTGGGTGGTAGAGTAAGTACGATGCGAGTGTGCTAACTTTTTTTTTTCTTCAAAAAGCTAATTCCATATCCTTAGACCACGAAATTGAAACTTCCTCTCGCTTTAGAGGTTGCGGAGTATAGGGGGCGTAGGATTCCAGCTGCTCCTTTTATGAATCTATGATAAAAATAACCATTCCGATGAATTCCTGAAGTCCTTTGACAGTAGATGGTCTTTTGGAAATTCTTAATTGACTCTCTATTGGGGATGGCAAAAGTGCACCTCCGTCCTTGGAAACTCTCTGGCCTAAGGAATCAAGTGCAGGTATTCAAATCTTCCATTTCGCTACGCTGAGTGTGTCTGTATTCTTTTAATCTTCTGAAGAGGCTCCTGAGGTGTTTTTCATGTTCCTCCTAATCTTTTCTGCCACAAAGATATCGTCCAGATAAACGTATATAAAGTCCAGTCCAGTACACACAGAGTTCATAAGTCTTTGAAATGTTTGAGGAGCATTTTAAGTCCAAATGGTAGTCGCAAATATTCGAATAACTCAACGGTTATGACTGCTGTTTTTGGTACGTCCTCTGAAGTGAAGGGTATTTGATGATATCCTCTGACTAAATCCATTTTGGCAAAATATCCTTTTCCCAGCAAGCATGGAAGAAAAATCTTGTATCTGAGGCAATGGGTAATGGTCAGGGACGGTCATTTTGTAATCTCCACACACTCGTTTCGAACCATCAGATTTATCCACTAAAACGATGGCTGAGTTGAATTGGCTATCTGAACGACGGCAAATGCCAAAGTTCACATAGTTTCTCAAACTCCACTTTGGCTGCTTTGAGATTTTCTTGAGCCAGCCACCGGCTCGTGTTCTAACAGGTGGACCCAAGGTGGGAATAAAATGTGAAACTTTATGTGGGTGTCGTGGAGAATGGTGTCCAGAAGAAATGGACCAGGAAAATATGGACTAGGAAGAAATGGACCAGGAAGAATGGACCAGGAAGGAATGGACCAAGGTAGAAAAGGAGAATTATGACTCATGGAAGAAATGGACCAAATACATAGGTAGGCAATTTTTTTAGTGGAATGTATTTAAATATTGTACAAATACTATTTCTCATATAAACTGAGTATATAATGACATAGAATTATTTTATTTTTTGCAATTTTTAGATAAATAATCTCTTTCTTTGTGTCAATTATAGTCAAAATCCCCCGAATTATGGTAAATAATACGTATTGTCTTAAATATCAAACATACCGATGTTAGAAGCACTCAAAAAGTAAATACATAAGAAGAAGAATATATGCCTAATTTCGGGCGCGATTGTTACAAATGGAATATTTGAAAGGATAGAGTGGTGGGTGACGTCAGAGTCAGCAATAATAAAATGAGAGAGCCTCCAATGATCCGAGTCGAGTATTCAAACTTTGCAATCCGGCCGAATGAAGGCACCTCAACACGTACAGACAATGCCTTGGACCCCCTCGAGTCAGTCGCCTCCTTCCAGAAAGGCACCAAATTCCCGCCCCTCGTCTTCTTTAAAGGAGTCCCATCCCTCGTCCTCGAAAGGAGTCCAATCCTTCGTCTTCAAGAGAGGAATCCCTTCCCTCGTCTTTGATTTAGAACTTCCCATCCCTCGTCTCCGTTATAGGATTTTCCATTTTCGTCTTCGTGAGAGAGTTATATTCCTCGTCTTCAGGAAGGTCCCTCCGCCATCACCTCCTCCATATTGAAGACTTGTTCCTCTTAGTGGAATT
>CP045904.1:9285928-9299006 GCA_013387185.1 Caligus rogercresseyi | reverse complement strand
TGATAGAAAGAGAAAGAGAAGGGAGGGAGTATTTTGCCTCACTTCTCTCCCTTTCTTTTTTGGGGTTCGGGCTGCCGGAGCCGGTTACACTAACATAATTACCAATGGTAATCGTATATTCTCATATCAAAAATCATTTTTGGGGGAGAGTACGTATTTGCTTATATCTCTTAAGTATAGCGATTTTTAGAACACAAAATATATCAAATGCAAGTTGGTTAACCAGCTTTAATTTTTTGGTATACTAAATCATATCATTTAATAAGTAGAGAGTTATATGTACATTAAAAAAGCCTATCTCGCGTACAAAATGACCCATATAATGGATTATAATGCGTCAGAGACAAAGTAAATTTTGAGAGGATACCTGACGCACATCTAAGAAACACATTATATTTATTTTTTTCATATATCGATTTCTTATAGGTCAATACAGGCTCTGAATCATAGGATGTAAACTCAGATTGTACTGAATTCTGAATTGATAGAATGCAACCAAGGTCATTTTTGGATTTATCATCTAAAGTTTTACTAAACTTAAAAGTACTATTTTACTCTGAAGCGAACAAGTCATCTTCTACAGCGAGTGAAGTTAATTGATACAAAACAGCCATGAAATAAGCTAACAATACACACTCTCTTTCTTGCTTTGTTTTTTACTGAAAACTTTGTTTTATTGAAAACATCAACGTACGTCTGGTAGTAAATTAGATTTCTTTAAATTAATAATTATTATTGAAGTCTGTAACGTCCCCATTTTGAAGAATTTGCGGAAACTATATTTTTACTAAATTTTTAAACTTTGACCTCGTTTGCGCGACCTCGTAATGTTGACCGATTTTGTTCAAACTTTGTATGTCTCTTCTTTTATCACCAAGACACAGAAAATCCACAAGTCGCTAACATTCAAACATTTGAAAAATAAGAACAACCCTAATATATATGCAATTTTATAAGTATAAGCATATCCAATAGCCAAAGGAGTTTTATATGATGATCATACGTATTATTATTATTAAGAATACATTCTGCGTTTTTTGAGGTGGGCTCCATAATTAAGAATATTCCTTAGGATGCCAATATGGCATTTCCAGCAAACTTAAAAATTATTTTTACACGGGTAGTAGTCTCGTTTTCCTTCTCGTTATATATCGACAGAGAGGTGATCCATTATTGTTAGATATGTGATTCTCATTAACAGTCATTATTTATTTAACTATAAATAGTTTCTTCATTTAATGAATATAAGTAGATAATATTCATAGAGTCACTTCAAAGGATTGTAGTTATTTTTTTGGTTTAATATGTTTATTTATTAGCTACTAATCCATACAGTGTAAAAAATAAGAATACACTATAAAGTAGAAGGTAAAAAACACAATCTTAAGACAGTTACGTTAAAAACAAAACACAAAAGAACATTATCATCAAATGTCTGTAAAGAATAAACATACTATAAAATGTCTTAAAAAAATTATTTCTATTCATATAAAACGTTGATGTCGTTTTATTGTCGATTTGATGAGTTTGAGGTATTCGAGAGAATTTAAAGGAATAAACTTAATCGAATCTCCGGCCCATGTCCATGACGTCGCAGATGAATTGGGATTTTTTATTGAGAGGACTGAATAACGAACCGCTGCCCAATCATAATTGCTCTTAGGTCTTCGATTCGCATATAAGAGTTATTTGTCAGTCTCTTCGCAATAATGATTTCATGTATGTAGATCAGTTCAAATTCAACAGATGAGTAAAGTGCTTGATCGTCTTCAGTAGAGGACAATCCACGAAGGCAAAGGATTATTTAATAATAACACGGATGTAGTCCCATGAGAAAAGACTATTTGTGGTTCGAGGGATGTTACTCTTATGTCTGAATTGATGTTCACACCTCGACAGCCACAAGTGAAGTGATGCAATATTTCACAGTACAACTGTTTTATTTTTTTCTTCTTTTCATTCACGTTTGCCATTAGATCAGACAATAAAAGTCTGATTTTCTCCTTTCTCTACCAGTGCCCTGAGTCCACCATAAAGACATCATCAACACAAACGTTGTCTCCGTGGCTCTTATGAGCCGGATCGCCCTGGAGTTTATGGAAGCCCGCTCCAATGGACTCATCGTGAACGTTTTCCTCCATTGCGGGCTATACCCCGTGCCCCTGTCATCCGTTTACTCGGGAACTAAGGCCTTCGTCAATCACTTCTCACGAAACATTCTTCACGAATACCGATCCAAGGGCATCACTATTCAAATCTTACCCCCATGGGGGTTCGAACCAATATGACCAAGGATTTGATGTGAGTATTTTGAGAGGGAATCATCTCCTGGTGGGATTTATGGGTTTTAGGAATATTTGTATAAAACACTTATGCGTAAGGAAATTCGGATAACGCATTTTTGTAAGGAATTATTGATAATAGATATTTTTGATAAAGACACTTTTGTATAAAAAGTTAAACTACTGATTTTGGGCCCAACGCCCTAGTTTTTTTTTAGATGAATTTGTACAAAGTGTCTTTATCAAATTTTCTATTATCAATAATTCCTTATACAAAAATGCGTTATCAGAAATTCCTTGGATATAACAGTGTTCTAGACAAATACTCCTAGAACCGGATTTATGTGATGATTCAACGTTATAATTTTTGGACTCCACATAAACGAAATTCACTGCGATAATCAAGCCAATTTTGGCATTTTCAAATACATAAATGTCAATTTCTTAAGAATAATATCTGTATTGGAATAAATAATGTATTGAAAAGAGTTTTAAACAACAACATCTTTTTTTTTTACTCTTCATATTTGTCTTTCATATGACAAATTAAATCAATGCGAAATATTTTGGGGAGTTTTCTTTCCATTTTTATCCATTTTTCATCATTTTCAGAAGTGAAGACGATAAGATGTTGGGCCCCATAACCCCATATTCGGATGTATATGCTCGTAGCGTCATGCGAACACTGACCAAGACACGGGAAACAACGGGCTACTGGCGGCATTCTCTCACTAAGTGGATCTTTGGTAAGGGTATCTCTCACTCACTCACCTATATAACAGCTGCTGGATACAAAGAAATTGATTTTTTTTTACTTGAAGATTTGCTTCATGACGTTTATTCAACCTAAAATGGCTGCCCCTGAGGGGAAAACAATTTATTCTCAGGAATAGAAAAAATGAATCCTATCATAAATTTCAGTTAATGCTTTAGTTAAGGCTGCGTTATTTTGTATCATCTGTGTTATAAAGTTGCTGACCATTTTAGGTGCAGAAAAAAGATGGACAAAAGGTCATTTTTTTTTTTTTTGTACCAAGATACAAAAAAAACAATCTATTTTATTCGTATTTACACAACGGTTTTACAAAACAAGCTGGGGAACAATATAAAAGCACAAACAAAATACTTATATAGCTGAACATGATAACATTCAAAATAAAGCAATATACAGCACACCTTCAATTTTAATTTAAAGATATGTTTTACAAAATATGGGAGGGCTTATCAATTAATTTGTTGATAAGTTTTCCAAATGGGACGGTAAGGGTGTTTGCGTGCACTTTAATTTGTACAAAACATATTGAACTTTTGTTATATAAAAATTTATATCCTCTTCGTGTGGACCTACATATATAAAAGCAAAGTTTTGAGGCCTTAGCAATACACCATATTCTGTATATACTTTAATCGATACAGTATTTCGAATATCCCTTGTTGCCATACATTCAGACAAAAAATGGTCGAGTGTTTCCCTATGGTTTTTACAAAAGAAACACAGTCTTTCTTCTGCAGTTCTGCCGTGTATGCTGCCTATTGTTAAAATATTGGTTATTATTTTATATTTAAACCAATACATTGAAAAATTAAATTTTTGATTCGCCAGACATTTTAGTATTTTTGTGACGGAAGCCTTTTCTTTGTACTTCTCTCCCCGTCTTTTGATTTGGGATATATATTTAGATTTAATTTTAGAGTCTATTATTAACGTTTTTATATATTTATTATTTAAAAAAGAGATAAAGTTAAAAAGACAATCTGGAGAACCGATTTCTCGTTTTCTATCATTTATATTTTTCAATAATGTCCTTTCTTCCAAAATTTCGTTGAAGGATAAATTCTTATTTTCGTTAAAAATTTCACCAATAAAATTAATTTTTTCTTTTAAGGAAGTGCCATTTAAAAAATATAGTCTAAAATTTTGCTTCGTTGGCTCCTGCCAACACATTGAGGGTAAAATTTTGTAAAGTATTTCTTTAAAAGGTCATTTATTGAAATAAATAGCTATTACAATTACTTTGACAAACATATAATTAGTGAAAACAAAATCAATATATATTTAGCATAACAAATCAAATGTTTATTCATCCCTTTTTCCCACAATATTATTATATATTTTTACTATACATCCATAATAGCTCTTTCGTAGTTTTGGTTCTTCTCATCCAACATGATATACAACTTGAAACGGATGTTATAAAATAAATAAGTCAATCTCAACTGCGGGATCTATTTATTTATAACTGTGTTAATTATTATTATACTTGTTGTTCCATTTCTTTATAGATCTTTTCCCAATATCTTTCATTGTATGCGCCACTCTACATCATATCAAGAAGATTAAAGGAGCCAAAGAAATCAAGTTGGACTAAGCTAATGTTCTTCTTACAATTCGCTCTAAAGATGAATGGAGAAGCAATTTGTATTGACGTATCGTAAGGACCTTTAGAAGTTTGAAGCCTAATTATTTTACTTTGTGCTTGGAATTAGCGTTCCTCATTATGTTGTTCATTGATTGGTTATGAATATAAATATATATACTTCTTTAAATATTTTTTGATGATGACGCACAATCTTTGACACTTTTTTAAATCTTATTAAGATATGGATAGCATTAAACCTTATTTTTGTATGTATATACCTTACACTTAGTTTTGAGTGCCGCCTCTCAATTCATAAAGTATATATTTTTGTTTTTGATAGCTTATTAGTTAAAATAATGTATAAATAAAGAGATTCCATTCATTTACGGCTAGAATTGTATTTTTATCTCATTTTTTTAAAAGAAAGTCCGGTGTGGGTTAAATTAATTGCATTTCATTGTTCCTTAACTAAATTAAGTATAATAAGGAGGGCAGATGAAATTTGGAACACAAATAATGTCGGTTATGCCCAGAAATATACGGGAAAACGAATTAAATAGGCAGAAAAGTAAGCAACCAAAAAAAGCTCATTTGCGAAAAAAAATATGATACAGTTTGTTTTTAGAGGCAAGAAGTTCAATAAATGTTAATTAATGTCATACTGAATAAAAGTTACCGTCGGTTTCTTTTTTAAGTCCACAAAAAATCCCCAATTAGAGACTTTTTCTTAGAACAAAGGAATCGCAATCTCCTCATAGTTTATATATATAAATATGCAACAAAAAGGTGCGTAAATTTTGTTAAAATATCGTTACTACCTAGAGAGTAGTTAATGTATCAGATTCCTACAGTCCTCATAATAAAGTCTCAAGTTAATTCTATTATTGTTTGCACTATTGGACTATGAAAAAATATATGTACTATAAAGAATATTATCCATTGGAATCTTAGGAGTTGATAGTAGCGTCTTGAGCTGGATATGTCCGTTAAATGAATGACAAAGAAAGCAGAGAATATGGCGGATTTTCATCCAAGAATTTCTTCATAATTATAACTACGTTCAACCCTATTTGTATTCATCAGACCTGAGAGGTTCGTCAATCATTGCTGCTTACCTAAGTACATAGATAAGTGATTAGATGAGACTTCCTCTCAAATTTCATCAATAAGTGTCTTCTAAAATATACGGGGGAAAAGTTCGCTCAAGAGAATTCTCATACTTAGGGATAGGAAATATGCGATATTGTAGAAATGTGATTGGTTGAAAGAAAAAGAGGGGGAAGGATAATCATAAAAAGGCAGTAAGTAGTAAGCAATAAAGCCAGGAATACTAGAAACTTCATGAAAGGGTGACTTTTTTTGTGCGCCGAGAAATCAATACAGGAGAGATGGAAATCCAGTAGAATTGTTGACTCCCCTGGTAGAGATTACAATCCTTATCTCTTCTAGGAGAGATGACAGCTTAAATATGTAGATAACATTTAACGATGTTGAACAAACTATATATTTTATTTGCGATTTTTGTTCTATATTTTGATGGTAATGATTTCATTTTTTTGCTCAAGGAAGCATATGCGACGCAATGTTTACTAAGATTGTATTTATATCACCGACCTATATGATAATAAAAATTTGATACTCATCCGAGAAAAAATCAGACATGATAAAAATAGTTTACATAACATCGTTATACCATCTCCATATTTAAATTGTCTTCCCTTTTAAAAGATATAACTCCTGATCTCTTCTAGCAGAGTCGTTGATTCTTATGATATAGATCACGATCGTAGTCACTCCTAGGAGAGGGTGCGATCGTGATCTCTACCAGGAGAGTCATCGATTCACTTGGATCTGCATCTTTACTGCGATATATATATAAATATACGTATATATATAATTAACTTACTCCCAGATAAAAAATATATACCGTGAGTCCCTAAAACATTGAAGCGGTGTACGAAACTAGCACGTCCCGCCGATTGGTGCTCTTTGTAAGAACACCCTTTTTCCATAACCATGGTTCTTGCAACTCTAAGACAGATTATTTTTAAGAACAATTCAATTTCCCTTATTTTTATATACCTATTGGTCAGAGTGAGGAACTATTTATCGTCAAGGATGACGATGATTAAAGAATATTTCTTGCATTGAGTATAAGGAGTCCCTACACCTTAAAATTAATTCGTAATATTGGAAGTGCCGCTCCAATGGATTCATAAATACACGCCCCTTTTCTTCCAATCAATAGCGATACAGAAAAAAGTGTGTTATTATTATTATTACTTACTTCATCACTACAAACTACTAAAGGCCTTAATGTAAAAGACATTTATTGATGTTTCAACAAACGATATTAATAAATAGGTAACTAAATAATCTCTTCAGAACTTATGTGTCTAAATATACATATAATATTCTGTTATAAAGTTGTTGGCTTTTTTTTGTCAAGAAATATACGCAGTTTTCAGTTGAATGGATATATAATAGCTCAGGGGTCGCGGTAAGCAGAGGCCAATTTTGGCCCTTCAACAATTCGGTCTGGCCTGCCAGATAACGTATGTTTGTTATTAAAAAAATAAACTCCGTATTTGAAAAAAGATAATCAGCAACCCCATCAATTTCGGAACATTTATTGTGCAGCAGCTATCTAAAACGCACTTGTGGGAACGGGACAGAAGCCAGCGAGCAATTGCATTGTTTTAATGGAACTTAAGTCAATTGGTTTTAAAAGCTAGATGATGGGGTTTATTTTTTTGAATGTGAGAAAATAAATAATTATTTAAGTAATATATCCCCCCCCCCAAAAAAAAAAAAAAGTGGTCAGCAATGCCGTTGGCCCACGTCCAAAGATAATTGCCGGCGGCCCTCTTGTAGGTTTAAAACCACACATATTTTTTTTCCTTAAATATACTTTCGTGTATTGAAGATGAAATTATATATTAAGTTAGTGAAAAAGTATATATATTTTGGTCAAAACAATCAATAAGTTTATTGTCATTAATCCATATGAAATGTATTAAAAACCTATGTATAAGTACATCATACCCCCAATGATTATCAGGGAGTATCAAGATTAAAATATTTGTCTATGCTCTGGGCTGTCTTTCTATTGAGGGCTTGATTCCCCCAAGAGGAATCTTGGCCAGACCCTTTCGCGGTCGTTTGGGGACATTTTTCCCGTTAACAGAGGCAGTCTTGGGAGAGGAGGATGAGGGAAAGACTTCTAGCTTGTCGTGTCCTCGAGGCCATTGTAGAACTTTTCTCTGACGTTATTGTAGGACTGAGCCTCTAATTGGCTAAAGACCCCTACTATTCCTCGACCTGTTCCATTGAGACGTGAGCCCTTAAATATGTTAAAGTCACGCGATGGACAAGGCCGCTTGGCACCAATGCTCTCCTCGTTTTGACTCTCATCAAGGTCAGAGTCTCGCTTAAGGCCAATGAGATTGCAGGACTTGGTCTTTACCTTAAGGGTGAAGGCGTCGTAAACTGAGTTTCCTATTAATGAAAAGAATATCAAATTAAAATGGCCCAAATAAAAGTAAGATAAATAAATTGATTGTTTGGGTAGAGACCATTACTTTTATTGCATAATGTTGGACTGGTCTCTAAATTACATCTACGAATTCTCTGTACTTTTTTCCTGTGGTATTCGTTTGGTAATGGATCCCAAAGAAATAGTCCAACACATTTTAAATGTAAATATTGTTAATAAGTGTGGCAAGATTGTATTTTAGGACTACGTCTCTTAGAAGTAAATTACAAGTCCTTGTCAGATGATTAAACGGAACAGATCTTTAGTATCAGTGCAATCACTTGATAATGATGGAAATAGTAAGCATAAAATGAATTAATCTTAAGAGCTTCCTTCATCAATTATGTAAGACAAAGGGATGAAAAAAATATCCTTTGTAACTTGAATAACGTATTTTCCAATCATTTCTGTGGCAATGTATTTTTTGAACTAAATCACAATAAAACGATGTTTGATTAATATCCAAAACATCTATCCTTTCTCATTTTGGGGACTCGCAGTAAGTGATGAAGGACAACTTAAGACAACTAAAAATGAAGAAGACTTTCTGAACAGACTTTAACTCAAGAAAGAAAATATGAAAACAAAATTTAACAAAGCAGCCGATGGGAGACATTTTATGGCACTTTTATGGCGAAATACATATATCATTAAAGTCGATAAAACAACAAAGGAAAGGATTTATTTTTCCCTGTAGATTAGTCTAAAAGTCTATTCTTAAAGAAATAGATATTTAGAAGAACTGCCAAGAGTATGCAATACCCAATAAATTCGTTTTAATGGGCTACTTTTATGAAAGGTAGCGTTAGTTGAGGACCATCACTGCAATTTATTCAAAAATGACCTTATTTTATATTCCCAAGACACCATCTAATTTGTGTCATTACAAAGTGTGTCGTCGCACATTTTAAGTTGATATCATCCAAGAGCTCTATATTAAAGTGATTTTTTTCTAATCTGTTGAGTAGTATAAAGTAATTACATATGTGCTTTAAAGAGCCTATGGATCTTGCTAACAAGTGTATTACTTACCTCAAGACCCTGTGGCAAAGGTAGCTCAGACATGATCCGATTCACAGCACTCCTATGGACATTCCCAGAAGGAGAATCCATGGCATCCTTTAGCGTCTCAATCCGAGCCTTCAAAGACTCCTTTTCTTGTTCCGCATGCTTCAAATCCGAGGCAAGGGTGGAGTAAGCCACATTCAGCTCTTTAGCCTCCTTGCTCTGCAAGCTCAGAGATGCCTTCAACTCCTTCACCAGACACCATATCGCCGGCTTTCGGCCTTAAACTTAAGCGAGTCCCCTTTACTCGCCTCCAGCTCCCGCTTTAGCGCCACAAGGAGTATTCCCAGCTCCTTAGAGGCCTGGCTATAGTCACCAATCTCATGGAGCTTCTTATTCACCTCCGGAAGGGAACCCTTCACAATCACTTCAATATTCTGATAGAGCTTTAAACTCTCCTTCAATCCCTTTAACTCACTGCGAGTGAGCTAGTCTGCTCACTCTCAGCCTGAAAGTAACGGATCTGCGTTTGAGGTCCACTATCTTTCCATTGAGAGCCGCCTTTTCCCGTTCAAGCTCTCGAACTCCTCACGGAGGGCTTGGGCCTTCGCCGCAGAGTCTTGGGCCTCAGCCTTGTGTTTTTTGCTCTCCTTTTCCGCGATCCGTAGGTTGAATGTTAGGGAGTCGATGCGGGATTGGAGCTCATTTGCGTCGGTTTTCTCTCCGATGTCGTCGCTTTCGGAGAAGAATATTTTGCGGAGTTGGCTTTCTTTGCAGGGATAGCGGCATTGTGGACAGGTGGCTTTGCCGGTGTTGAGCCATTGAAGGATGAAAGGTAATGAAATACGTGGCCGCAGGGGGCAGAGGAGAGGTCTTCTGAGGGGGAAATGGATTCGAGGCAGTGGAGCATTTGACAAACATAGTGACGGGACTATCGGGTCTTGCGAAGAATGTTCAAGTACTTCCCACGAGTCATTTCTTGGCTTCCTCTAAGCAAGTTGATAGGCCACGTTCTGAAGGCGACGAACCTCTTCCAAGAGCGTTGAAGGGGCCAAAGTTCCAAGTTCTGCCAAGATTTAAAAAATAATATTTTTTTTTGTAAAAGAACGGAATTTGACTATTCTTTAATGAATAATAAGCTTATAGACATTGCTTTAGTTTAAGTAAAAGAAAAAACAATATTTTAAGATTGTAGGTTCCAAATTATGTTAAAGTATTAGTTTGCATGAAATATTTTCCATTCATACGTACGATGAATCGTAGCTAAATCCTCTTGAGTAAGCCCTGAAGAATATCGTTTTGGTTAGCAGGAGAGTCCGTCGGCGTTTCCAAGGGGACAAATTGACTCACACCTGGAACTAGACACATCAATTCAGCAACTTACATCATCAATATAAAGCACATAGAAGCAATGGATCTTACTTTGATTAGCCAAAGGTCCGGAGAAGCACGATCAAGTTTCTCAAGAGCTAAAAGAGAAACTTCCAAATCTGAAGAAAATATAATAAAAAGCTTTGTCAAAAGGAGGACATAAAAATAAATATTCATCATTTTACTACCTTCCAGTTCCTCACTCTTATCAAGGGTTCTGAAAGGGAATTCACTGAGGGGCTCGCCATACCAGAGAGATTCACGACATATCAACTAAACAAAGTAGGTTTTAAAGAAGAGAGAGCGGAAAAATATATAATGGATTATAACTATGAGGAAAGACACAAAGTAGTAGTCGAAGAAGTGAAGGCTTCTAATTCGAAATGGATTTTTGTATTTTATATCATAATATAAACAATATGCAGCTTACGCGTGTGACGTCACGATTTTTTACTCCATTTAAATAGGCATGTGTTCTTTTTTTCAACCGGGTGTGACCTTATTAATAATAATTATAATAATAAGCTCACACCCGGTTAAGTTATTAGTTATTATTATGACACTTGGGGACATGAACGGCCAGGACCTCTGGCTGAAATTGATCGATTCCACAATTGAGGATCATTGTGCAGGCTTATTGAACGGAACGCAAAATTGAACGGCGTTTCAGCGTGAACGCACGTTCAATAACGGAACGCTGAACGGACGCACTTTTTTTTGAACGCTGAACGTGAACGCAAAAAAAAGATTTTTGCGTTCAGCGTTCAGCGTTCAATTTTTTCCAAACATTTCAATGTATTTTTTAAGTAATTTTTTTCTGGATATAAACAAGGGATGAAATATTATAAGAAGAACTTATAAACTACTCTCCCGAACTCTCTATAGAATAGTAAAGCACTTTTTTTTTTAACTTTACCCAAGGAAAAATTACACACATTGAATGACCTTTTTATTCATTTATTCTTATTACAAAATAAACCACTTATTTAGTATTTAGGTATGAAACTATTGTTGAAATAAGTTGAGATTAAGTCTGACTACGGGATATTCATCTGAGCTGTGGACTCGGAATCATGGATTTTTGCATTTTGATGGACTCGGATTCGTGTACTCGATAACTTAAATATTAGGACTCGGATAGGAGGGCTCCGAGTTAAAATCTTAGGAATCATACGAGGACGTATTAATTTGTCAGCTTTTTTTCATTTCGTCATGGAGAATAAAGACAGTCTACGAGCAAACAAAATACATATTTACAAGGTTAGTCCCTGTACGCTTCCTAGTAATTAGCATAGTTTGGTAAACATTTTATACTCGCACTTCACAATTGTATATGGATGTTTGATGACTATAGATGATAATGTATTATTTTGGCTTCTCCTGGATATAGCAGATATATAGATTTTTAAGGCGCCATGATGGTCGCGAATGTCTCAACCAAAGTACTCTGAGGAATGTAAGATCAATTCTTTGCACATTCCCATAGGCCAAGCGACCTAGAAACTTGTTGTTGTTGCTTTAAAAAAAGATAATTGACGCCATTGATCAGACAAAAAATTACCCTTACACAGTTGCAGTTAATATTTTGCGTTTTGTTTGGTTCCTTGCATAAATTTAATGTTATAATGATATTGAGATTAAGTTATTTTCTAATGACGAAGACGATATTAACTTCAATTTAATGTAGTAAATGGTTGATTCGTGGGTATATAATATTAAATTGTTTATATTGCAAAGATGATTAAAAATACATCTCTCTAAATAAGATGCATTCATATAATGTTGTTTTACAATATTAATTGTATTATATAGCTTTGATCTCGTATTTGTCTGATTTATTACACCTTAAATATGATTATAATTTAAAATGTAATGTATCCATTACGGAAGAAAGTAGGGATCCAGTTACTCATACATCGAAGGTTTAAAATACTATTTTGCAGATTCTTAATATCGAACTCGGACTCCGTTATTCGAAAAAAAGCGAGTCTGGTCATCGCGACACTTTTTCAAATATATTTGATCTGAAGTTGTTTTTAATAAGATTGAAAATAGTTAAGTTTCTTTCATGCTGACTGGCGTGTTGTCTTTATATATGGAAAACTATTAATATAATGATTATTTTTTACGGGTCAGGAAAAAATATATACAAGTTGGGGTTTGATCAGGGGTTCCCAACCTTTTTTCTTTGGCGACCCCACTATAGAAAAATCTCCAGTCTGGCGACCCTCTTATGTAGTGAATATAGACGTTCTGCGGACCCCAGGTTGGGAACCCCTGGGTTAGATCAGTCAACAAATTTATATCATTTGAAAGTCGGTTCGGGCTCATTTTTATTATAAAACCCCTAAATAGTACTTCCATTTTTTCAAAATTACACATTGTTATTTTGTAAATATTTGAACGCTGAACGCTAACGGAACGCTGAACGCAAAAACATTGAACGAACGCTGAACGGAACGCTATTATTTTTTGAACGCTGAACGGAACGCTGAACGCAAAAAAGCTGAACGCTCACAAGCCTT
>CP045904.1:9236325-9285828 GCA_013387185.1 Caligus rogercresseyi | reverse complement strand
GCGGCAGCGTGAGGACGGGCGTTGTCCCATATCAGGAGACAATCCTTTTGGTGAATCCTGCGTTGAGGTTGATGAAGTGTTTCCCGGCCGTCTTCAGGTTCTCTCTAATGGTCTTCCAGTCGGCTGTGGTCCCTCTCGAGAGATTGTACCTCAATGGAGACTCGCTTCAATTTGCAGCTGAACCCCATCAGAATAATCGTCTTCCTCGTCGTCAGCTTCACACGGGGGGGTTGAGATCCGAGCCCCATGGGATCCATCCAGACATGCCTCCGCTCCGCCGAGTCCAAGTGGAACCAGGACTCGTGGATTCGGAGGCATTTCCGTTGTGCCGGAGGACGACGAGGATGGGATCACCGGGAAGTATGAATCCTGGAGGGGGAAGAAGTCCTCGTCTCCGAGCGCCAAGCCCTCCATCGCGAGCGGCACGTCCTTTTTGCGAGCGCAAACTCTTCCTTTGTGAGCGGCACGTCCACGTCCACGAGATGAAGGATGTACTGGATTCGACTGGATGGAATCTCTGCATAGCAACACACAATCAATTCGACAAAATACAATCCACGATTGGATTCCGAATTGTCTATCCAAGTTGATTTGAAGTACATGAGAATAACTAATTAATAATGATGTATTAATAAGAGATCCATTTATTGTTTTGAATTAAGATCACCCCTTTTTTTCTTCTCTTCTCTCTCTTCAAAGCATAATTGTAGCCATTGTTTTGTTGGAGCATGTGATTGGTGGAGCATATCGATGCGCAGGGACACCAACATAAATATTTGTAATGATTTCACGAAAAAATTACGACCGTCCATCTTTGGAAGGATATTGCGCTTTGAAAAACCTTTGATTGTAATAAACAATCGACTTACAACAAACTACAAACATCCTTAATATGATCGAAAGCAAATATGTTTGTTTTTTTTCTATATAGAACGTATAATTTCAAATCGTAAAAAATGGAAGCATCATCGTATGAAGTAAATATAGCCAAAAATACGTATAATAGTTTTTCTCCTTTTCTTATATTTCGTTCTGTATTCAAATAGTGTTCTCACACACATATATATGGTAGCTAAAATTAGTTTCACAAATAAAATGTTCTACTATAATAAGTGATTCTCTAAGAAAGACAAGGAATCTCTCATAAAGCAGTTAAATTGTGAAAAAGCTTAATTCAAAAGCAAAATTTTGAATTGGGTGGATTCAATTACAAAAACTATGCAAAAAATCCATTTTATCAATTTTATCTTTTTTCCTTCAAATAGTTTAAATTTAAATATTCCCAAAAGTGTTATTGATATAACTATCATTGATAACATATTGATAAAAGTTATAATTATGTATATATATATATATATATATTAAATACATATATGACAGATGACATTTAAACATATTGAATATTTGCTTTTGAGGACTCCAATGGCGTGTCTCCATTTTTTTATATGTTTAAATACGTGAAATTATTAACAGAAAAAATTGTTTTGATAAGGTTATTTTTAGCTGTCAGTTAATTTATTGGGAAAACTGTCATCAACATATATTTCCTTGCAAGAAAAAGATAGTACCATTTTCATAAACAAACTACATATCTATTTAAAATGTCGATATTAGACTTTCTTCAAAAATGTTTTTTTCTATGGCATAGTAATAATGATAATTTTGTTCAACTTTGTTTTTACATTATCTTATATCTAACAAGCATTATTTCTTGGCATAACCATTTTTGATGAGACATTTCATATACACAAGAACATTAATTATATCCTTAAAACTCCTTGTCAACTGTCAAAATATAAGCCAATCAAGTGACAAAGGGAAAAGATAGATATTATTAATTTTTGTCTACTCATTCCCAAAGACCTTTGCATTTGCAATTGTCGTTTAAAAAAAACAGTGCCTCTTACAAAATGATGAAATCAATTATCCAATATTGGTTTACAAAAAAATTATGCAGTAGATCTTACAAGGTCTTAGAAATGTTATACCTTATTCTTATAAAGAACAAAACGATGATATAGTTATGAAATAGAATCGGTTGTAGTTGATAAGCCTTAAAAATGCAGCATCGAAGCCTTTTTTTTTTTTTTTTTTTTTTAGTTTAGAGGTTTATTACTGTATACCGTATACATACATATATACATATAATATTACAAAGACATAATATAATTGTACAATAAATGCATAAGATAAAGAGCGCGACCACACAAAGGGGTATATGCGCTACAACAGTAATGTGGAGTTCCTTCTTAAATATTCAAGCAACTGAAATAAATATAAAATATATAGATAAAATGAACTTATAAGCTGATGAATAATTATAACTTTTTGTTTTTCTTCTTTAGGTCATCAGCAACCCTGTTGAAAAACATATCTATTGTAGATTGTTTCCTTGGCTTGGATTTTTTCTTATGGTGTTTAGTTTTTAAATAATCTTCTACATCGTCTGTAAATTGATTTGAAGGATATTCCCCGGAGCCAACTGGCACTTGAGTAGCTCCTTGGAAAATTTCATGTTGTTTGCCCAATTCATCTGTGGCGCAGTCCTCAGTAGTATCTCCACTAAACTTGGTCACTTGCTGGGTCTTCGGTTGAATGACGTTGACAATCTCGACGTTTTTAGTTGAGGGTTTTTTGTAATTTATTTTACCCACTGTTTCCTCGTGGTTCGGGTCTTTTACGGACATGTCTTCCTCATGTTCTTCTTCCGCTTTCTGGATAGTCGGTGCTTTCCGAGGGTCTTGAAAGCGAACTTTACCAGCGGAAGCAATATTTATTGTAAAGTTTATTGATTTTAGGCTTTCAAATGCCTCTTTGTTAACTTTAATATATAGCACTTTTCCGAGCTGTGTGATGTCAGATTTGATGACATCAACTTTGCCTCGGATCTTATTAACATTGCATTGATATGCAATGACCTTGGCGAGTATTTCATCAACTATGTCCCCTGTGACTCCTCTTATGAAGCCAGTAAGGGTCTTACAATTTTTCTCTCTAATTTTCTCCAGTTCTTCCCATGAGACTGGCAAGAGAGGTGTCTTTTCCGAAATAACTTTTCGGACATGCTGGCTTGAGGTTTTGTCACTTACATAAATCACTGCTTGTTGATTTGTATAGCGACGGCCTTCGTAGCAGGGCACGAATTGCCCAGCTGTCCCGCTCAATCGACTAACATAGTCGGTGTCAAGTACTTTTATTGTTTTGTTCCAGTCGATCATGGAAATATGGTCACCATTTTTCCTGACGATGACAATCTCTGTGGCTTCTTTAGCAATTTCTGCATAAAGAAACCTTTTTTTGTTTTTGTATTAGGAGCTTCTGATTGCAAAGCCTCCTGCTTTTGCTGTCTTTTAGAAGGAGGGGTTTCATTCGAATTGCCTTCCCTCTGTCTTTTCATATTATTGTGTTTACTCTTGTAATTCACCGTTGTCCATTTCAGGTCACCGGCATTATCTTTATTTCCAGGCAAGAGCAAAGCTTGCTTGTTTGAGGTCCTTGAATTTCTTTCCTCAATCATCTTCACGTAAAAGAAGACTTCAATTAATGAAATAAATCGAGGTTGGGAGAATGTAAATAATGTAATGTTCCGCTTGATTTTATGATGAAATGTTCATCTCAAGGAGAATAATTACAAGATGGCGTATCCTTAACTGGAGGGCCAAAGAGAGCTTTCAATCGACGGAAGTCCAGGATTGGAGCAGCTGAAGACAAGCTTTGATCTTGGGAAGGACGTTGGCAACATTCACAACACTTTTTAGTGCCATAAAAGGCCAGAAATCACTTCTAACTTCTAGAAAATATTATTTTCTAGGAGGGCGTGAATGACGTGTTATCACCTTGAAAGTTAGGAAGGAACTCTCCATCGAAGCCTTTAAAATCATAAAAAGTATTTGCAAATCAATATTTAAAGCTGCTGGACTTTCCTCTTAAGTGGAAAAAAATTATCACTGGCTCCCTCACCAATATACACGATAACAAGAAATTCACCGCTCAACTTCAGATATCGGGTGACTGTATTAAATTTCTGCGACCCTGCAAAGATTGTAGCTAGATTTTCAATACGACCCTCCATGCCTTTCTGGAATGTCAAGCAGTACAAATTCTTAATGAGTTTGTATGTCTGAACACAAAAGGGCTTGATAAAGAGAGCTCTGCCAAATACCAGAAAGCGATTATCTTATTTGGACTTGGCAGAAAATGGACCACCCCGCGAGAAAAGGCGATAAACTTCGCAATCTTGAAGTCCAAAGCTCTAATTGCGAAGCAAATTACTTTTGGAGACCCTTTGCAATCGGCGGATATTAGGCCAGTACTCTTATCGGCAGCGGCAAGATATGCTTCCCTGGACCTGAAGATCCCCTCCCTTTCGGTTGACTCATGGACTTTGACCTCGAAGGATATTAAATATTTCCCTTCCCTTGCATCCATCCACCGGAAGACATTATCTACAATAATAAAGAATTTTAAGGATTACAATTAATGCCATTTTTTAAGCTCAAAATTTAAGTTAATATATTTTATGTCGATAAATTTTTTAATTGTATTTTATTGATTGAAAATAGTGCTTTTAGTTCAACCCCTATGATAAAATTGTAAATTAAAATATTTACTTATATGAATTTTCATACATTATCTTAGGTTTTTATCTATTCTGTTGTACATATCATAAAATTAACTGTTGGATAATAGTAATAAAAGTATTCTTTGTAATTGAAATATATACATATAATAATAACATAAGTATTCTAGTTCAAACTAAGCTCAAGTTTTTATATACACATGTTTTCGTAAAAACAAGTTATTAGCATATTTGGTTGAGCTACAAAAAATCAATTAACAAATATTTCAAATAGTTTCAAATGCCCGTGATGATTTCCCATAAAAAAACCTTCATTAATAATTACTTTTTTTTAATTCAAGATTTAAACTTTTTTCAGTTTTGGATAAAACATTGATGCTATATATATTTAGTTCCTTTTTCAATTTTTATTAAATATGGAATATTTACATAGATACTCATTTTTAAGGGATATATTTATTTTTAAATCATATATCCAGAATAGTTGTATCTACAATAACATATGACATATACACCATTCAAGTTATAACTCTCCTGATAAACATATCCTTTCGATAGCAACATTATCTTTGAGCGATCGATGATTGCCAAAATGTATTTATGTAACCCCGGATAAATAAAAAGATTACATTATTTTTAAGTGTAGAAAATCGGTGCAATTAAAAGATTACATAAGGATTAAAGCCTTTTTTATAAACTTATATATCTTTTCCCTCCTAATTGTCTCCTTAATCCATAATAATGAATGTTCAAATGAGGATTATATAGGCTTGATGAAGGCGTGGGGAGATCTAAAATAGTTTATGTCACTTCGACTTTGAAAATCGAAGCACTTTTATAAGTATGCTCATTTTTTAATACTTAAAGATTTTGAGGCAATATTTGGTAAACCATAAATAAATCATTCCTTGGGAGGGCATAAACTACCGAATGGCGATACCCGTGTGCGTTAAGGCGTGTTCAACTCTCAATGTTGGGGCACAGATTCGAATACCAAAAGGGGATGATCTTTTTTGGTCCACTGCCTTATTGATAAGATCCTAGGTTCGATAGACTAATTTTAATGCTATAATGCTTATTTATATCCTATCGGATGTTATTCTATAGAATCATATAGGCAAAAAAACATTTTTTTAATACTTGAAAATTTCGTGATAATATTTGTTAAATATTAAAAAAAAAAATTGGGGCGTAAGCAATTGCTTGGAGCAGATTAACAGCAATATAATTTGTTAAATGCTGCGTAGTGATTATTTAAAAAGGAGTTATTCAACGTACCCCCGAATCCTGGGATGCTTGGAGATCTTTGAAAAAGCAATAATATCTACTCGAAGATTTAGGCATTGACCTTCTGTATTATCAACTCTGAGGCGATGAAAATTAAATCGTCTAACTATTCCTTTCGAGCTAAAAATCATATTTTTTATCAACAAAATATGCTGCATCCTGCTTGAAACTTATCTTACTAGGAGGACGTCCGCTGTAAAGATCATAAAATATTCCCCTCCAACAAAATTGGCTGTTGAAAATAATTTCAAAAGATTTGTTGTTTCTGAATATAATTAATAGTTGTGAAATATATGTATAATGATAGTTTTATTTGATATTTATATTTTTTTGTATGTGTTCTGAACAAAACAACTGAGAAACTACAATGCTTAAATATATACACTCAGAAAGTGCAAACCTCCGCCGTCACGGGGTCCTTATGAGCCTTCCGAGGCGGATTTTTCACGACTGGGGCGGCGTAGAGGGACGGGGAAGGTTCCCCTCGACGGAAATTTCGAGAGGAAGACGCTCCCGGCACCCGATTTCACAACACAGCGACATCTATTGGCAGAGTAGGCTAACTTAAAATATTTATTAGTATTGAGCTCCTTTTGCATCTTAATTCTGCACTCAGAGATGCAAAAATTTAATCACTTTTGTTCCTTTTGGCATTTCCAACAACTCCATAAAGTTTCATTCGAATCCGTTCCGTACTTTTTGAGTTATCCTACTGACAAACAAACCAACAAACCAACGCCAGTGAAAACTAGAGGCGTGTATACACTCAGAGAGTGTGTACCTCCGCCGATCCCCACACCATTCCCATTCAAACATTCTCCCTTTCACACGCCCGATTTTCTATCTCTAATCATTGTTTCCTCTCTGTTAGCTCATTTTGCATATTAAAAAAGCACTCAGAGACGGGAAGAGGAAGAAGTTTAAGCTACGTCACTGGGTTAACGTAGTTTTGAGCTGATATATGAACAATAATACGTCAATGAATATTTTTTTAGCGTTTGTTCTTTCCTACTCCCTGAATAGAGACCCCATTTCATTTAGTATTTTGCATATTAAAAGCACTTAGAGATGCCAAAATTTAATCACTTGTTCCTTTTGGCATTTCCAACAACTCCACAAAGTTTCATTCGAATCCGTTCAGTACTTTTTGAGTTATCCTGCTGACAAACAATAAACAAACCAACAAACGCCAGTGAAAACAATACCTCCTTCGGCGGAGGTAATTATATAACAGATTAAAAAGTAATAATATATCCAAACTTTATTACCTTCGGCTGTAAGGGTCTAGTACTCCTTGTGTAGAGGCGGAATCCTCACACCGTATTGCTGACTTGTAGCTCATAATTATTTATGAATATCTTAAGATTATATTCTCAAATAACAAAAAGGTTTTCAAGATTGTCTGCCATTTTAAATGTATTTTAGTACTGTGAAATTAAGGAATATTTATAAATGTATATAGCATTTTTAAGGCCTTCAATCCATTTGAGTGTATTGGATGCATAATAATAGGCAAATTTATGTCCAATGAATGAGGAGACAATGCATCAACGTGGCACTCCAAAGGAACAGGTATCACAAATTGTTATTATTACTTCGTTTTGTAGCATCAAAATATTGAATTTCCAAGTTGAGGGGAGGGGGGGGGGGGGGTGATTTATGAACCTTCTGTTGCAAGCAAATTGAGATGATAAATGGATGCCAATTAACAATTTATATATATATATGATTCCTCAAAATGGTATTAGCGGTCCTCGAGTACAAATATTTTTATCATAAAAATTCTCAATAAAATTTGCTATTTCCATCCTTTCGAAGATAAGATTTTTACTCAAATTCTTGAACTCGTTAAATGTATAAGAGTATTTAAGGGGAAAATCAATTTTGACGAATTCAGATGCTAATACTAGTCGTGGTTTAGTTGGAGATGCTAAATATTTTCTATAAACAATGGAATTCCTTAATAACTGAATGACGATAGATTCGCTAAAACTGTGTATATATATATATATATATATATATATATATATATATGAAACAGAGACTACTCCAAGGTAAAGTCTTTTCGTCCTATTACTCTCACTTCTTTTATTTTGAAAACGCTCGAAGAGTTGTTTTAAATAAAATTGAAGAGATTATCTAACTAGGATTCCTCTGAACCCTAATTAACATGCTTTCAGAAGAGGAAGGAGCTGCGACTCTGCTTTCTCCTCTATGGTTGATCTCATTGAACGATCTATCAGCTGGGGTCAGTATAGTCTCGGGATTTTTCTGGACTCTCTGGTGCATTCGATAATATAGACATTACGTCTGGTGTCGAAGGCCCCAGGGCTAGAGAAAGTCTCAGAAAGTATTATTAAGTGGTATGAATCCTACCTAAGAAGCCGCTCCATCACAGTTGAACTCAAGGGCATTAGAAAGAACCGAGTTCTCACCAGAGGGACACCTCAGGGTGGTGTTCTCAGTCCGATTGCCTGGAATCTTGTATTTGACAAGCTTTTTTAAATTAACCAGCTCGTTTATTATGTAAATAAATAAAAAATGAGACATTTACATAAAACCCAAAGCAAATGCGTTATAAAAACATAAATAAGCATTATAGTTTAAAGTTTTTGCTCTGGGGAGGAACACAAACAATAAAATATTATATAAATTAAAAAACAAAACAAATTTTCTTTTAAAATCATTTTACAATCAATTACAGAACTCTTAAATATTTTAAAACTCTAAACAAAAATGTTAAAAATAAACATAGTAATTCAGAAGGCTATATATTAGCATAATTTTTTGAAATAATTTTTATCAGTTTTTGATGTTTGATACTTGGGAAGTATTTTATGATTCTTCCGGCAGGCGTCCACGTTGCTCTTCCTTCCAGCGAGGGGATTTTCAAAGATAAAGCTGCATATCTTGCTGCTGCCCACAAAAATATGTTCCTCAGCTCGAAGGGATGCAGGGGTTCGTTGAAGGACAGCTTTTGACATATCAGAGCCTTTGAGTTTAAAATACTAAAGGTCAGTGCCTTAGACTCCGTTAATTTGTTGTTCTTTCCGAGGCCGAAGAGAACAATGCCTTTCCAAGCATTTGAAGATTCACAACGGAGATTAGGTGAGTTTAAAAGAATAAATCTTTGAGAATTTTCACCACACGACACTCCACAAATACATGAAGTGTCGAGTTGAATAAACACCCACAATCTTAACATGCTCTTGTAAAAAAAACAAAAGATCGGCCGAAATCATCAGTTGAGAAGTGAATTTCCTTCCATCATGAATGCCAAGTAATGATTCAAGAATCCGATTGTTCCATTTTGAGGGGAGGCCAAGGAGATTCAAATATTTTTTGCAAATTTTGTCCCAAGCTTTTGGGGTTATTTGATTCGGGCCCAGTGAAGGCCATTGGATTTGCTGACGATGCTGCTCTTTTAATTTCAGGTCCGGATCCCAGTTCTATGGTCTGTATCCTTCAAGATACCTAAAGAAACTGGAACGTATCCAACGGCTTGGTATGATAAGAACAACCTTTATCTATCGTAGTACACCTACGAAAGGACTTGAGGTAATCTTCGATTTGCCTCCTCTAGATTTATATATCAAATGAGGGCCAGAAAGGCACTTTTTAATTTGAACATCACGCCACATGGATGGGAGAGCATTGGGTCTAAACCTGGTCATATTCTTGAAGAGTGGCGTGAAATAAAAAGTTAGGATTTCATCTTGTTTTAACAGAGACTTTTCTACGAGTCTAAAAATGAGTTGGAAGAAAACATTTCCATTATTTATGATAGCTTCTTCGTAGGTGAGGTATTGAACGCCAGTAATGGTATTCAATGCTACACCGATGGTAGCAAAATTGCTAACAAAATGGGATGGGGCTATCATTTGTACAATCCTTTATTTTTTATAACAAACTCAGCTGGAAAATTCAGTTACGAATCCACTGTGTTTCAAGCTGAAGTTTGGGCTATCCTAAAGGCCTTATTATTAAAAAAGAAAATCTCAAACCAAAAATTGATTTTTATGTCGACAACCAAGCAGCTCTTGTATCTTTGGGCTCGGATGTTGTAAAGTCTCGTACAGTGAACAATTGCATCAATGTTTGAATGCACTTGGACGTGTAAACCTTGTCAACCTTCATTGGATTAAAGCCCACGTAGGTTGGCCAGGAAATGAGAAAGCTGACCGACTTGCAAAAGCTGGATCAGATCAAATCTATTAAAGGACATTCCTATTCCAGATTCTTTTACGTCAGACCTGATAAGGAGGGGTCTCTATAGAGAATGGGCCTCCGATGGACACATGATAGCTCCTGTAGACAAAGTAAACTGTGGCTTCCGAAGCCAGACCCTAATGCATCGAGACAATTGATTAATCTTAGTCGTGAATCTCTAGGTATTCAAATACAGATAATAACTGATCATAATTTTCTTAGATATCATAAGTCATTGTCGAACAAATTTCTCACTCGAGAGTGTCGTTTTTGCCAGCAAAGTATTGAGAGACGTCTTATCACATGTTGGCTGAGTATGATTTCTTTTGTCTTAAGAGAATGATCGCTCAAAAATGCTTTAACCAACATACTCCAGAGTTAAGTAGATACCAGCAATTCTTAGGAATTGTAACATTGGTTACCTATTTGGCTTCCCGAGTAGAACGGGCAAACAACATGGTTAAAGTGGTTGTGTGTTCTAGGGAATGTGCTAAGATCGCAAATTCGATTCCGCTCTGGACTCAAGACTCGACTTCAATTTGTACTCTTGGATCCTACCCTCAAACAAACAAAATATATAGAAACAACTGAAAGAATTCGTGTACAAAAGTCAACAAACCATATTTTATGATCTCTATAAATAAAAATTAATTTATATTATATATATATTTTCAATAGATATCTATTAAATAAGGATCTAATGAAGATTTAACCATGGATAATGAAAATATTCAAGAAAGTAATTGATGGAAGGCATATTGGGGAGGGGGGATTAAAAATAACAAACCTTGATCATCTATAATTATAATAAAAGCTATTGTATATTTATATTATTATTAAAATAATGGCCAATATATATTAAGGATCGAAAGCTAACTTAAAAAAAATAAGGAATTATATTCTTACTCCTTATCCTCCAAATAACTCAACCGTTTATCCAAAAGTTCTTGCAAATTGTATAAGTTCCTCCCCATAGTTCTTGTATCGAAGCTCCGTCATATGAGCAATGTCCATTATTCACCCTTGGAGCAAGGGAGCTTATCAGCCATTTCACGGTAGCAGTTCGCAGGAAGGGCAGCATAGCAGTTATGGATGGAATTGGGGAGGGACTAGTGTATGACATAGCGGGCTTATCGATACCCATGTCGAAGGCAATGCTTGCACACAAACCTTGGCGCGATCCTTCAACCACTGATCCTGAACGCAGCTCCACTCATTGTCACTCAGACCCGCGTGATAGGTCAAGGCCTTTATACCCGCTTTGCCCAAGTAAAAAGCCGTTGTTTCACGTTCATTATGTGACATGCAGTAGATAATCCGCTTTGTCGGCTCTAATCACGTTGAATGAGAGTCACAATATCCTTCGTAATACTCTTGTCCTTCTTTGATTGGACATTATAGACCAATTCTGTTTGTTGAAAAGGGAGAGAAACCATTTTGAAGATTTCATCTTTAGCTGATGTATAATGCCCTTTCGGACGCAGGGCGTCGCGGTGGCTGGTAGTGCCATGAAATTAACTCGAAGAAAATCACTAGAATCTTATGGAGATCCCACGAATAAAGGCTTTGAAAGACTCCATTGAACTCCTGAGAAGCAGATACCTTTTCGGGAGTCACGTAGAGAAGTGTTATTTGGGGCGTGAGAAGACAAAGCTTTCGTATATCTTCCGCTGCCGGTCATAGTCGTCCCCGCTGAGATGATCTGCAGGGATTCCCAGACCGTTGTGCTTCGTGACTTTATCATATATGAGGGATAGGACTACAGTGACTCTGCCCTGGACCGTGGCGGGTAACTGATAGTAGAGACTCTTTCCGCCCCCATGGGCATAAGGAAAAAAGTGTCATTGTTCAAGAGAGTCACATTATTGGCAGGCAGCTGATTGGGGCACAAAGCTGTGGATGCCAAAGTTACTTTTGAGCTTCCCAAAGAGATCGTTCGAGAAAGGGTAGTCCCTCTTTGACATAATATTATATCCTTGTTTACAACAGGACCAAAGAACTTGTACACCATTTTGAAACACAGAATATAAAGAACTTAACCTACACAACCACGTTTTTTGAAATAAATATTACAACTGAACGAATAATAAAGGACACTACGTGTCCATAAAGGGCGCTCGCATTTATGGCGACATCCTTCCAGGTAGCTTCTAGTATACACATAATTAAAAGGTTTATTATACAAATCAATGTTGAGATGTCCCGGCCATGCTAATCGTGAGAAGAGGCCTAAAAAGTTTGGAGTCAGTTATTGATTGGTAGAAGGCAGATCATTAGATGACGCATTCATCATGAGATAGACATTGTTTGTCGAAATTAACATTTTATGCCAATTACTCCTTTAATAAATTTCGTAAAAACTTACTAGGAGTCTGAAGAATATCAGCTTAACTTAGTATAAATATGTATTTTTTTATTTGCCAGAGAAAGAAACTTTCTATGAGCCTTTTATGGAAATACCTGATTCTGATCATATATGACCTCACTTCTGGACATGCAGGTCAAGAAAAAACATTTTGAAGGTCAACATAAAATTTTGAATTGATACTTACACATTCAAATTTGTACTGTTTGTCAACTTTAAATAAATAAACAAAACTTATGAGAGCATTACATATTAACGTATCACTTTCAAGAAAAAGGTAAAAAAACTAAAAAAATATAGACCCCCAGGGCAAAAACTGATGTAATATTTTATTTTAGTGGGGTTTATTTCATAAAAACGTAGATAGTTCACACAATCAAGGGAAGGGACCCCAAATTGGTTTCAGAATGTAAGTAAAATAATTCTGAACATAAATTATTAAATAATAAATTACAAAATAAAATGGTAGCTTTCCCTTCGGAGTGGAAGCGTATAAGAAAATTCACATTGATCCACGTTCATCATCTATTTCTAGTCAATTTCTTTTCTGTTTTCTTTTTATATCGACCAGAATAAGAATATTATAGTTTCTTGAGTCTCCAGATTTGGGAACCAAAAAAATAACATGATAAAAAAATATATTTGTAAAATCGTCAGAGCATTAATCACAAAAAACATGTGGAATTTTATTTACACTTTGAGGAACTGAATTCGGCCTTATAGCCGGATGGATAGTAAAAACAAATGATATATATATATATATATATATATATATATATAAAAGTATGACAAGAAGGATTTCCAAAATTTAATTTATGCAATAAAATCAAATAGATATTTAATACATTCAAAGATGTTTTTATGTAACCGTAATCATCATTATTTTTTAAATAACTCTGTATATATTTGAACCGTGACATTAAGAAAAAATTGAAACTCAAATATAAAATATATTTTCTTGTCTTGGTGCCGAACAAAACTCTTCATCCTAATATTTTTTTAACTAAACGGTTCGATAGAATTGCATCCAACAGGATATAAATAGCATTATAGCATTAAAATTAGTCTATCGAACCTACGATCTTATCAATGAGGTAGACCAAAAATTACCGTCTCCTCTCGGGATTCGAACCTTTGCCCCCAATATTGAGAGTTGAACACGTCTTAGCATGCACTGCTATCACACCCCTATGAAGATAAAAATAGTTTTTATAAGTGCAATATCAGCCATTTGCGCAATGGATAGCCGTCGTCACATCGATATGTATCTTCAGGATGGGGAAGATCAAGAGCTTGACCTCCCGGCTCTGCAACGCCTGTCCACGTACAAGGCAGAAAAGGCAACTCGAGGGAGATAAAGATTGAACTTAGGGCATTTTATTTTTATCACATTTTTTTAAATTACGATAATATAATGCAATAGTTAAGTCACTACTAGAGTTTTCCTTTAGTCAACTAAGCTTTTATTTTATATATACCAATAAAGTGTAGTTAAAAAAATGCACTTAATATAACAAATTTAAAAACAAAATAAAAATGAATTTGAATAGTTACGAAAAAGAAAACATAAATGAACATTATAGTTCAAATGCACTGTTCAAAAGTAACCTAAATTAAAACTGTCGATTTACTGGTTCTTTTAAAACACAGGATATCCCGTAAGCTTCTTTTGACAGAGTTTAAATATTGAATTGAACGCGAGTGTACGAATCGTGCGACATTTCCAATCATCATGTTTTTCCTTTTAGAATCTTAATTTGCAGGACTGAATAGCTCCAATGATTATTTTTGTTCGTAGGTCCTCGACCTTGTGATAATTATTTTTTGCAATTAAGGACTTAATATTTTAAAGTGTATATAGCTTTTGAAAAACTTATATTTAAGTTTGTAAGAACTAAAAAGAAATTTTAAAAAAAATTGAGAAATGCGTTTTCGCATAAAATAAAACATTTGACTACAATAAGAATAGGACAATCAACAAAAGCCGGACGTGAATAAAAATCTACTTTATTGCATGGATAATAAAATATAATTCATTGAGCAGAAGTCTGAAATTGAGTTGTTTATTTTGCACAATCACAACACGTCGACCCAAAAATCCTCTGCTTCCATGATTGAGGAAGGCCAAACAGTTGCAAAAGGCTCTGTGATATACATCCAAAAGCAAAAGACTCCTTAATATGCGTTTCAAATTTTAAAAACCGGGGCTTAGATGGGCTAAAATCATTAATTGAACGTGCTAGAGGGAAAAGAAGCCTACCTACAGTAAAAAAACATTGTGATGTAAGGCGGATTCCCAAATTTCTTGAAAAAAGGTTATTTCCTCTCATTTTCATAAATTATATCTACAGTTGTATCGGAGAGGAAATTAGGCTCAGCTGTCTATAAATTCTTTGTATTGAAGCTAAAACTAGAGAGAAGACTTCCAATTCTGGGTTCGTTAAAAGAATACCAGTTCTAAAATTCAACGAATGTATAATATATTATATAATCTTTGACGTATAAAACACACGTTTCTTCTACGATTTGTAGATAACATTTAGATAGGTTAGGGCCTGACTGACAAAGTCCACCTCCAGTATTTTTAAAGACGTTTTAAGGAGGTTGAATATTATTAAACATACTATCGGCCTCCCGTCCTCTCGGGATCATTCTCTTGTAGTAGTCTTTTGGCGGTCGACATTTTACATTTAAAAAGTCTTTGTCCTACAGTGAGTTTCTTTTCTCTAAACAATAATTTTAAAAATAAGATTTATTTTAAAGTTATATAATATAATGTAAATCTTGAACGAACTCTAATATTATAACAAAATGTGTTTTGTCACATATTTTAAAAAGTATACAGCTAATATGCATTTGCAAAATTATGCTAATATTTTCTGTGTATTATGTAAATAGAAATTATCTTTAAAGGATGTCTATTTATTTAACATATTTTGAATTTGAGCTTTTTGTAGAATAAAAAATATTTTTCCCTTTATATGCATTCAATAAATATATATTATTTGTGTAAGGACAGTCTTCTGTCCGGTACCTGAACTTTTCCAGGGTATGTGCTGAATTTTCTCTTGGGTGCCTCGAATAAACTCTATAAAGAAAAAAACCTTAGATACAATGGCTGAGGAAAAAAGTACAAAATGAAAATAAGTACAGGCTGAAAAACAGTCAAACTACATGTATGTACAAACATATAATTGGAAAGCTTTAAATTCCGTGTTAAGGCGATCTTTAACCTGCCATACTGACGCACGGAAAGGGTCGATCATATTTTTCAAAATATTGGGAGCAACCGATTGCGCGATGTAAGGTCTTGACAGAGACAATTTACTCATCCACAAATATAATAGTTATTTACACAGGACTAATAAAAGGAAAAGGATAAGGAAAAGTTAACAGAAAAACTAACGATGTAATAAACATTTGGTTGCAGTCTGCCAATATATATATTTAATTGTGCTCATAAAATAAATAAGGTTATTTTTTTCTTTTTGTTCCCCATAAAAATATGAATCATTTCTAGTGTCATAAATATTATTATTAAAAACGATTTTCCTCCTTTTCGTGGTCTTTTTCTGTATTAGCTGCAATTGCATTAATAAATAGACATCTACAACTGATTTCCATGGCCTCAATCAAGTGGATCCCAGAGATCTACTACAAATAGAGGTAGAGTATTGGATCCAAGGCGGAATATAATACTCAAATTTAGCCCTTAGAACACTATATCCCTTAAACCTAGTGTTGTGTCAGTCCCAATTTATTCGGTCCGGTTCAGTACATTCTTAGGACCGGTCTTATCGGTCCTTGGGATCAGTCCTTGGGGTGGTTCTTTAGGACCGTCGGTCCGTGAGATTGTCCTTTGTCAGTCCTTTAATTTTTCATAAAAATTGAAAGAGTATTTATTTAATACGTTCTAACTCCTAATATTATATATATATATTCTACTCGCATATGTTCATTAGGGGGTAACTTTTTGAATTTTTTCACAAAAATGATTACCTGTAGCACGAATGAATGCACTTTTGTTTATAATTGCCTAAAATGACCTTTATTTCATTGAACTAACAAAAAAGTCATGCACAAAGCACTTTGAAAAATTGACCCTTAACGTAAATGAGGGATAAACCCCTGAGTGACCTGAGCCGCATGCCCCTGAAAAGCCACGTGATGGGACGTTTCAAATCCCTTGAATCCATCGCCAAAGAACGGAAAGAGAGGGTCGGTCAGATTGCTGTGGAGCTGAAAGCTTTATGGAGGACGACATTGAACTTCCCGCCTGTATCAGATCAAGCCATCCGTGCAAAACTAGAAAAGCTCCTGCAAGAGTATGACCATTGCAGGAAAAAGCAAAACTTTGATTCATTGAATGAACTGTTTCATGTGAGCAAGGTGCAAGGTTAATGGCTTTGCAAAGAGGATAAGAACCTCTACGAACTGCAAATGCAGAGCAAAGGCCAGGTCGGTTATTCTACTGGCAAACTGCCAGTGCCCAGTCCATCCACCATCCAAGCGAAGGACTACATTGGAAGTGGATGTCTCCAATTCAGCAACTGAGTTCAGCTCAGTAGCATTAGATTCTTCTGAAACAGGTACGGACTCATGTAACACTAGTTAAGACAGTTCTATGGAAGATGAGGCTGCACCATCAACATGCACAAGGAAGTATAACCCCACTGGTGTTGCAAGGCGACTTGTTACAAGCTCAAAGCTATCGACCCACAAAGCAGCAAAGGTATGCCGTCAGCTTTCAGGTGAGGGCATCGAGATCCGGACCCCATGTCAGCCAGGAATCCACAAAGCTCTCTACAGGAGAGCTGCTGAAGTGAAGCAACACTTGGTTAGCACACTTCATCAGGAGAAGTGGAGCTTGCACTTCGATGGTAAAAAAAATCAATGGCATTGAACACCAAGCAGTGGTCCTAAAAAATGAAGCAAAGGAAATCAAACTGACTGTGCTTCAAATGAAGGACGGTACAGCTGCAACCATTGCAAAAGGACTCCAAGATGTCTTGCAGGAGTTCAACTTGTGGGGATCAACTCTGATGATAATTGCCGACACGACAAGCGTCAACACCGGGAAGAAGTCTGGTGTTGTCATTCGGCTTTAGCAGATGTTTGAAAAGAATGGGAGCCCCAGACCCAAATTTATCAGTTGTCAGTACCATGTGCTCGATCACATCCTCAGTATTGTCATAGACGATGAGCTCCATGACTCAACCAAATCCCCAGATATTGAGGACTTCTTTGTGAAGGACTTGGTACGCAAGTATGACCAATTGCAGGCAGCTTTCAGCAATGAAAAAGCTGAGATCAAGGAAACAGGTAGTTGGAGAGACGACATGAAATTTCTGTATCACCTTACTCGTGTCTTCCGACACTTCAATGAGAAAGATGAGGTCCCTTTTGTTAACTTTCAGCACATTCCTAACATCAGCAATGCACGCTGGAACTTTCGTGTCATTCTAGCCCTCCTTGCATTCTGATGCCTGAAACTCGAACCAGGCTGCGTAAAATCTCTTCATTTATTTCCTACCCATGGGCCGGCCATTGGTTTAGCAACCAATTGTTCCACGATGAGGGTTTCGAAGAACTATCATCTGCTCTGGATGGATACCCAAAAGGTCTCAAATGCATAGAAACCCACTGGAAAAGAGATGAATCGCCTATCAATATTGCCCGAAGCAACCAATGCTGCGAGCGAGCGATCAAAGTTATGCAGGACTTGGACGAGTCCTGCCGCAACAACGACAACCTCCCCTGAGATTCGTTATTTCCAATGACAGTAATGTGACCAATTGACATTGACAATTGTTTTCTGTCCCTTTATACTGCTATACAATAGTATACATATCATTCTTTAAAGTTTTTGTTTAAACTGGAATATGTTTCATTTGACTTCAAGAACTGGTCAAAAGCTCTTAATTAAATTATTCAAAATAATTTTGTGCGTGAGGTTTTTTCATCAAATAAACTTTAAAAATAGATTATATTTAATCTTACATAAAAGTTCATCATATGATGGCACAGGAGTATGAGGTTGTAAAAAAGTTATCACCCTAATGTTCATATTACATAAGTTTCTTAAGCTTTGTATCATGGATTTTGTGGAGATAAAATAGGTTTTCTAAATGTCAAATGATTTACAATAACTTTCTGTTGTGTACAAACATTCCTCATAAAAAGTTTGACTTTGTACAAAGAATATATTTTAAGCCACATGAGATGCTTTTTTCTTTTTCTTTTTTCCTCTCCTTACTTGAAAAGTAGGTAGTAAAATGAGAAAAGGTTGATGGTACAAACATTCTTCATAAAAGTTTGACATTGTACAAAGAATATGCTTTAAGTCACATGTGATGCTTTTTTCTTTTTCTTTTTTCCTATCTTTACCTTGAAAAGTAGGTAGTAAAATCAGAAAAGGTGCTTTTTCTGGTTCATTTCTGGTCCCATCACTTTGCAAATAGTTTATTAGGTCTGCCTTGGCCCAAGGATTCCATAAGTACCTTCAAAGTTCAAATCTGACCATAAATGTGGTCAAAATCACTTTGCAAATAGTTTATTAGGTCGGCCTTGGCCCAAGGATTCCATAAGTACCTTCAAAGTTCAAATCTGACCATAAATGTGGGGGGAGATTTGCGTGCGGACATACAAACGGACGGACAGAGATTGGTGAATTATTATATAGATTATAACTGGGCGTTAATTCAAAAGTAACGGAAGAGTTTAATAATATTTATATTAGACAATTTGGAAACTTATTTTTTCATAATATAGGCTTTTCAGTATACTCATCGTCGGTAATTACTCATTAACTGTTTCTGTAAAAATAATTCATTCACAATCTTTTCCTACAAACCGCTATAGGCTAGTTTTTAGGTATTGTCATTAAGCATCAACGATTTATTTTGTAATAATAACCAATATTTAATCATTATTAAGAAAAATGTTATATTGACATTAGCTCATTGAAGATGTTACTTTCCTCATAGGTATAGAGGATTTTTCCTTTTCGTAGTATAAGAAATGCTGACAGTATGACGTAGGGTATGACGTCAAAACTAAAAAAATCCTTTTTTAAGGACTGGACCGGGCCGGACTGGACAGCAGTCCTTGGTCTTTGATAAGGACCGACACAACACAACTTATATCGTCTTGTTGGCTCATTAAAAGCAAAAGAGATAAGAAATTTTATAATTTTTCGAGTTGAAGAGGAGCTTAACACAACTGGATATTTGAGTGCAAGCCTCTTACTGTACTCCTTATTTAATTAATTCACTTAACCTTAAAAACATACCCATGCCGGGAAGACGCAGTTCTTTCTACAGCCCTAAGGAGAGTTTTTAATACTACCCCCCCCCCCCCCTTCATATTAGTATTAAAAAACCTACTCAATAAAACTGTATTTATTTTTTTGCTCTCATACAAAATGTTGAGAGCCAAATACAATAGTTGTTTATTCATCTATATATGTATGTACATATGTTATTATGGATAATGTTATTTATATATAACATGAATGGATTGGCTCAGAAAAAGAGATGTCCAGAGAGAAAAAGAGTTTAGAAGGCTGTTTAAGTATATTGGTGCACAATTAATTTTCCTAAAAAGATAAGTATTTTGTAAGGAATCATAGCAGCTGACTGGAATAGCTGGGAGAAGGCGCAGCTTGACAACAGTATTGTATATAACCTTGTGTTAGATGACTTCTATTAAGCAAAAATGAAAGTTTTTCCTCAGTGGTCCTGTCATTTTGACTCTCGTTTGAGACTCATTGTAAGAAGATATAAGAGGACTTCAAATGACATCATCGAGGGAGCCGTGCAATAAAGGATGTGCTATATACTATTTACAATTTTTTTCTCCCCGTATTTCGTTTACTCACTTCCACTATATATAATGTAGATTATGATGTTTTAATGATGTGATGGGTCTTGCCTCAGAGGTTTAATTTTAAACTACAATGTTTATTTATGATTTTTTTATCACAACCCCTTTTGCTTTTTTATTTATTATTGTATATATGATTTTATGTATGATTTTTAAATAAATGACCCATTATTTAAAAAAATGAAATATTTTACAAAGATATAATTTCTGAATTAAAACTTTTATGATCGAAAAAAGAGTATTTTTATTAAAGGTGTGGTTTAAAAATGCATGAAATTAGCAAACACTCTTGTTTAATTTATTGTTTTGTCTGTATGTATGTTCGTATATCCCTCCTTAACTAAAAATCTTATGTCTGTCGTGCCTCTACGCTATTGATTTATATTTTCTATATTCTTTGGTAGAGGGATTCCCTTTGTTTTTAAGACAGAGGGGAATCGGCTAAGGTTACTTGAAGTGTTTCACAAATGCAGAATGTAACAAAAAGCTTGTTTAAACATGAGATTTTATTGTTCTTTAAGTTGAGGATTCAAGTTTATTATGTATCTTTTCCAACATGCTAAAATACTTTGAGTTTTTAGCATTCACGACTCCTTTTCTAATTTAGTTCAGTATTTTATTCTTTAAACATCATAAGAAAGTAAGTCTCTAACAATAAACTTAAAGATGATTCCTGCTATTTAGCTAAAAAAGTTAAATCATTCATTTTACAATAATACTTTTTAGAATATAAAAAGTTTTTATATCAACCAACTTTATGGTAACCTTCATTGATCATGTATCATGATTACGGAGTAATAATATAAGTATAATGCAATAATGAGAATCTTTTCTTGCTCTAACTAGTTATATACCCCATACATAAACATATCCATAAACGAATAAACAAGAATTTATAATGAAACAAATGCATTCTTGTAGTACTTCTTGGAAGTGCAATTTAGTAAGTGTGATTTCACACAATGCAATTATAAATGTTTGTATATAAATAGCGGCAGGGAGTCTATAAAGGTATTGAATATTTCACTATGTTTTGAAATAGATATTAATTCAATGGTAAAAAGTACAGTTTAAAGGGGGGGAAATATGAATAGTTTATAGATATTAACTTGAATTAAATTGAAGCTTCCTAAAAATATTTTACTTTACTTTACTCGAAATTTGTTTTGAATAACAAATTGTTTAAGGGAATATATAATAGTGGATATTCATTGATGAGACTGAAGGACTGAGTAGGAAAGTCAGTCATTCCAAAAAATGAACCTCCCAGAAGTTGAAAAGCTTTAAAATCTATGTTATATATAATATCAAGATTTATATTCTTGATTCGAAGAATTAACAATGTTTTATTGCAAAATATTGTTCAACAAAAGAAATATTCCAAATCGTAATTTCTATAATGATCTAACCAATAACTGGATGCAGTGAAAGCTGAATCAGAAAGAGAAAGTCTAAATACCAAGTCTTAAGAATAGAAAAAGGATGAATGACAAAAGTAATGCCCAGTGAGTAAGTGGATTTTTTAAAGAAACATAACATAGGATGATATCACTGGACATCTATTGCTGGTTTTTCTTTATTCCCAAGACTACTTAAGTCCTTTTTTGCAATCAAACAGCTCTTTCAGTGGACTGATTTCTTTTTCTCTGTTAAGTAACCAGTTGTAATTAAGGTCGTCTAGAATTAAATCCCACTTCACCAAAACTTAATCTGGGTAGCAACAAGTAAATATTTACTCAGGAGTAAGCAATTGTGGGGAATCAACTCGCTATCATCAAGTACTTTTCCATCAGCTCCTAGTGCAGCTAAATCAATTTCATTTGAGTTATTTTTATCGTTTAATCCATGGATAGCTTATTCTCCTCAATAACCGAAAATATTTTGATAACAACGGTCGATTGGGCTCATCCAAAGAAAACAATATTCACAATGAATGGAGACCTCAAACAAAGGCTGATTTAAATAATATAGTCTTAAAGATATATTAAAGTATGAAGAAATATTCTGGGACACCATCAATGGTTATTATTTTTTGTAAAATTAAAGGGTATTAATAATATTTAAATGACATAATTAGACATATACAATTTTATTATCATTATTATCCTCCTGAGACAATTTAATTTATAAAATGATAACGGGCGTTCCCTTGTAAGCGTGCAATAGTACTCTAAGAAACGTAGTTCGTTAGTCCATAGTTTATTTGTTGTTTACATGGATATAAAAATAATGAAAATATTCAATCGCTAAAGTAATGAACACAATCATACAGTGATACACTATCATAGAGATATAAAGACATAGAGGGATTATGTGATTCTTCAGATAAATACTTCATATTGCTCCATATAAATAAATCTTTCTATCTCTATGATCAACTTATGATGACGTAGATCAAATTACTTTTTTATATTGGGCACATAATACAGCGGAACGAGGTTTCTCTGCTATTGAAGGGAATAAGCTCTCTATATCTTTTCATCTCTATGGTCACTACAGTAAAAAAAAGATTCTTTCCATTCCACTAAAGTTTTTCTTCTTCATTTTGTTGTATTTCATGAGTCAGAGAATGTTTATACTTCTTCTACTTCATTTATACCTCCACTAGCATGGCTTCATATATTTTTTTTGTGTCCGTTGGAGGTTGAAGGCCAAATCTCTCCTCAGACAAGTCTCTGACTTGTCCTCAGTATTTATAGCAGGATGGATTTTATCCTGCCGCACCTCTTCTTTCTCCCTTTTCTAATAACATTTTTGTTTTCATCTTCAAGATCTTCTTCACCTTTCTGATGTTTTCCAGGAAATGAGAGAATAATCTTCAAGTAGGGAGATTCTCGCCAAATGAATATATCAATACACATAATAACATAAGAGATAGTCCATCCTTCGCTCCCTAATAGGCTAGACAACTCTTCTCACATTCTATATTAATTTAAACTTGGACCAATGGGCAGGTTCCTTCACATGAAGGAACAAGTTTCAAACTAGGTCATATAAACAATGATTTGGGAGAGCATTTGTGAGTTAATAATGAGCTTATATGACTTTATCAAATACAACTTGGTAAACAAAGAGAGGGGGGGGGGGGGGGATTGAGTTAAATATATAAAAATATTTATTGTGTCTGCAACAACAAAGGCTCACAGGTAATAATAATAGGGGGAGGGGTGAAACAATATCCAATGTGCATAAAACGCATGTTTATTACTTTGCTGGGAATTGCAAAGGGGGGGGGGGGGGGAGGGGAGGAAACGAGGTGAGGACAAAGGACAATAATAAAAATAGTAATTTTTAACTGCTCATAATCTAGCTCTCAAACTATATCCTTTCTGCATTCCACTTCCTCTCTCCGGTGGCTTTTTAAAATGAGAAGAAAACTATACATGGCTTTAGGTTAGAAAGTGTGCAATTGCCGTGGATTACGATTCATGGCTATTAATTAAACAGGACAACAAACTTTGGTCAATATTCCTTGATTAAACGAAATGCACATAGATACTCATGACTAAAATGAGCTTAATGTTTATTTATGTTTTTACCAAACACAAATCTCCCCCTTTTTTATATCTATTTTTATTTATATTATTGTATTATATGAATAGAATAAAACCCTTTGCCAAGAAAGAAAAAAATGAGACCTCCTGAATCCCAATCTGACTGCAATCTTTAATTGCTCATTACATGTATATATATACAGTGCTAAAAAAAACGAAGAAAAATTAAGGTCCAAATTGAATGTTAAAGGTCTTGAGAAATAATTTATTAAAATATATACAAAATTTAGAGGTTATAAATATTAAAAATGGCTGTTAATTTTCAAAATGCCCACCCTCTGCGACCAACTTACGCTCCAAACGGGGGTGGAAGGCGGCACAGACCCTGATGATGGTGGCCTCGGGTGTGGTGGCCCACTACTCGTTGACCGCATCCTTCATGGCTTCAAAATTGGATGGCGGATTCTACATGCTCTCCTCTCTAGATCGTGCCAAATTCCATAGTCAGGAGGGGGGGGGGCAGGTCTGGGGAGGAGTGTGGCCATATTTGCCATGGCCAAAAATCTTCCTACTTGCCCTTACACCACTCCTGAGTTTTCTTGGCTTTATGGGCAGGTGCGGAGTCCTGTTGCCATACATAATTGCTATCAGGGTAAGTAGAGTCCAACCAGGGCTTTAAAACATACTTCATGACCTCCAGATACTCCTCTGTGCCAATTTTGAGGACATGGGGGAACTAGTACAAGGGCATGGACTTGCTGTCGTTGTTTTAAACGCACTGTATATATATATATATATATATACTATATATACTAGGACGTTTTAAGGAGGGTAGATACCACTTGTTAAAAAGATTACACAGCCTCGTGTCCTCTTCCATGATTGCTAATTCAACAAGACGGATGTGGCTCAATATAACACCAGTGGAATCACTTGGGTATTATTTAGATCAATCTTTTCTGATAGCGGGTGTAAAACAATGCTCATAACGGGAATGATATTTTTATCTAATGTAAAATTTAGTTAATTTGCCACTTTTATTTATTATTATTATTTCAGCAATTTTGGATGACTCTGTATTAGAAAAATTCCTAGTGTAATCCTTCCCTTTAAAGGCAGGCAGAGGCCTTAATAAAAGTGGACTGTATATAATCTTCTTTGGGGAGACATCAGTCCCCCTTCTATGTATATTCCAAGGCGTTTCAAAGTGAACTATATATGTACAACAATAATGATAACAAAAAAGGAAGAAACCCCCCTTGTAAATTATAATATATAAAATTCCCATTATTCATTTAATAAATCAGTAGTAATTGTTTGAATGAAGATCGAGAAGTCGCTGTTTTGGTAATTAAATGCACCATGTATTCTCCTTTAAAAGTAATCTTTAAAAGTAAAAGTCTTCTGACTAGATAATTACTTAACTTAACAGAAAAAATAACATCTTCAAGAACTCATTTTGGAATTCTGAAGGTGTTTTGATGACGAAGGGGTATCAATTATCTTTTTTTATAGGTCTTTATTTCATTTGTAACAGAAGATACAAAGTAAAAAAGGCAGTAGAATTGTGTATAAAAATAATACATAATAAACATTATAGTTTAAAATTAGTCTACTACCAGAAGACCTAGCTACAATGAGGACATAACAAAGCGATAAAAAAGTTTCACAATATACATACTAAATTTTGTTGACACGTTACAAGACATAATATAAAATAACATTTAAACAAAAAACAGCAATAATTTAAAACTTTCAGTTGTAATAGTAAAAATAATGTTTAACAATTTTCTTTAGATGGCTAAGATATCTGTCGGAGTTCAACCAACTGAAATTCACCAAGTCGATGGCGTAGTTCCATGAAGACCCGCTTTGCTCAGGGATTTTGAGGTCAAAAATGGTGTATCTCGCCGAAGCCGAGATTAAAATGCCCTTCAGATCTTCTCGAAGTAGAAACTCCCCAGACGTCAACCTAGAACTAATCAGAGCTTTGGCACTTAAGAGCGCATTATCAATTATTTAATGTTCTGCTGAGGGGTTGGATCTGTATTTTGCACTTTTTATTCAGTAAACAAGACCATTAGATATCAATACTATATCTATCCTCGAAGATTTTCTCCCTCTTCTCCATGACACATTATCTTCCGGATATCTACAAGACTGAATTTATAGATTACTTCTTTAAGACTCTTATAAATGAGGGACAGGGTTCTTATTAACACACACACATATACAGAGAGAGAGACGGTTGTTATTATAGTTGTAATGTACATTTTTATCCTGCTGGACACTTTTGTTATTTCATAGCCAAATTTTTAAAGGTCGAAAGGACATATTTTATCACTTTATATATTAATCATTGGTTAAAATATAAACTTCCTTTTTCCTTCATAATTATTTAGTATTGAGAGCACGAAGAAATTATATTTATTGTTCTCTTTAAAGCCATAATTGAGGTTCGTGCAAGTGCAGCTAAGCCAACAAAGACCATTTCAAGAATATGGTATGCACCCTCCTCCTCACCTCTGGGATTAAGACAATTTTATTTTTCAGGTGCTCCCCTTTACATCCATACATCCTTGTTCCTTATGCATTTTAAATATGTGTAATCCATGAGCAAAGGATAAAAAAATGAAGGCTTAAAAGAACTCTTATGAGTGGGATTATGCAATGAGCTCATTTTTAAAGTGCTTTGAAACATGAGTTCAAACTCTTTTTGCAGCTACATATATATATATATATATATAGCAGAGCTACGACTACCGAATGTAAATCGGTATTCGATACTACCGACGGTTGATTTCAAATATCGAACCGATTATCGATATTCGGTAGGAAATACCGAATATCGTACCGATTGACAATCGGTACGGTATATTTGAAACTATGACTTTTGTAGTATTCACATAGAGACATAAAAATATAGAGAGCTTATTCACTTCAATAGCAGAGAACATCGTTCAACTGTCACTTTGCCCAAGCGCTCCCTTGTGTGAAGAACTTGAACTTTGAAAATAAATAAACAACTATAACTTATAGTATTATAGAGTAGATACATAAATAGACATTCAATATAAGCTTATACTATGCATTGAATACTAGAGTACCTGAAAGTGCATTTAATATCGGGCAATAAGAGACAGTAAATAAATAAAAATCTATAGCCTTCCATTTCCTTCAAAATCCAAGTACATATATATTTAAATAAGATTAGTATGTATTGAATTTCAAATAATCTCTAACAAATTCTAACAAATGATGTATTTAATTGCCCTTTGTTATAAACTATGCGATATGAAAGGATTATGAAGAAGTAAAAGCTGATACAAAAATAATTTTCTCTCTCTTTCTAATCTACTGTACTGAATATCGATTTTATACTGTAAATATATTATAAAATCTTCCGAATACCGACATCGATCGGTAGAAGGTATATACCCAATATCGAACCGGCGGTAGATTTTTCCGCCGAATCCCAGCTATATATATATATATATATATATATATATATATATATATATATATATATATATATATATATATATATATATATATAGAAATATATTATTATCCCTGAAATATTCGACTTACTTGGATAAGATTAGTGGTAATGATATTAACAAGTTAGATGTGATTCCATTAAAGTGTAGCTGGTATTATGGTATGAAAAACTCAATAAAATATAGAAACAGCAATAAAAGCACACTATTATTTTGATTATTTATTTATATTTTATACATATATGTTTCTAAAACTCTTTTACTTCATAACCTGTAAATCTGTAAGAAGCTGCTATAAATATTTCTTGCCTAGCCAATGTCTTGTCAGATGCACAACTTCTTCGTAGGCATTGGAAAAATAAACAAGGGAAGACGAATCATGGATCACCAGAAGAATATGCTATAACCCGTGCCTTTTTGACCGATCAAAATGTCGACTTGATCAGCATATTTTCTAGGTTTTTTTTGTGCATATTTGGCCATTTTTACATTTAACCCCACACATTTTGCTCATTATCCACATCGATGATTGACAATTATATAGAAGAATTGGACAGAAACCGGAACACATTTTGAGGAGCGTTTCTCCTCAGCAGCTTCCCGTAACGCTGAAACTCTCTATCTCTCTCCTTTCCATGTCGTTTGTACTGTGAACGACGTATTTAAACAGTGAACTTAAAAAGCTTAGAAACGACGTATATATTTTTTCATCATGCTTAATATTTTTGTAAACCATAAATACGTTAGAAACCCAATTTTACAGCAATTTTTTACGTCTCCAATTTTTCATCATGACAATTCTTCATGTTTCTTCAATTCTTCAATTTTAGCAAAGAATATTTAATATTTCGTCATTGGGCTCAAAAAGCTCCTTTTTTAATGCGTCAGACTTGCTCGACTCGAAGCAGCGCCCTCTATGACAATTTTGACTCTCAAAAGAAAATACTGTACTACATAAGATATTTGGGTAAATCTCCCTTGATTGAACAAAATGTACATTGATAACAAAAGGCTACCTCTTGAATCCAAATCTGACCTTACTTTTTTGTGGCACATCTATTTTATTTTATATTTTTTGGAAACGGTCATTTTGATAACTATTCTTAAATAAGATTCTTTGTAAGTATATTAATGGTATAAAAAGTTATTAAATATTTTTTTTTTTCATGATGAATTCAAGAAAAAAAAAATCCCTAAATTCAATGAACTCAAAACTGTTCAAAAGTAGCTAAATTTGATCAATTATAAAGTGAAGCTTCCTCGATTTTGAAAGAACTCTGCAAAAGTGCCCATAGTCAAGACCCTCATAAATAATGTTATTTTTGTATTGATTAGCTAAATCATTTTAATGATAATTATTAGCTTCGGGTGAAGATCCTGAAGATGAAAACAAAAAATTTATTAGAAAAGGGAGAAAGAAGAGGTGCGGCAGGATAAAATCCATCCTGCTGTAAATACTGAGGACAAGTCAGAGACTTGTCTGAGGGGAGATTTGGCCTTCAACCTCCAACGGACACAAAAAAAATATATGAAGCCATGCTAGTGGAGGTATAAATGAAGTAGAAGAAGTATAAACATTCTCTGACTCATGAAATGCAACAAAATGAAGAAGAAAAACTTTAGTGGAATGGAAAGAATCTTTTTTTACTGTAGTGACCAAAGAGATGAAAAGATATAGAGAGCTTATTCCCTTCAATAGCAGAGAAACCTCGTTCAGCTGTATTATGTGCCCAATATAAAAAAGTAATTTGATCTACGTCATCATAAGTTGATCATAGAGATAGAAAGATTTATTTATATGGAGCAATATGAAGTATTTATCTGAAGAATCACATAATCCCTCTATGTCTTTATATCTCTATGATAGTGTATCACTGTATGATTGTGTTCTTTACTTTAGCGATTGAATATTTTCATTATTTTTATATCCATTGTAAACAACAAATAAACTATGGACTAACGAACTACGTTTCTTAGAGTACTATTGCACGCTTACAAGGGAACGCCCGTTATCATTTTATAAATATTAAATTGTCTCAGGAGGATAATAATGAGAATAAAATTGTATATGTCCAATTATGTCATTTAAATATTATTAATACCCTTTAATTTTACAAAAAATAATAACCATTGATGGTGTCACAGAATATTTCTTCATACTTTAATATATCTTTAAGACAATATGATATAAATCAGCCTTTGTTTGAGGTCTCCATTCATTGTGAATATTGTTTTCTTTGGATGAGCCCAATCGACCGTTGTTATCAAAATATTTTCGGTTATTGAGGAGAATAAGCTATCCATGGATTAAACGATAAAAATAACTCAAATGAAGTTGATTTAGCTGCACTAGGAGCTGATGGAAAAGTACTTGATGATAGCGAGTTGATTCCCCACAAATGCTTACTCCTGAGTAAATTTTTACTTGTTACTACCAGATTAAGTTTTGGTGAAGTGGGATTTAATTGTAGACGACCTTTATTACAACTGGTTACTCAACAGAGAAAAAAAATCAGTCCACTTAAAGAGCTGTTTGAATACAAAAAGGACTTAAGTAGTCTTGGGAATAAAGAAAAACCAGCAATAGATGTCCAGTGATATCATCCTATGTTATGTTTCTTTAGAAAATCCATTTAAATGGTTTCAATGGGTATTACATTTGTCTTTCCTCCTTTTTCCTATTCCTTAAGACCGGCTATTTAGACTTTCCCTTTCTGATTCAGCTGAATGTGCATCCATTTATTAGTTAGGTCAGTAGGTTTAATCTATAGAGGTATAAGGCCATGGAGAGCTTTTTGAGAATTGATCAGCTGTCTATTGAGATGTATAACAAATCCATCCATACGATAGATATAAAGATAAATATACAGGGTGTATACGTACAATCCAGACTAAAAAAAAATTAAAATGTTGATAACTTATTTATTTACCAATATTTTTAAACAATTTTGTGTTAAATGAAAGGCACACATATATAGATATTTATTTTCAATATAGCCCCCATCAGCGGCGACGACCATCTCGATGCGGTGCCTGAAGGGGTCGCAGGCCTTGGCGACGACGTACTTTTTCATATTGACGAACTCCTCCACGATGGCGGCCTTGAGGGAGTCGAGAGTGTTGTGAATGTGCTTGTTGGTCTTGTTCTCGACCATGCCCCAGAAGAAATAGTCGAGAGGTTTCAGTCAGGGGAGCTGGGGGCCACAAGTCCGGGCTCCAGTGGTAGGGGAGGTTCTCCAACAGCCACGGCTGGGTCTCCCTTGACTGCTGGGTGGGAGCCGAGTCCTGCTGGAAACATAGGGCCTCCCATTCGCCACCAGGTCCATCCAAGGCTTCACGACGTTCTTCATGACGTCGATGTAGATGGCCGTGTTGACCTTGAGGCCCTTCTCAAAGAAGTAGGGGGGCATGGAGTCCCCCTCACTGCTGATCACCCCCAGGACCATCACGGAGGAGGGGAAATTCGTGTGCTTGACGACAGGCACCTCGTCAACATTTTGGCAGATCCACCTATCATTCCGTCTATTTCTATTCTGGCCCTGGCTAAAAAAATTCTCGTCGGAGAAGAACCTGAGGAGACCGGCCGTCTTGTGCTTGAGGTTGTTGAGCAGGGCGGCCACCTTGACCCTCCTGGACTCCCTGGTCCCCTCCGTCAAGATCATCCAGTGCCTCTTCTTGTACGAACTGTAACCCAGGTCCTTGTTGATGATGTTGGCGATGGTCTGCTTGGAGCAGCCCATCTTGGTGGCCAACTTGGCGTAAGACTTGTTGCCGTCCTCGTTGACCTTCCTCTTCACCTCGGCGACAAACTCGTCGGTGCTGGTGGCCCCCAGGGACCGAGAACGCTTTTTGCGATGAGCATCATTCTTTTTGAAAGAGTTCCAAGCCTTCCACTGGTCGAAGACGGTCGACTTGAGGTAGTTGAAGAACTCTATCACCTCCTTTGGACTCCTCCCGGCACGGAAGGAAGCGAACATCGCATGCCTTTTCTCTTCTTCCATGGCTAAATGTTGACTGATTTTCAATCTGTTTTTTTTTAGCAGATAGATAAGATGCAAGCGCAGTAACGTACATATGTGCGTTGCAATATCTCAAAAAACAAAGACGACATAACCGATCAAAGTTAGTCCGGATTATACGTGTACTCCCTGTAGAGATATATGTGTATTCCAATTTTGTAGAAATACTCCAGACTCCCGTTTTTCCCCATGCAATACCCAAAATATTGACTTTTTAAACAACTTGAAAGCCAAATATGGTAGTGATTGAAAGTGGAGCCAAAAACCAATGGGCAAAGTTTTTCAGGATTAGTTCTCTCGACTTTTCATATCAACAACTATCAGTGTAAGTAAGTAGTATTTCACGTATTTTATTATTTAATTGAGTAACCGAGTTCTCCTCCACAGTCAATGTAATATCATTCATAAATAAATCTAATAATTGCTGTCTTTTTTTCGCTGAACAAAATACCAAAAACCTCCATACTTTCGTGTTAAGGATCGACATAATTCTTCAAGGGACATAAAAAAAGAGAAATAGGACAACTTTGACGGCAACTCCTTCCTTGAAAAACGGGAGTAAATACACCATTCATACAAAAGGTAGTTGAACAATTTATCAAGAGGGTATGAATGGGAATAAAAATTGCTTAGGGAAAAAATACTTATAAATGATCAAATAGGTTTACAAAAAATTGAATAAATTTTACTTGTAGTTTATAAATATCTAACGAAATGTAGAAAATAAATATGAAACAATGGATTTGCTATATTTATTATCATAGAACAAATCTTTCTTAATAATAAAACACAATAACAATCCCAATGGAATATGCTTCTTGACGTATGAAAGCAAGTCTGCATACGAATTTAGTATCTTGAGAATAAAATATTGGCGAGTCCGAATCTTTGTCATCGCTGTCATGCTTAAGGAACACATTGGCTTTAACAGGCATGCATACAATATGGGAAATAGCCATATGCCCAATACTGGAAGAACAATCTTGAAAGTCTATTTCATCTCCATTTTAATTGTTTTACAACATTTAAAAAAAGACAAGCCCTGAGGAAGAGAACGAAGATAGGAATTAATCCTTGGTGGATCGTATTTTTAAAGTAGCGTTATTACCGGCTGATATAAGATTAAGTTTCGGTTAATTAGCTCCAATGTAGGTTCAAGCCAAGAAATCATTCCCTAAACAAGTTAAGTAATATCTGTTTAATATTTAAATCTACAAAATATATTTAAAAACAACTCAATATTACAACAAAAATATTTTTTTAATCTTAAAAATATGATATATAATTTATCAATATATTAATATATATTTTGTATGTATTTAATCAAGGAGGGGGGGAACTGAAAATATTTTAATACTAATATAAAGCCCCCGTTTCAAACTAAAACGTTGGAGCTCATGAAAATCTACATGAAAAAAAACATTCTGAATAGTTTAAAAAACGTAAACAAATCCATGAATAAATATTCTCTGAATAATATAAATAAATGTTTACTTTAGTAAGAGCATGTGAACAAACAAAAGAATACAAACAATCAACGTAAAGTTTTCCTCGAATGTTATTCATACTATTTGTAAAGTTTACTCCTCAAGGCTTAATCTTTTGTTTCGGGTGATCAAACACAGAATAAATAAATAAAAACGATAGCGAGTCAATCCATTTGTTTTTAGGGTCTTTGCTTTATTTGTAGGGTTATGTTATAAACAAACATTTCATGGATATTTTAAGTTTGAACAGAAAAATAGATCTATTATAAAATGTATGTTTTATATGAATGTTGTCATGATTTATGGAAAGAAAAAGAAACACTATTATGAACATTCAAAGATTGACCAATCATGGACAATGGAACATTAACAAGTTGCGGTCAACATGTATTCCAAACCAATCAGTTTTCATTTTACAATACGCGGGTAAATATCAAACAAAGGGGTGCGATAGCCGTGTGTGTTAAGGTGTGTTCAACTACCAATCTTGGGGGCGATGCTTCGAATCCCGAGAGGGGATGGTCATTTTTGGTACACTACCTCATTGATGATAAGATCTTAGGTTCGAAAGACTAATTTAAATGCTTTAATGCTTATTTTTATCCTGTCGGATGCAATTCTATCGAACCAATTAGGCACAAAAAAGTTAATCTTTATAAAATTAATTATATCTATAAAAGTTAAAATCCAACATCATAACAAGGAAAGAAGATACACATAATAAAATGGTTGGACATTTTAATTCTTGCTATGCTTACTTTTACAGTTCAATAATGTTTTAAAAGCAGAAAAAAGGACTACAAATTATCTAGCTTCAGTAACATTATCGGGGATTTCGGGCTATAGCACTCATATTTATTTTGTTTATTTGTACAGAAACTACAAATTTAAAGGAAAATAAGTTAATAAATGTAACAATATAAAATAAACATCAAAATACCTTATAAAAATCAAGACAAAAAAATTCACGAAGACTATTTTTGTACAGCTTACTCAAAACATAAAAAACGATATATTGATATTTATAAAATTAGTTTATGTATAATTTTAAAAACATACCTTGATAATACTAAGTAAAATTGGACCAGTTTTTATTACTTAAAATTTTGTATCGAAAATTAAAGATAAATAAAATATGAAGAGGTAATATTGTAAACAATATTGTAAAAATTTGTTACACTTACCTCCTAATAAGGAATTAAAAATGTATGTATAGAAGTTCTACAAATGCAAAAAAAGGTTTGAATCCCATTTTCCACTGCAATTGATGTTGGTTCAATCGCGTAATTGACGTGGATTTCGGCAATGTTGAGTTCCTGATGAGTTCCTACATGGCTGATGTTATAATGATTAAGCTTAAATAGTTTGCTTAAACTTCACCTTTGGATCAGGGCATATCATCATTGATTGTAATTGCAAGATCATAGTAAATGTTCTTTTTGCCGTACGGAGAGTGAGTCCAGTGACCACTTTTTATATGACTGCACATATCTTGGTCCTTTATATAAATCCGTTTCCGATCTTTTAATCGACAATTTAAGTTTTTATCAACCTAAGAGAAGTGACTTTATAGCCTTTTATGTTGAACTCGATGAACGTTTTATAAATTCTATAATTACAAAAACACAGCATGTATTATATGCAAGGAGAAGTGCATCATGCACCGATATTTTGAGGGTTTTATCAATGTTTAAACTCCACATTAAAGTGATGTTTTTTACCCAAATGTTCTTTGAAGTTTTTTTAATATGTCTATTGTTTGTTATTTTGTTTGAAATAGAAAATGATGCCTGTTGGCCAAAAAAAAAATCATTGATTGTAATTGTATTTAATCAATCATCATATTCGTTAGAAACAAAATATTTATTTCTAAACTAATGGATGTTATCTATATATATAAAAGAGACTGTGTGTGTGTTTGTGTGTGTGTTTGTCCGCTATCTACGGCCAAACTACTGGACCGTTTTAGATGAAAATTGGCACACAGATGCATCTGAACACTGTGATGGTTCTGGGCTAGGTTAAATTCTGATCAGACCAGATTTGTGTCTGTGAGAGGGGTTTGCGGTTTGCATGGATTTTTGAGGGTTAGGAGGCTCGGGATATGATTAGATGTTTTGTGGGCTTTGGCCGTAGGCATCTTTTGGTATAAACACAACTAAGGCTAGCGGTCTTGCGAAGGCCTGAAAAAAGGCTTGGAAAATTTTGGTTGTCCATAGTTCGTAAGTGAGATGTTTTAGAGACAGAACGCACACCAACAGTTATCTGCATCTCTGCCCAAATAACCTGGATCCGGAAAAAAATTAATAAATGACATATAAAAATATTTGACTTGTACTCATGAATACGATAACATCATGAAAATGGTTTCCAGTGCAAAGTTGGAAATGTCGATTTTCCCTCCAAATCATGAAGAAGGTCTTACCTTAAAATAACTTTATCATCTTGGATATTTTTGTCATAACTGTCGCAACAAGTATTGTGTATTGATGTTATTGAAGGTCTATCTATAAATGCTAATGTTGTTAATGCATATAATAAGGCTTCAAACGATATGGGAGCTTTTTATATAATACATCATTTTATGAAGTGAATATTTAAAGAAAAAATGTATCTTAATTATTGTCATGGTCTTTTATTTATATTTATGTAAGCAGCATATGACCCTGGAATATATTAAGCCTTCAAGCATGTTCCGGAGTATTTTTATTGAGGAGGCATTCTATCAACTTTGATCATAAAATAAAAATTGTAGACCACCCCATAAAACATAAAATATACGATGTAGACTGATTTTCAAAAAAATCATTAGTTTACTGATATACCAGGGTTTTTAGAACACCAATCCATTTATCTCTATCTAGAATGAGATTTGAGCAAATCGTTTTTAAAGTAGAAAACTTGATTCATTTTTTTAAAGCTCATTATGTCTCATTTTATTTCCAATTTTTTAATTTTCAACTAAAATCTACAGATGAGAGTTCTAAATTTGCACCAAAAAAAGTTGTATTTAAAAAGTTTAATATTTTCCATGAAATGTGACTTTTTCTGAAAAAAGGAATACATCATTTTTTCTAAATTTTTGGTAGAGGTTTACCGAAATTTAACTTCTGCTCCAGATCTTATGAGCTAACACTGTGCATTAGATCCTTTCAAAATCACAGAGCTAACAGTAAGATAAAGGGGGGGGGGGGGGGGGGAGAAGATAAACTGTTCCCTTTTTCGTCTCTCCATACTTCTGTGTGTGTATATATACATCTCCCTTTTTTCTTATTCTATCAAAGGCACAGAGCTAACAGTAAGATAAAGGGAAGAATAAAAAAGGGAGATGAAGAACTGTTCTCTTCTTCGTCTCTTCATACTTCTGCGTGTGATGAAAACTTTGAAAATAGCATGTCTCCTGACGAAAAAAAAACGTGGATTTCTTTTCGCAAAATAGTCCATGGATTTTTGGGTAACCATAGAAGCCCAAACTATGAAAAGGAATTTCAACAACTACTAATTAACTTCAAAACATGGGGGCACGAATGTCGATCAAAATGCACTTTTTAGATTCGCATTTAGACTATTTCCCTAATAATTGTGGTAATTACAGTGAGGAGCAAGGAGAAAGGTTTCACCAAGATATAAAAACAATGGAAGCGAAATATCAGGGCCGATGGGATATTAACATGATGGCTGAATATTGTTGGAGTTTGAAAAGAGATTTAAAAAGACCTTTACACAAAAGAAAATCAACAAAAATTTCGTTCCATGGAGAAGATTCTATCTAGTTTAATTATTGATATAAACCATTTATATTTATAAATAAATTATATGTAATATAATGTTGTATTGTATTTGAATAAAGACATGATCAAAATTATGCTTCTTTTATTTCATAGAGTGAGAAATTGTGATTTCCTTGTATGACATTCACAATGAAAGGCAATTTACTACTCAATTTCAGTACGTATCAGACCGTAGACTCATATGTACACTCATTTACCTTATTCACATTCATATACCTTTAACACTCGTATTACAAATAAAACTAAACTAGGAGTACATTTGTTATATGGCTTGTTTACATATTTATTTCATAAGAAAATAAATTTTATACAAAATTGAATAATAAATTAAGTATACTCACAATCATTCTCAATTTTGATATTAAATGAAAAATAATGCCAGAGGTCAATGATTGGTTGCTTTAAATAAGTACGCATTATAATTAAATAAGAGATAAGTTGCCGAATTGGAATTGAGATGCATAATGTGGGTCCACGGATTTCAAATAAAAAGGTCCGGATGATAACAAGAGAGTAAAAGTGATTTCACATCCATGCTCAGGGAATAAAAGGATTCCGAAGGGTCTCTGCTGATAGATGTCAAATGCTTCTTTTTGATCCTTGATTGTGAGGGGTGCGATCAATCCATTTAGCTGGGACGATAGTGGCATTGGAATTTGGTAGTCTGTTGCATCTTCATAGGTACCGTTTGGATACCTATAGGCAAGGGTATATTCATTCGTGGATGAATCGAAGGACTCGATTTTATAGTTATATAGGAATGTTTTCATGTAAAAATCAGTACAGAGAGTGCTCAAACTTAAATTTGTTAACAAAATATGTCAATATTAAATGAAGAATGCTACAATTTAACCTTAAAAGTGGTATATAGAACTCCCAAAACTTACATATTACCTCATTATATAATTTCAACACATAATAATTTAGTGCTGAAATCATTAGTAACTATTCTTAAAGTATAATTTCTGTTAAAATCAATGTTAATGAGTTCAGGTTTTCTCGACCCCTTCCCTAAGGAGTAAAAATCATTGTAATATTCTAAGCCACTGGAACTATTTATTAAAAATTTATTCAGACATCTCAGTATAATACAAAAGAAAAAAATATTAAACTCCAATATTTATCTACTAATATATTTGAGCTTTATTTTTTGGGACGTAATTAGTTTACTGTTTTATCTTTGCCTATTTTTCTGGACCAATTCTTTCTGGTCCATTTTTCTTGGGCCATTTCTTCTTAGGTGGTAAATTTATCAGCTATTTCTACCTAATTTAATAAATTTATCATATGTAATGTAAATTATGAAATAATTCATGATTAAGTAAATTATGATTTTGGCATATAAATTTGTAGAAGATTCGTTCTCCATTAAAGACTAGAGAGTTTAAACATATTGCAAAAGGTATTAAAATGATTAAATTTACAGTACATACATGTTTAAAAAATGGTTGTCCATAGATAACAGAGTAATAAATAATACAAAAATAAAAGCTAAGAAAAAAATATGAAAAAATATGAAAATCATCAAAATTTTGTATTATACTATTTAGCTTTTAAGTAATTTATTATATATAAATCTTTTATCAAAAATTCGTCGAAATATATTTAAAACAGCCAACCGCAAATGAATTTGAGTGAACACTCATAGACAACCGAGTAATAGCAAAGAAATTGTGTGATGGCGTCATTTTTTGATTTGTGCATAGTTATATTCAAAAGGCTAGTTAACTACGAAAAACGGGTGCTAAAGAGTTGAATTTAGTTGCTAAGAGTAGTAAAAAGATTAAATTTTATGGCACAGGAAGAAAATTTGAGTGGACACTGATAAACAACCGAGTAATAGCAAATAAATTGTGTGATGACGTCATTTTTGATTTGTGCATAGTTATATTCAAAAGGCTAGTTAACTATGAAAAACGGGTGCTAAAGAGTTGAATTTAGTTGCTAACAGGAGTAGTGAAAATATTAAATTTTATTGCACAGGAAGAAAATTTGAGTGAACACTGATAAAACAACCGAGTAATAGCAAATAAATTGTGTGATGACGTCATTTTTGATTTGTGCATAGTTATATTCAAAAGGCTAGTTAACTATGAAAAACGGGTGCTAAAGAGTTGAATTTAGTTGCTAAGAGTAGTGAAAAGATTAAATTTTATTGCACAGGAAGAAAATTTGCGTAAACAATAAGAAAGAACAGAATAATTTTATTTTTGAAGAAAAAAACCCATGAATCTTCGATAAATCTGTTAACAGCCAACCGGAAATTCATTTTTTTTGCTTCGGGAGGAAAACAAAAGGTGGCAGCATCTTCGTTTTAACATACCTATTCTATATTAATAACACTGTAGACTTGTTTATGGACGTATTATACTTATTATAAAGAGAAAAAGAAAAAAGGGAGATGATGAACTCTTCTCTTCTTCGTCTTACTACACTTCGGGTCAAGGTACAGACTTGTGTGTGTGTGTGTAGACAGTATACACACGCAGAAGTATGAAGAGACGAAGAAGAGAACAGTTCTTCATCTCCCTTTTTTATTCTTCCCTTTATCTTACTGTTAGCTCTGTGCCTTTGATAGAATAAGAAAAAAGGGAGATGTATATATACACACACAGAAGTATGGAGAGACGAAAAAGGGAACAGCTTATCATCTCCCTTCCCCCCCCCCCTTTATCTTACTGTTAGCTCTGTGATTTTGAAAGGATCTAATGCACAGTGTTAGCTCATAAGATCTGGAGCAGAAGATAAATTTCGCTAAACCTCTACCAAAAATTTAGAAAAAATGATGTATTCCTTTTTCAGAAAAAGTCACATTTCATGGAAAATATTAAACTTTTTAAATACAACTTGTTTTGGTGCAAATTTAGAACTCTCATCTGCAGATTTTAGTTGAAAATTAAAAAATTGGAAATAAAATGAGACATTAATGAGCTTTTAAAAAAATGAATCAAGTTTTCTACTTTAAAACGATTTGCTCAAATCTCATTCTAGATAGAGATAAATGGATTGGTGTTCTAAAAACCCTGGTATATCAGTAAACTAATGATTTTTTTGAAAATCAGTCTACATCGTATATTTTAGGAGAAAATTCAAACTATTTGAAAAAAATAGGACTTTTTAGGAAAATATATATTGCTGATTTTCTCAGAAACCTTGCCTGACAGAGCAAAACTAAGCACATATTAGGAATCAGGGGGTCATTCTACAAAAGAATCGGCTATCTAGACCTCTGGAATATTTTGATGGTCATCCTGTGTTATTATCATTGCATGTAAATTTGTTTCTCAGCTTTATATTAAGACACCTCCTTTTTACGAGTACGTAAAGGTATAATTTGACTGTACGTCTTTCTTCTCTAAGTTTATCATTACATCAAGGGTTAGCATTCCTATGAATGCCAGATCTTACACCACATGAGTTTCGTAGGGCCTTTTTCAGTAAGCTTTTTAGCAATGTTATTTGCCTCTAATTCTTTGTAATTAAAAGATCACGAGTCCCCAATTGTTCAAAACTCATCAGTTTTTAGCTACAGTTCTTCACATTCGCATTTTTATATTCATATGGCTAGTCATACTTTTAGTTGTATTGAATTCAAAGATTGGAACCTGTGATCAGAACCAGAATATTGTAGATCTGTTTTTAAAGGCTGAAACAAGATGATGATGATTCCAGCGGTTTGTAATTGCTAGATCAATTATTGATTCTCACAAAAATTGGCACACAGCCTACATTCTACAGGCTTAGGAACTCATCCAATATTTCTCCACGAGAGTTTGTTATTGTATCTCGTAAAAGAGGTCTACTTGCGTTGAAATCTCCCACAAATCCAACAGGATTTATGTATAATTAGATCATTGTTGTTGTCAGCTTTCACAGTACATCCTACAAGATCCCTTAAGCAAAACATAGGTATTTGAATCACCACTAGGTCAGATGATGCTATAATGATCGCTCACGGCTTAGGATTGTGATTTGCACTAAAGACATTTAGACCTGAAAAGTTAATCAGAGTTGGTCCACCCAAAATTAAGAGTGGCTCAGTTACAATAACAATGCAGCTGTCCTTTGCAGAGCATGTTACTCTTTTCAACATGTTTATTGACATACATCCATCCATTCCAATTGCGTAGTTGTCGCCGTGTCGTTATTTTGAGCATTATATTCCAATACGGGTATATACTTATAAGGGTTGTAATTCCTTATTATTTTATATTTAGTTAATTCTTTCGTACATTATTTTTTCTTGGGGTTGTATAATATAATATAAGACAATTCCCAAAAAATGCCATGTTTTTTCTTTTGTCCGTAGAAGATTGAGGGCTCGAATCTATGCTAGGACAATTTTTGAGGTCATCCTCGTTAGCATGATAAATTTTAGTCTCTAGGGTTAATTTACTGTTCTCCCTTTTCCTTTTAACATTTTTGCTTTTTCTTCAAGATCTTCACCATCCATGTGCTCTTTAGGTGAAGAGGGAGTAACCTCCTGCATATAGTATCATGTTTCAAGTTGCATGACACATCAACTTCTTCAGGTGGAGTGATAATCCCATCCTCAGCTATATTTTACATCACTCAACATATTCGCAGATTTGTTTTCTTCCTGAATTCCTACCTCAGCATTTATTTCGAGGCTTAGGTGAACATGCAGTCCTTATTTCTTTTTAATCTGTATAGAATCCATTCGACATAGGCTTTATATTCCCTGGCTTTTGGTGGTTGCATTTTGTCTTTCCGTGTTACAAATTGAAGCAGAGAGAACATTTTTTTACGGGATTTTTATAATTCCATGTGAAACATCACACTTGAACGGCTCTTAATTTTCAGTTCCATGATGATATGGAAAGCAATCATTCTTCCAAGAGGAGCAACGGGCTCAGATTTTGTTAAAATAAGGTCGATAGGGAGCTTCACAGAGTATAGATCCTACATCCATTAGGTTGAAGCTTAATTCATCACGGGCAAGTATAACTACATTCTCCAAATTCATTTGCTGAAATTTGCTTAAATTATCTTTCCACTGTTTGCCTGGCACACAAATCAAACTGGCTTTGATGAAAAACTTTATGAAATTCATGGAGAAATCCAAGCCTACCTTCCAGTATCTTTGAAAGAAGTTTGCTGAGCAAAGCAAATATATAGGAAGACTGGTTTGTTGGGTCACAAATTATACGTGAGCTTATACGAGATGATGAAGAGTTCAAGAACTTACTTGTGGCAAAAGAGAAGGCAGACTTCAAGGAATTATTTGTATATTTCCTTGGAAACAAACAAGCAGAAAACTATGAAGAACTCGTAGATAACTTGTTGTCTGTTTATGCTAAATAGGGCCGTAGCATGTCCATAAAATTCCACTTTCTCCACTCTCACCTTGATTTTTCCCCCTTGAAATTTGTGGATCTGTGGGTGATGAGCATGGAGAGCTTTTCCACCATGATATTACAATGATGCAAAAGAAACACCAAGGGAAATGGAGTCCATCTATGCCTGCTGACTTTTATTGGACGTTGAGGCGAGATGCGACATCAAATGAGTACTAAAGACAAGCAAAAATACAAACAAGTGTTCTGATAAGGATTTGATATCGGAAAGTCTGTTTGTGAATCAATAAAATGTTTATCGTTTTGTAAAAAAAACAGTTATTTAAAATAAACGTATCTTTTATATATATATATATATATATATTTCACTTTTTCTATACGCATATAAAATACATTTTGAAAATATTATTAGGTTCGAATGAACTTGAACTATAATAAACTAAAACGTATCTTAAAAATGAGAGCCAATCACAAAAAATCATGTGATTTTTGAAATCATTGCAAAAGTCTTGGAAATTTTTTGATAAAATAGTTGTTTTGGTAGTAAAATATTTTTTTACATGATTCGTTCAGTGCAGGAGTCGGCTACCCGCAGCTCTAGAGCCTCATGCCGATCTATAGAGCTGCCTTTGTGGCTCCCTGGAGCTTTTCCAAAAACGTTAGAAAGTGGGAAAAAGATGAGATAGGAAAATATATAGGACCAAAATGTGCACCGTGTGAAGGGTTGGTCAATAAGTCCGTGACTTTTTGTATTTCCGTCCATATAATTTGGTTGTCAACACTGCTCCAGTCAACAAGCATCTATCAGCTGACTTCTGTTAAAGTTTGAGCACGCTGGGTCTTTTAGTTTGTGCTTGACAGTCTTTACAGACAAACAACTACGTGAATTGTGTAGAAAATGTAGAAAAGTGAATTTCGTGTGCTCATCAAGCATTATTTTTTGCGGGAAAAAAAAAATCGCTGAAACAAAGGCTAAGCTGGATAAATACTATGGAGACTCTGCACCATTGATATCAATGGTATAAAAGTGGTTTACAGAATTTCATTGTGGTCGTACAAGCACCATTGATGCCGAACGCTCTGGACGCCCAGTTGAAGTCGCCAGAAACAATTAAAAAAATTCATGATATGGTGTTGGCCGATCGGAGATTGAAAGTGCAGGAGATTGTGGAAGCCATAGGCATATCACATGGTGTCCAGTAATTTCATCACGAGTAAATTTGTCACGGAGCTTTTTATAGCCGTTTTTTTGTCGCGGGTAAATACATCACTTGCTCTTTTATAGTCAGTCAATTTTGTAGTTCTTCTTTTTGTCGCGGGTAAATTTGTCGCCAAGCTTTTTTGTAGTGAAGTATTTTTGTCGTTCTTCTTTTTTTCCTAGGTAATTTTGTCGCCAAGCTTTTTTGTAGTGAAGCATTTTCCGCGCTGTTTATTTTTTACTTTGTGGACCTATTCATGGGGACTCTGTCTGGGGTCCCATGGGGTTTGAATCTATCGCTGACATTTTTAGGGAGAAGAGACACGCGGCTTAAGGGTTGTGCACACCTTAGCCTCGGGTGTTCCGCCGCGAGTCTTATGGGATTGAAATCGACTGCCGACTCTTATTAAGGGGGAAAACACCCGGCCTAAGCCCAAGACAGAGTCCCCATGAATAGGAAAAAAAGAAGAACGACAAAAATACTTCACTACAAAAAAGCTTGGCAACAAATTTACCCGTGACAAAAAGAAGAACTACAAAATTGACTGACTATAAAAGAGCAAGCGATGTATTTACCCGCGACAAAAAAACGGCTATAAAAAGCTCTGCGACAATTTTACTCGCTGTGAAATTACAGTAAACCATATCACATGGGTCAGTAGTTTCGATTTTGAAAGATCACTTGGCTATGAAAAAGCTATCCGCAAGATGGGTGCCGCGTTTGCTCACAATCGACCATAAACGCAATCGGGTGACAACTTCGATGGAATGTTTGGCTTTGTTCAACCGCGATAAGGACGAGTTTTTTCGCCGATTTGTAACAGTGGACGAAACATGGATACACTACAACACATCAGAGACCAAGCAGTAATCAAAACAGTGGGTTTTGAAGGGTGAATCGGCGCCACAGAAGGCCAAAGTGGGTTTATCAGCCTACAAAGTCATGGTTACTGTTTTCTGGGATGCACGTGGTGTAATCCACATAGATTACCTTCAGAAGGGAAGAACAATGAATGGCGAATATTATACCAGCTTATTGGACCGATTTAATGAGGATTTAAAGAAAAAAACGACCCCATTTGGCCAAGAAAAAAGTTCTTTTTCATCAAGGCAATTCAAGAGTCCATACATGTGTTGTTTCCATGGCGAAATTTTACGAATTACATTATGAATTGCTCCCTCCTCCGCAGTATTCTCCAGATTTAGCCCCGAATGACTATTTCTTGTTTCCGAACCTTAAAAAATGGCTTGCTGGAAAAATATTTTATTCCAACAATGAAATCATCTCACAAACAAATACATATTTTGAGGACCTCGAGAAATCTTATTTTTTGGAAGGGATAAAAAAATTGGAGAAACGCTGGACGAAGTGTATAGAGCTCAAAGGAGTCTATGTTGAAAAATAAAATTAGCTTTCATAAAAAAACTTTGTTTCATTTAAAAAGTCAGGGACTTATTGACCGGCCCTCGTATAAGGAATTATTTTTTGCAGCTCGAGATACACTTTCTTATTTTTTTTGGTCCGTTATGGCTATTTCAACATTTTGGGTTGCCGACCCTGGTCTAGTGTATCAATCAGCTGTCTACATTTTGGTCCTATATTTTTTCCAATCCCATCTTTTCCCCATTTTCTAATGTTTTTGAAAAAGATCTAGAGAGCCAAATAGGCATATCTAAAGAGCCGCGGGTTGCCTACTCCTGCTCAAGATACATGTATTAAAAAAACTGTTTATGTACTTGTTCTTTTACTATCCTACCTTACTATATATATATATATATATATATATATATATATATATATATATATATATATATATATATATATATATATATATATATATATACCAAGGTTATTTTTGGATTTATCATTCAAAGGTTTACTAACCTTAAAAATACTATTTTACTCTGAAGCGAACAAGTCATCTTCTACAGGCGCCTGAAGTTAATTGATACAAAAAAGCTATAAAATATGCTATCATTACATACTCCATTTTTTTCCTTGTTTTTACTGAAAACTTTGTTTTATTAAAAAACATCAATTATACGTCTGGTAATAAATTAGATTTCCTTTAAATTAATAATAATTATTTAAGTCTGTAATGTCTACCACTTTGAAGAAATTTGCGGAAAACTATATTTTTACTAAATTTTTAAAACTTTGACCTCGTTGCGCGACCTCGTAATGTTGACCGATTTTGTTCAAACTTTGTATGTCGTCTTCTTTTATCACCAAGAAACAGAAAATCCAGAATGTTGCTAACATTTCAAACATTTGAAAAATATGAACAGCCCTAATATATATATATATATATATATATATATATATATATATATATACAGGGCCGGCCCGTAGCATAGGCAGTATAGGCAAATGCTAAGGGCGCCGTCCATCCAGGGGGCGCCAATTTAACTGTTTAGCAAAGCTTATAGGTAGTAGTATAAAAATAATGATATTTTCTAAGATCCCGAACAGATTCCATTAGGGTTGATAATTATCCAAAGTTTACTCCAATAAATTGTTTCTAAGGATGTATAAAATTTAACCCATTAATGCCGAGAATTATCTGTGTAGAAATTCACCCTAATTTTATATTATATGCGTCAACATTTGCTAAAAACGAAATGTACATTATTCTTTTTTATTTTTATATAAACTATCTCATGTAGGTAAAGCTGTTAAAAACCAGTAAATCTGTTTGAACGTTGAAATATGCCTTAGTTATGTTGTAATAACGCTTTTTAAGCTCTGGGAACAAATCTTTCCAATCTGCATTAATGGGTGGACAGGCTTATTAACTAGTTTTCTTTCTTTGCTTAAAATTGTGAAGTCATTTTTCCCGTCTGCAGTATCAGTCAATTTTTGTAGTTTACTTGGGTGGATGGTCGTTTTTTGATACGTAAACAAACTCTAAACATGTCAAAACGTCCAAACTGTCTGGTGCCCATGGGAGGAAAAAAAGAAAAGAAGAGGATGAAAAACGCGACAAAGAGAGAGGTAATTTTACAGTAAAGATGATGTCATATTTTTCTGTTGCAGAACATTGATAACGGTATTAACCAATTAGCATAACATAGTATAATATGTATACATGAAATAGTTAGCCCTAACTATTAGTTTTAATGTCCTCTTATGTTATGGAAGGAACTAATATTAATGTAACTACTACCACCTTACCATCCTCAGGTAAATGTGCAAATATTAGATTTGTTCAGCAGCCGTGACAATGTTAAATTTGTTTATATTCTGACATCTGTTTGGCTCACGTTTTCCCAGTTTGTAATAGTTAATCAAAATGCTATTAATTTCCCTCTCCTTTCTATAACATATAATAGTTGTAAGCCTATATGTTTGTTGTGTTAGTTCATATTGTCTATAATTGTCATTTATATTATTTTATTTTTGAAATCAAGTGTTTATTATTAGACTCATCTTCTCTCTCCAGATGCACTGCTGAGATTCCTCAGTCCCACCCTTGCAAGTCCTGCTGTCGCCTCCACCTCAGCAGCGCAAGGCAGCAGTGATGATACAGCATCAAGTGCTCCTCCTGTCGCCTCCACCTCACCAACACAACCCAGTAGTGAAGCAGCCTCATTAAGCACTCTTCCTGTTGCCTCCATCTCCACCTCAGCAACACAACCCAGCAGTAATGCAGCAGCTTCAAGCCCACATTCTGCTACTCTAATAGATCCGGCTGACTGGCCATCTCCTCTAACTGATAAGGTACGAATAGAGTTGGTTCACAGTGGTCCATTTCAAATAGAAAACAGCTTCACATTCCCTAAACAAAAGGACGGGCGAAGATGTCAACATGACCATTTTAACAGACTCTTAGTCAATGGAGAAAAAGTCAGAGGGAGCTGGCTTATGTACTCTAAAAAAGATGATAGCTTGCACTGCTACTGCTGCAAACTTTTTTCTAAACGAGAGTACAAACTGAATAGGGAAGGACTAAAGGACTGGAAAAATGCAAGTCACTTGCTCAAGGTCCATCAGGATAGCCAGAAACACAATGCTCACATGGCAACATGGAAGGACTTGGAGGTCCGTATTGCGAAAGGGTTCACAATAGATAAACAAGAGATGACACTTGCTGAGGCTGAGAGAAAAATGTGGCGTGATGTTCTACATCGATTGGTGGCAATAATTAAGTCTTTAGCTGAGAGAAACATGTCGTTTAGGGGTTCCAAAGACACATTAAATCAACCAGACAATGGAATTTTTTGAAAGAGGTGGAGCTTATGGCCAAATTTGATCCAGTGATGAAGCAGCATGTTAGTAGGGTGGAAAATGGAGCTGGCAGCCATGTTCATTATCTTGGAAAGACAATACAAAATGAACTGATAGACTCCATCAGTTCAAAAATAATAGAACATATTGTGAAGGATATCAAAATATTTCTCTATTATTTTAGATTGTACCCCTGATCTGAGTCATAAGGAACAGCTCTCTGCCATAATCAGGATAGTGTCACAAGAAGACATACCTAAAGTTAAGGAGCATTTCTTAGGCTTTCTTGTTGCAGAGCAGTCAACTGGAGATCATTTGTCATCTCTAATCCTAAAAAGGTTAGAGGAACTTAACATCCCATTTGAGGACTGTAGAGGCCAATCCTATGACAACGGTGCCAATATGAGGGGGAAAAATAAAGGTGTTCAGGCAAAGTTGCTTCAGCTGAACTCAAGAGCTTTTTTTGTCCCATGTGGTGCCCACACTTTAAATCTGGTAGTAGCTGATGCTGCAAAAAGCTCGCCAGATGCCCTTGGCTACTTTGGGCATTTAACAAAGTTATTTAAGCTCTTCTCAGCCTCCACCCATAGGTGGGATGTCCTCCTAAAATATGTTAAAATAACTCTAAAGTCATGGGCCGAGACCAGATGGGAAAGCAGAATAAAAAGTATTGAAGCAGTAAGGTATCAAGCTGGTCAAGTCAGGGAGGCTCTTCTGGAAGTGAGGGAAACAACTGCAGACCCTGTGGTGAGAGTTGAAGCCCAGTCTTTGGCTGAGGAGATTGGATCCTATCGCTTTTGTATTTGTACAGTTATATGGTACGACATTCTCAGCAAGATCCAGTATGTCAGTAAACTAATGCAGTCACCCTCCATGCAGTTTGATGTAGCTGTCGACTTGCTGAAGAAAACCAGAGATTCCCTCACAAGTTACAGAAACACTGGATTTTCTGATGCACAGACAACTGCAAAGGAGATGTGCGAAGAGATGAACGTGGAGGCTAAACTCAAAAAAAAACGTTTGAGAACCACAAAAAAGCACTTTAGCTATGATTCTCCAGATGAACACATCCATGATGCACTACGAAAAATGGAAACCACATTTTTTAATATGGTCATGGATACGGCCATCTCCTCACTAGATGAAAGATTTCAGAATCTTGGAGAAGTGAATAGAATCTTTGGTGTGCTCCTCGATTTCCCCAACTTAGGAGAAGAGGACCTGCTACTGAAGTGTCAAACTCTAAGTACCGCTTTGACCCATGACAGCCAGCCAGATATTGATGGCACAGAACTTGCAAAGGAAATGCAGAATTTCCCACCATTGCCATCAAAGAAAATGACAAATATGGAACTTTTGACCTTCCTGCATGAGAAGAAGCTGGTCGAAATTTATCCTAACATGTGGGTTGCCTTGAGAATCTCTGCCACTCTTCCTGTTACAGTGGCTGCTGCTGAAAGAAGCTTCTCTAAGCTCAAACTGATAAAAACGTATCTTAGATCTACCATGATGCAAGAACGTCTCAGTGGACTTGGCATTATAAGCATAAACCATGTGGTCTCAAATCAGTTATCATATGATGATATTATAGATGACTTTGCTGCAAGAAAGACCAGGAGAGTAAATCTGTAGGAGGTTATGTGAGATTGAGGAGGTGGTTTTGTTGTTTTAAAATAGTTTAAGCTAAAGCATACCAAAAAAATAAACCACGAGAGGTCATTATAAGATCACCTTTTTATATATTTATTGTATATTTTTATTTAAATCTTTGTAAAAAACAGTGCACACTGGTTTCTTTATTGTGCAGTGTCTTATTTATATTGTATTAATACGTTAATTTATTTCAATTGTTTACAGTTTATATTTTAGGAGTATTTAAATCTAATACTTTAAATGAGCTATTTTTGTTATATTTAATACATTTAGTTTATTTGTTGTATTTGTTTCCTTAATTATTTTCTTAGTTTTTTAAATGTGCTATTTCTTTATTTAAATAAAACAATATCTAGAACAACGATATTCAGTTTCTTGTGAGTATATGTACACTAGCAGTGGAATTTACTGCGATGCATGGGGGGGGCGCCACATAAAATCTTGCCTAGGGCACCAAAGTGGTTAGAGCCGGGCCTATATATAATATATAT
>CP045904.1:9191103-9236225 GCA_013387185.1 Caligus rogercresseyi | reverse complement strand
AGAGCTGCCTTTGTGCTCCCTGGAGCTTTTCCAAAAACTTAGAAAGTTGGAAAAAAATTAGATAGGAAATATATAGGACCAAAATGTGCCCCGTGTGAAGGGTTGGTCAATAAGTCCCGTGACTTTGTATTTTCCGTCCATATAATTTGGTTGTCAACACTGCTCCAGTCAACAAGCATCTATCAGCTGACTTCTGTTAAAGTTTGAGCACGCTGGTCGTTTAGTTTGTGCTTGACCGTCTTACAGACAACCTACGTGAATTGTGTAGAAATGTAGAAAGTGAATTTCGTGGTGCTCATCAAGCATTATTTTTTGCGGGAAAAAAAAATCGCTGAAACAAAGGCTAAGCTGGATAAATACTATGGAGACTCTGCACCATTGATATCAATGGTAATAAAGTGGTTTACAGAATTTCATTGTGGTCGTACAAGCACCATTGATGCCGAACGCTCTGGACGCCCAGTTGAAGTCGCCAGAAACAATTAAAAAAATTCATGATATGGTGTGTGGCCGATCGGAGATTGAAAGTGCAGGAGATTGTGGAAGCCATAGGCATATCACATGGTGTCCAGTAATTTCATCACGAGTAAATTTGTCACGGAGCTTTTTATAGCCGTTTTTTTTGTCGCGGGTAAATACATCACTTGCTCTTTTATAGTCAGTCAATTTTGTAGTTCTTCTTTTTGTCGCGGGTAAATTTGTCGCCAAGCTTTTTTGTAGTGAAGTATTTTTGTCGTTCTTCTTTTTTTCCTAGGTAATTTTGTCGCCAAGCTTTTTGTAGTGAAGCATTTTCCGCGCTGTTTATTTTTTACTTTGTGGACCTATTCATGGGGACTCTGTCTGGGGTCCCATGGGGTTTGAATCTATCGCTGACATTTTTAGGAGAAGAGACACGCGGCTTAAGGGTTGTGCACACCTTAGCCTCGGGTGTTCCGCCGCGAGTCTTATGGGATTGAAATCGACTGCCGACTCTTATTAAGGGGGAAAACACCCGGCCTAAGCCCAAGACAGAGTCCCCATGAATAGGAAAAAAAGAAGAACGACAAAAATACTTCACTACAAAAAAGCTTGGCAACAAATTTACCCGTGACAAAAAGAAGAACTACAAATTGACTGACTATAAAAGAGCAAGCGATGTATTTACCCGCGACAAAAAAAACGGCTATAAAAAGCTCTGCGACAATTTTACTCGCTGTGAAATTACAGTAAACCATATCACATGGGTCAGTAGTTTCGATTTTGAAAGATCACTTGGCTATGAAAAAGCTATCCGCAAGATGGGTGCCGCGTTTGCTCACAATCGACCATAAACGCAATCGGGTGACAACTTCGATGGAATGTTTGGCTTTGTTCAACCGCGATAAGGACGAGTTTTTTCGCCGATTTGTAACAGTGGACGAAACATGGATACACTACAACACATCAGAGACCAAGCAGTAATCAAAACAGTGGGTTTTGAAGGGTGAATCGGCGCCACAGAAGGCCAAAGTGGGTTTATCAGCCTACAAAGTCATGGTTACTGTTTTCTGGGATGCACGTGGTGTAATCCACATAGATTACCTTCAGAAGGGAAGAACAATGAATGGCGAATATTATACCAGCTTATTGGACCGATTTAATGAGGATTTAAAGAAAAAAACGACCCCATTTGGCCAAGAAAAAAGTTCTTTTTCATCAAGGCAATTCAAGAGTCCATACATGTGTTGTTTCCATGGCGAAATTTTACGAATTACATTATGAATTGCTCCCTCCTCCGCAGTATTCTCCAGATTTAGCCCCGAATGACTATTTCTTGTTTCCGAACCTTAAAAAATGGCTTGCTGGAAAAATATTTTATTCCAACAATGAAATCATCTCACAAACAAATACATATTTTGAGGACCTCGAGAAATCTTATTTTTTGGAAGGGATAAAAAAATGGAGAAACGCTGGACGAAGTGTATAGAGCTCAAAGGAGTCTATGTTGAAAAATAAAATTAGCTTTCATAAAAAAACTTTGTTTCATTTAAAAAGTCAGGGACTTATTGACCGGCCCTCGTATAAGGAATTATTTTTTGCAGCTCGAGATACACTTTCTTATTTTTTTGGTCCGTTATGGCTATTTCAACATTTTGGGTTGCCGACCCCTGGTCTAGTGTAATCAATCAGCTGTCTACATTTTGGTCCTATATTTTTCCAATCCCATCTTTTCCCCATTTTCTAATGTTTTTGAAAAAGATCTAGAGAGCCAAATAGGCATATCTAAAGAGCCGCGGGTTGCCTACTCCTGCTCAAGATACATGTATTAAAAAAACTGTTTATGTACTTGTTCTTTTACTATCCTTACCTATATATATATATATATATATATATATATATATATATATATATATATATATATATATATATATATATATATATATATATATACCAAGGTTATTTTTGGATTTATCATTCAAAGGTTTACTAACCTTAAAAATACTATTTTACTCTGAAGCGAACAAGTCATCTTCTACAGGCGCCTGAAGTTAATTGATACAAAAAAGCTATAAAATATGCTATCATTACATACTCCATTTTTTTCCTTTGTTTACTGAAAACTTTGTTTTATTAAAAAACATCAATTATACGTCTGGTAATAAATTAGATTTCCTTTAAATTAATAATAATTATTTAAGTCTGTAATGTCTACCACTTTGAAGAAATTTGCGGAAAACTATATTTTTACTAAATTTTTAAAACTTTGACCTCGTTGCGCGACCTCGTAATGTTGACCGATTTTGTTCAAACTTTGTATGTCGTCTTCTTTTATCACAAGAAACAGAAAATCCACAATGTTGCTAACATTTCAAACATTTGAAAAATATGAACAGCCCTAATATATATATATATATATATATATATATATATATATATATATATATATATATATACAGGGCCGGCCCGTAGCATAGGCAGTATAGGCAAATGCTAAGGGCGCCGTCCATCCAGGGGGCGCCAATTTAACTGTTTAGCAAAGCTTATAGGTAGTAGTATAAAAATAATGATATTTTCTAAGATCCCGAACAGATTCCATTAGGGTTGATAATTATCCAAAGTTTACTCCAATAAATTGTTTCTAAGGATGTATAAAATTTAACCCATTAATGCCGAGAATTATCTGTGTAGAAATTCACCCTAATTTTTATATTATATGCGTCAACATTTGCTAAAAACGAAATGTACATTATTCTTTTTTATTTTTATATAAACTATCTCATGTAGGTAAAGCTGTTAAAAACCAGTAAATCTGTTTGAACGTTGAAATATGCCTTAGTTATGTTGTAATAACGCTTTTTAAGCTCTGGGAACAATCTTTCCAATCTGCATTAATGGGTGGACAGGCTTATTAACTAGTTTTCTTTCTTTGCTTAAAATTGTGAAGTCATTTTTCCCGTCTGCAGTATCAGTCACTTTTTGTAGTTTACTTGGGTGGATGGTCGTTTTTGATACGTAAACAAACTCTAAACATGTCAAAACGTCCCAAACTGTCTGGTGCCCATGGGAGGAAAAAAAGAAAAGAAGAGGATGAAAAACGCGACAAAGAGAGAGGTAATTTTACAGTAAAGATGATGTCATATTTTTTGTTGCAGAACATTGATAACGGTATTAACCAATTAGCATAACATAGTATAATATGTTATACATGAAATAGTTAGCCCTAACTATTAGTTTTAATGTCCTCTTATGTTATGGAAGGAACTAATATTAATGTAACTACCCATCCTCAGGTAAATGTGCAAATATTAGATTTGTTCAGCAGCCGTGACAATGTTAAATTTGTTTATATTCTGACATCTGTTTGGCTCACGTTTTCCCAGTTGTAATAGTTAATCAAAATGCTATTAATTTCCCTCTCCTTTCTATAACATATAATAGTTGTAAGCCTATATGTTTGTTGTGTTAGTTCATATTGTCTATAATTGTCATTTATATTATTTTATTTTTGAAATCAAGTGTTTATTATTAGACTCATCTTCTCTCTCCAGATGCACTGCTGAGATTCCTCAGTCCCACCCTTGCAAGTCCTGCTGTCGCCTCCACCTCAGCAGCGCAAGGCAGCAGTGATGATACAGCATCAAGTGCTCCTCCTGTCGCCTCCACCTCACCAACACAACCCAGTAGTGAAGCAGCCTCATTAAGCACTCTTCCTGTTGCCTCCATCTCCACCTCAGCAACACAACCCAGCAGTAATGCAGCAGCTTCAAGCCCACATTCTGCTACTCTAATAGATCCGGCTGACTGGCCATCTCCTCTAACTGATAAGGTACGAATAGAGTTGGTTCACAGTGGTCCATTTCAAATAGAAAACAGCTTCACATTCCTAAACAAAAGGACGGGCGAAGATGTCAACATGACCATTTTAACAGACTCTTAGTCAATGGAGAAAAAGTCAGAGGGAGCTGGCTTATGTACTCTAAAAAAGATGATAGCTTGCACTGCTACTGCTGCAAACTTTTTTCTAAACGAGAGTACAAACTGAATAGGGAAGGACTAAAGGACTGGAAAATGCAAGTCACTTGCTCAAGGTCCATCAGGATAGCCAGAACACAATGCTCACATGGCAACATGGAAGGACTTGGAGGTCCGTATTGGGAAAAATAAAGTTGCTTACGCCAAGTTGCTTCAGCTGAACTTAAGAGCTTTTTTTGTCCCATGTGGTGCCCACACTTTAAATCTGGTAGTATCTGATGCTGCAAAAAGCTCGCCAGATGCCCTTGGCTACTTTGGGCATTTAACAAAGTAATTTAAGCTCTTCTCAGCCTCCACCCATAGGTGGGATGTCCTCCTAAAATATGTTAAAATAACTCTAAAGTCATGGGCCGAGACCAGATGGGAAAGCAGAATAAAAAGTATTGAAGCAGTAAGGTATCAAGCTGGTCAAGTCAGGGAGGCTCTTCTGGAAGTGAGGGAAACAACTGCAGACCCTGTGGTGAGAGTTGAAGCCCAGTCTTTGGCTGAGGAGATTGGATCCTATCGCTTTTGTATTTGTACAGTTATATGGTACGACATTCTCAGCAAGATCCAGTATGTCAGTAAACTAATGCAGTCACCCTCCATGCAGTTTGATGTAGCTGTCGACTTGCTGAAGAAAACCAGAGATTCCCTCACAAGTTACAGAAACACTGGATTTTCTGATGCACAGACAACTGCAAAGGAGATGTGCGAAGAGATGAACGTGGAGGCTAAACTCAAACAAAAACGTTTGAGAACCACAAAAAAAGCACTTTAGCTATGATTCTCCAGATGAACACATCCATGATGCACTACGAAAAATGGAAACCACATTTTTTAATATGGTCATGGATACGGCCATCTCCTCACTAGATGAAAGATTTCAGAATCTTGGAGAAGTGAATAGAATCTTTGGTGTGCTCCTCGATTTCCCCAACTTAGGAGAAGAGGACCTGCTACTGAAGTGTCAAACTCTAAGTACCGCTTTGACCCATGACAGCCAGCCAGATATTGATGGCACAGAACTTGCAAAGGAAATGCAGAATTTCCCACCATTGCCATCAAAGAAAATGACAAATATGGAACTTTTGACCTTCCTGCATGAGAAGAAGCTGGTCGAAATTTATCCTAACATGTGGGTTGCCTTGAGAATCTCTGCCACTCTTCCTGTTACAGTGGCTGCTGCTGAAAGAAGCTTCTCTAAGCTCAAACTGATAAAAACGTATCTTAGATCTACCATGATGCAAGAACGTCTCAGTGGACTTGGCATTATAAGCATAAACCATGTGGTCTCAAATCAGTTATCATATGATGATATTATAGATGACTTTGCTGCAAGAAAGACCAGGAGAGTAAATCTGTAGGAGGTTATGTGAGATTGAGGAGGTGGTTTTGTTGTTTTAAAATAGTTTAAGCTAAAGCATACCAAAAAAATAAACCACGAGAGGTCATTATAAGATCACCTTTTTATATATTTATTGTATATTTTATTTAAATCTTTGTAAAAACAGTGCACACTGGTTTCTTTATTGTGCAGTGTCTTATTTATATTGTATTAATACGTTAATTTTTTTCAATTGTTTACAGTTTATATTTTAGGAGTATTTAAATCTAATACTTTAAATGAGCTATTTTTGTTATATTTAATACATTTAGTTTATTTGTTGTATTTGTTTCCTTAATTATTTTCTTAGTTTTTTAAATGTGCTATTTCTTTATTTAAATAAAACAATATCTAGAACAACGATATTCAGTTTCTTGTGAGTATATGTACACTAGCAGTGGAATTTACTGCGATGCATGGGGGGGGGGGGCCACATAAAATCTTGCCTAGGGCACCAAAGTGGTTAGAGCCGGGCCTGTATATTATATATATATATATATATATATATATATTAATATATATATATATATATATATATATGACTATAATATTATAATGCCTATGCACTGACTTCTATAAATTTCACTCTTATACACAATGTCTGGACTCAAGGTTTTAGAAGATGATAAGGAACTGATCTGTATTTCACAAAAAGTACAACAACAAATAACGAAGAAGAAGAACATTTTAATACAATAACTGAGGGTTGTTCCACAGGACTAATAAGAGGCACCTCCAATTATATATTTAATTATATTTATATATAGATATATATAACAAAAAGATGTTTAATTCATGTACAATCAAATGACTCAAGTCATTCAAACAACACTTCGTAATACACATCCTTTTTATACAAACAATGAATTGGTTTTAAATCCAACACAGATCACAAACAGATCTTTGACAAAATATAAGAACAATGTTCTTAATACAATCACTTACAGATGTATATTAGTTGTAACAACCATTAAAAGACATATCAATCAATTATATCCATACCAAAATACAAAGGTAATATTAGAACAATAAAATCATTCAAGATATGGAAGAATAGAATTCAATATTTAAGTATAAGAGAAAATATTAAACTTTTTGAAGTTTTGATCCTGAAAGACATTGTTTTTATTACAATTTTTGGATTAATTGAGCTTCATTTGGTTTGTGATAGGGTAGTCAAGTCTATAAAACAATATTAGCATCACCTGTGGTTTTTTTTTCGTCCGAAAAGGGCAATTCTTTTAGAATGTCCGATATCGGAGCACTTGAAACATTTAAATATTTTTTTTTGAGAAAGGGTCTGATTCTTCTTTTCTTTTTTGATCCCAACACTTGGTGTATAAGTTTTGCGAGTCATGGATTCATAATGCAAGTCTGCAATACTCTTGATGGGCCGGAAGCGTGGGGCTCAGGGTGTTTTGAAAAACAATAGGTATCCTTTTGAATGTCAATTATCGTCCCTCATGATAACTCCAGTTCGAGGACTCCTTCACTAAATCCGTTCAATTCTCTGTGAAATGTCGCGTAGTTTATAAACTGACACTCCGGGACCTTCTTTACTTCAAGCAGAGTGGACTCAGCCAACTCCTGTCTTTAGCCCAGGAGAAAAGGAGTGTATCAGAAGAATCAATGGGTAGTGATCCCAGCCCACGCGTTGCAATCCCCCATAGTCATTTAAACGATAAAAAACGAAGAGAGTGACTCCTTCTCGCCCTGTTTCGCAACGTCCACTCCCAAGAGAGCTTTTTCCCCCGTCCAATTTCACTGATGTGCTGATCCAGCTCAGATATCCTCTGATGAATCTCTCAGATAACCCGAATTGCTGTAGTGTGTCCATTAAGTTCAATGCTTCAGACATATTTAAAAAAGAAAGACTTTTTACGACACTCCACGTAATTATTGAACATCACCTTACAACTGAAACATGTTGAATGACCTTCAAAAAGTTTTCTATATATTATATATTATTTTTTTCGTTACGCTCATACGCGAACTTCTCCCTGCTGTGAAGAAGAAAAATGCGGTAGAATGTCTACCAAGTTGAAAGAGCGCGCGCTTAATAATCATTTTCAGATATCAAGAATGGAGCTTTACTGAAGAGCAGACTCCAACTAAAAATAATGGTTTTTTGCATATATTTTTTATTTTCTTTAAAAAAATATAATTATATTCAACGATGTCCACAAAGAGTAATTAAGAAATATATAATGTGGAATCTATGACATTCATATCCAACTTGGCTAATATCCTTGCACTAAATTTGAGGAGGAGAAAAAAAATACATCAATAAATCCGTATGGACTTGAAGAGAAGAAAAAAAAAGACTACCAGCAAACCAGTTTACAAGCTTATTTATAAAACTCGTTTATAGAAACAAGCTTTGTACATGGGAAAGTTACCTACTTCCTTTTAGTTTACGTTTTAGGGTTAGAAAATATAACCTAAAAGGTAGACTATTATATATATTATAGTATCATGTGTTTACATTATTTATACATGTTATTAGAATGTTGCCTGTATATTTGTATATTATTATAGCTTTAAGTATTTCTATTTACCATTATATGGCATGACCATATTGAATCTATGTATGCTATTTAAATGTAAGGGGCAGGTCAATAGAAAGTTATAAACAGGGAACTACCTTTAAACCTGATATGAAAAGTTTAAGTAGTTCAATGATAAATAGTGCCTAGTAATCAAATACAAGTAACTTGATTAAAATCTTTTAATATAACTTTCTTGACCCAAACCGCTCTATAATACTTGATGTGACTTCTATCCCATGCTAAAAATATATTCGCCGTTATATTTTAGACCTTCATAATTGACTACTATCTTTACTTAGTGTTCATCTACCAATCCCGAACTTCATCACCTCAGGCAGGTCCCCGCAACAATTGATTTATCTCAATGGGTACATAAGGCTGTCTGTTATTATCATATCCTAGTGACGAACCTCTTCAGTTAATTGATTCGCATCGTCCTGTAAAATAAATATTTGTTTATAGTGGTAAGGTGCCGCCATTCTTAGCAAACGACACAATAATATTATACATCATATATATATATAATAGTGTCTTTTCACATGAAAGAGAGGAAGTGACAATATAAAATTTCTTTTAAAACTGCTCCCAAATGTAATTCAAATTCAGGATCGATATTAAGTAACTACAAAGATTCGTCTTAGGATATGATTACTATCCACGATAATGCCCCCAATGAGATAATAATATTGTTGCGGGGACCTACCTGAGTGTTATGGGTAAAGCTGGAGTCGGTCTGCCTAGGTGTACCACTTACACTAACACAAGATAAAAGACATCTTATGTACTAGAAGAGAGTCCCTTTAAGATTGTTTATTGTTGGCATGAGGCTTAAAGAAGAAAAAAGTTTAGCAAATACGGTTGGGTTCACGGACAATAAGAAAACGTTAGTCTTTAAGCTTCTTGGAATTAATTTACAATGTACTTAAACTCTTACCAGATCTTGAAATTGATTTACAATGTACTCTTAACTCTTAACAGATCTTGGAGTTAAGAAGGTGCCTTTTGTCATTTTACATAGACATCTTATTCAATATAGGCATATAACATAATGTTAAATAATAATATTGTAATGCCTAATATATATATATATATATATATATATATATATATATGTATGTAATAATATATAATGATATACCCTGTATTGCAATATATGCGTAAGCTGGTAACTACACTGTAAAGATGTTAAAATAAAATAAAGGTTCCAACAAAGTTTTCCTTTACTGTAAATCTTGAATAATCGTTGTAAGAATCGTGACATCTAAAAGAAGAACATAGCGTTAATAATATTGAATTATCGTTAATTACATAACGGACATTTCATGAAAGTAATTATAGCCAGACATTTATAAAGAAAATACCTCCTCAATAATCTGTGATAAGACATTTTTTCCCTTCCTTGCGGGGGTTACAGAAACAACAAAAAAAGAACATAGCATGTGGCAGTGGGGTAGGACAAGGATTACTTGAACTCATCCTTGGGTAGGAGGAGGAGACACGTAATCTAAGACTTTGCATGTGAGTTGTTGTTTTATCAACATATATATATATATATATATATATATATATATATATATATATCTATATATATATATATATATATTCCCCTCTCTTGTCTATTTGAAATAGAAATGATTCTTTAAACCTCAAGCGCTTTTTGTACATCAAGCATGACTGGTTTTAAGCATACTTGAAGGTTTATTAAGTAAATACAACCATCTAGTGAAGGTAATTGAGTTGAATTATGGCACAAGTTCCTTTTTTTCGGTCAAAGCTTTTATTTCATATTGGCCACATCAATACAGTGTAATAATATAAAATACACTAAATAACAAATAATAAATAAATAACTCTTTTAAACAGTTGCATAAAATACATAAATGGACATTATAGTTCAAATTACTGTTAAAAAGTGATGACCTACATATATATATATATATACCTATATTATATATATATATACATATATATGACCAGTATATTTGTTCCTAAAAAAAAACAGCGATATTTTCTCTTAAAATCCTCGTGGCTGATTCTAAAAATGGACTGAACGCGAGTGTACGAATCGAACAACGACATGTCCAGCCCATTTTCAACCATCAGATGTTGCGTTCGGTATCTTAATTTGGTAGAGCTGAGACGCGGGGGCGGCGGCACACATGATTATTGTTCTTAGGTCCTCAGTCTCGTTTTTTCTTATGAAGACATCGTTTAATTAAAACAATCTATTAAAAGATATTACAAATGTATTTTACCATTTTATAAGATATACATATTCATGACGTGCATATCTAATTTGAACAAATGAAGAAACGAAGAAGAATACGAAACATGAAGACCAAGGCACCTTATTGTTTAATTATAATTTGTATGATATTTGCTTTGCACACATACATTTAACTTTTCTTTAACTTTTGAAATTAATTTAGTAATAAAAAAGAAGTGGGGCACATTAAGGAAAAATGAAATGTAAATTGAGAGTCATCGAAGGGTCTTTTTAGCATATATATATATATATATATATAGTATTGGTCTGCGTAATTAATGTTTTATATTTCATACAATGAAAGTATTATAAGTCTTAGACTTTTATTATTCAATGAGGAACTTTTTTAATTATTTCTTTTTTTCAGGCTAACAATATTTCCTTGAAGCTTCACTCATATACTCTATAAAAGCTAATAGATAATATATGTATATACATTTGAGTATTCTACCATTCTGGAGTATAAAAGGAGATTAACACCATTGACGGTTGGCTGTAGTAAGGACGTTTACGTTAGATGTCGCTGGGGATTTTTTCCCTCACTCCTTAATCCTTTTTTATTAAGGAATGTTATTCCTAATGTGAAGGAGTAAATGGACTTTAGGGATTTGACCAGTAGTCTTGGTCACAATCTCAGTCAAGTCTATCCGTAGCCATTTCAAGATAGTATTTTTGGTAAAATATGTTTTAATGTAGAAATATTTAATATAACTGTTTATATATATATAAAACAGTTATATTAATATTATATATAATATATAAAATAGGTGTAGAAACAAATCCATTATTTTTGTATTCAATTGAAGTTTTATTTAGCATAGTTAGAATGATCCGATTTAGGTCAAATATGCACCGTTTTGTTTGCTAACTTGTTGCTATTTTGAAGGTAATTTCATAATGCCTCTCTCTTAGAAACCCTCGTCCCTATCGGCAAAAAATGGGACAGTCGATTTTTCATAATTTCTCTTGAGCGAAATTTTTCACCACCAAAATCATTCGCCATAAACAGGAACAGGTAGTAATCACTTGGTACCAGGTCCGGACTATTAAGTTTGATGCATAAGACCTCCCACCAAGCTCCCAGAGCTTGTGGCGAGTCGCTAACGATGGTGTTGGCCTGGCGTTTTTCCTGATGGAACACAATTCCTCTCCTATTGCCCAAAGCTGGCCGCTTCTCGGCGAGTGCTTCCTTGAGACGCGCCAATTGTTGACATTACGGTCCGAAATAAGAGTTTGTTTGGTTGTTTATGTATTGTCACGAGTAGACGCTTGTTTGCTTTTGTCTTATTTCAAAAATAAATAAAGCAGTGTATAGTGACTAATTCCTCGGGATTTTGGGGTCTACAGGGAGGTAATCTATTCATCTCCCCGAGTGAACCGTCTTTAACCCCTTGGAGGATCTCCAATCTTCGCTGATCAAGGATTTGGATTGCTTCTTTGACGAATCGGATTGCGCAATAACCTACGTCAGAGAAAAAGAGCACACATTCATTTGTTATTGTGTTGCAAGAAAATAAGGACCTTTAAAAAAATGAAGGATCCTCCTACTCAAGAGCCACCTGATAAAGGGGTGGACTGGCTGCAGGAGAAGGAGAAGGAAAAAACGCTCGCCATGAGGATGAGGTACGCTCTCTTGGGAAAGAGGGAGTTAATGAAAACACAGGCAAGATGTCTTATTCAAATTTGACGAAGAAGAGACTTATAAAAGATAATAACAGAACATTCAACCCCATCTGGGAAAAAATCTACGTTGATTGGAAAGATGAAAACTTCAAGCCGCATAAAGGTTTTTACCCAAAAATCATGCACTTTAAAATCTTGTTGGAGACTCTCTCAATAAATATAGATGAGATAAAACGCATAAATGACTGTAAGTCCGGAGCTGGGTTTATTGTTATTTCCTTCAAGAAACCCATCAATGTCCTCGAAAGATTTTCGGAACTTACGAGGCACCAAAAAATAGAAGAAGGCATTTTCTACAACATTCGTGGATTAGAAAACCTTAAAAAAATTCAAAACCCGATTGATATCATTGTGAAAAATGGTTCCGAAATCAATTTGGAAGCCCTAAAAACAATATTAGCAGAATTTGGCGAACTCCTCGGAAATTTTGAAGAAGTGCCTCATCAGTTTGCGCCAGAAACGAAGGAAGAAGAAGAATTTTTGAAGAATCTTAAGAACATTATGTCTGGGAAGATTAAATTGAAAATGAAACCAAAAAGGAGGCTCCCGGTCCTTTTACCGATTAAAGGGCAAAGAGTTGAAATATCCTGTGATTTTCACATCACACAGTGTTACAAATGTTTAAAATTTGGGCACAAAAAATCGAGCTGTGCTGAAAAGAGAAGAATGTCATACTCGGAATACAATGAATATTTAAGGAAGGAGCTACAGCTTCCCGTAAGAATAGAAAGTGCCGTGGAAGAAAAACTAGAAGATGACCAAATTGAAAACTCGGAAGCAGAAGAACAAGAGTCGTTAGTCGAGCTTCAAATGACTCCCATAGAACCCGATCAAGACAAAGAAATTGAACCTTCATCAAAAGAAAATGAACCTTCATCAAAAGAAAATGAACCTTCAACAAAAGAAAATGAACCTTCATCAAAAGAGAATGAACCTTCATCAAAAGAAAAACAACCTATGGAGGGTAGCCAAAAAGAAACCACACTGAGGGAAGACTGGAAGCTAGTGTTAAGGAAACGACAGCCAGTAATGAATAACGGAAAAAGCCCTACAAAAAGTCAACAAAAAATATCAAGTAAACGGTTACACGGAAGCCCAACAGACGAACCAAACAAAAATCACGGGAAAAGAGCCCTTCGGATCCTCGGTACAGAGACCAAACAAATGACCACAAGCTTTCCTAAAGGATTTACGGACGTCAAGAATGGTCCTTGTGGTGAAAAAGGAAATAACTCCTTGGAACCTAGATCGATTGAAGAACCCAAATTGACCCTGTGTTGGTATGTTTTTTTTAAAGTTAAATTTAATTATATGAAGCATTTTAACCCTCTCCCACCCCCTAACTATATCTCTTAAACATGAAACCTTCTAATCTTAGTATTATTACAGCCAATGCAAACTCAATTTTAAATTTTGATAAACGGAAAAGAGTAATTAAAAATCTTTTAATGCACAATCCTGATGTGGTCTCTATTTGCGATACACGTATGGCTAGAATTGGCTTGGAGAGCCCTTTTCCAAATGAGTATGACTGTTTTTTAGTCCCATCAAAGAAAAAAAAAGCTAATCATCCATCGAGAGGTATTCTTATAGCAATCAAAAGGAAATTAAAACCTCAAGTTATAGCAAAAGATGTAAATGGAAATTTTATTGTTTTAGAATGTAAGTTTGGTGAGTGCTCAATAAGGTTAGTGTCAGTATATGGTCCTAACAAAGACACTCCTCAATTTTTCGATTTAATTGATAGTCAATTTTTATCCATGCCACATAACGAGAACAATGAACTTGTTTTACTGGGTGATTTTAATTTAGTTTTAGACCAAAGTAGAGACACAATGGGTTACAGGAACGAAAATAATCCAAACGCTACAAAGATTTTTAGAGAAATATTAGAAAAAAGATGCCTTGGAGACGTGGCAAATAGATTTTCACTCACGCCCGATCACACTTTCTTCATCAAAAATAAAAATAGTATTGCAAAAAGCGCTAGATTGGATTATATCTTTGTTAGCATGGGTTTAATGTCCAATATTGTGAATTGCAGGAGTATAAAAGAGGTACAATCAGACCATTGCCCTTTAATGGCAACCTTCAGTATACCAGTCATTCATGAAAAGGGCTATTGGAAACTAAATACCAACCTTTTAGATGACGAATCAACCCACCTAAAAGTCACTGAAATAATAAAAGATGTCCGAATAGGGCTACTCGCGAGAAAAATAAAATCAGCTTCCCATGCTCTCAAACTGGTTCTTGACTCATCTAGAAGGGAATACATTAAATTAGGGTGAGGAGAAGTCTGGAAGGAAAAAAGAAAATTAATGAATTAAGTAGCGAAGGCAATTTTTTTCAAATAAGTATTCTTCTACTTCGGCGGAAGGCAGTCTTATTAGGAGTGGCCTGAGTGGAATAGGGAAAGAACAAATTATATTTGAACGCTTGAAGCTTTTTGAAAAGAACCAAAAAGAGAAAAGCAACATTAACCTTCTGATAGACTCGAGTGGGTCGGAATTAAAATGCAAAAAGGCGATCGCAAAAGAAATAACAGACTTTTATAAAAACCTATATCAATGCCATGAATGCCATTCAGGGGATATGAATTCAGCACAAAGCTGCTTTGTGCATCGGCGTGATATATCTTTTAAAGAACATAGAAAAAAATTAAACGATTTAGAACATGGTGCACCCCAAGTCTCACAGGCGCTCAAAGACTCAATAAACATGGAATTAACGTCCGAGGAAATAAAGGAGTACATAAAAAGTTATAAGAAAAAAAAAATCTCCAGGACCCGACGGATTTCCCATGGAATTTTTTAAGAAATATAAAAATATTATTTCGCCTCTATTGGAGGAAGTTTTTAAAGAAGCTATTAATGTAGGACATTTCCAAAAACATATAAGTGAAGGAAAATTAATTCTCATTCCAAAAAAAGGAAATGACCCTCGTTTTGTAAACAACTTAAGGCCCTTAACAATGCTAAACTCCTCTTATAAAATATTTAGTGGTATTATTGCAAAACGTTTTCAAAAGGTATTACCTACAATAATACATAAATCACAACAGGGCTTCATTCAAGGAAGACATATGCAGGACGCCGTTAGAGGGATCCTAGACTCTGTAGGCCAAAACACCTCTGAAAAGAAAGCTGCCTTGGCAATTGACTTTTACAAGGCCTTTGATTCAGTATCTCATGGTTATATTATTGATAAACTCCTTCAGTATGGCTTTAGTTGCAAATTTATCAAAATGGTCGCGATATGTCTTCGGAATATCTACTCTACATACGGAAGGAGCAAAGACAGTTTTCAAATTAAAAGAGGCTGCCGTCAAGGAGACCCACTAGCCCCAAGTCTATTCATTTTAGCCATTGACCAACTAATTAGAGTGGTAGATGAGTCCAAAAAAATAAGAGGAATTAAATTTGGAGCAGTGGAAAATAAAATCCAAGCCTTCGCTGACGACTTAACAGCCCTTTACTCGGGTACCATACAAGGTATAAAAGAGTCTCTTGATGAAACGCTTCAAATAGTCGACTGCTTTGGAAAAGCCTCAGGTTTAAAGATAAATTTTGCAAAGACTTTTCTAATTTCAAATCTTCCAAATATTAATGTAATAAAAAATATAAAAGTCATTCAAGAAGTTACTGTTTTAGGTACTAATATATCTATGGTGCATTCAACTGATGAAAGCAACCGGAAGAGAATTGAAAATAGAATAAGGAAAGTTGCTTCCAAACTGAGTTTTTTAATAAGCTGGAATTTGCCTACTAGAATAAAGGTATGGAATTCAATTATACTTCCAACTGTGATTAACCTTCTAAGGATAACACCTTATGACGCCAAGTTAACAGAAACTGTTGGGGAGATATGCTCCTCTTTCGTATTAAAGAACGGAACACCAGCATTGATTACCTGGAAGAGAATTATATGTCCAAAAAGGTACGGAGGACTAGGCCTTTTACCTATAAAAGATTTTTGGAAGACTATCTTGTTCTCCTGGTTTAAGAGATTAGTAAAGGAAGACTCTTCATGGATGAGGACAGTTATGGAAAAACTCGAGAAAAAGGCAAATTTTGAATATATAAATGGAAAAGGAAATGGACCCATGAAAGTAATCGGGTCACTGAAATCCATAAATTCTTTCTGGTCTAGCGTCGCAACAATAGCGGAGTTTATATCAAATAAAGTTCTTAAAGAAATGGTTTGGCAAGAACCTACAAAATACAATAGTCGTCTGGATTTTTTAGCAGGTACCACATTAAAGAAAAAAATTACTTTTATCGGGGAAATATTTGATTTTAATGGCGATATGACTCTAATCGAAGCACTTGAAAAGCGTAAGATCTTAAAACACATAACATTAAAGGAACGACCAATTGGACCACGTGACAGTTTTTTTAACTTTATCAATTTTTATGAAAACAAACACATACGTTTTATAATACTTCCAAACGAAATAAAAAACAAGTATTTAACACAAATTGAGAGACATAGGGATAGAGTTGGCGAAACTGCTCCCATCGGGTCAATAATTAAAGCAATAGAAAACCCTTTGTTTGATCCTTCCTTATATTGGTTTCGGTACAGGATAATAACAAATACTTTAACCACAAGTTATACCCACGGTAAACTGGTGAATTATGGGAGTTGTTTCTTCTGCAAGAAATACAAAGAGACTGCTTATCACTTTTTAGCCGAGTGTGAAGCAATCAGAGATGTCCGGGAAAAAGTTGCGTTAAAGGTTTATATTGATTTTAATATTGTCTTAACAAAAAATCATTTCTCCTTTATTTATTTAGGTCCTTTTAAAGAGAAAATAAATTATCTTTTAGCTAAAGTTTTCATTATTCTTTACAAATTCAGAAGTACCCAAACAACTATTCCTAAAAATTTTATAACAAATTTAGATGATTTTTTTAAATTTCATTATCAATTTATTCATAGTGTAAACTTTTATCTTACGATCACTTACCCCCCCCCCCCCCCCAGGAGATCAATCATTTGTCCTTTTTGTGTGTTTTTTACGTTTTTCTTATTGATTTATTTCATGTGATGTTGTGATTGTGTACACGTAAAAGATAAAATAAAGTCATGTTGTACTAAGGTACAAAAAAAAAAAAAAAAAAAAAAAATAAAAATATTTATATTTATATATATATACATATATATATATAGATATATATAATATAAATATATATATAATATATATAAAAAATCTATATTATATATATCTATAATATATATATATAGATATATATATAGATTTCCCCTCTCTTGTCTATTTGAAATAGAAATGATTCTTTAAACCTCAAGCGCTTTTTGTACATCAAGCATGACTGGTTTTAAGCATATTGAAGGTTTATTAAGTAAATACAACCCATTTAGTTGAAGGTAATGAGTTGAATTATGCCAATTCCTTTTTTTCGGTCAAGCTTTTATTTAATATGGCCACATCAATACAGTGAATAATATAAAAATACACTAAATAACAAATATAATAAATATAACTCTTTTAAACAGTTTGCATAAAATATACATGGACATTATAGTTCAAATTTACTGTTAAAAGTGATGACCTACAATATTTATATATCTATATAATATGATATATATATATATATAATAGATATAATATATATATAATAATATATTAGATAGATATAATATATATAATATATATATATACCTATAATATATAATAATGACAGTATATTTTGTTTCCTAAAAAAAAACAGCGATATTTCTCTTAAATCCTCGTGGCTGATTCTAAAAAATTGGCTGAAACGCGAGTGTACGAATCGAACAACGACATGTCCAGCCCATTTCAACCATCAGATGTTGCGTTCGGTATCTTAATTTGTAGAGCTGAGACGCGGGGGGGGCGGCACACATGATTATTGTTCTTAGGTCCTCAGTCTCGTTTTTTCTTATGAAGACATCGTTTAATTTAAAACAATCTATTATAAAGATATTACAAATGGTAGTTTACCATTTTATAAGATATACATATTCATGACGTGCATATCTAATTTGAACAAAATGAAGAAACGAAGAAGAATACGAAACATGAAGACCAAGGCACCTTATTGTTTAATTATAATTTTGTATGATATTTGCTTTGCACACATACATTTAACTTTTCTTTAACTTTTGAAATTAATTTAGTAATAAAAAGAAGTGGGGCACATTAAGGAAAAAATGAATGTAAATTGAGAGTCATCGAAGGGTCTTTTAGCATATTCTATATATATATATATATTGGTCTGCGTATTAATGTTTGATATTCATACAATGAAAGTATTATAAGTCTTAGACTTTAATTATTCAAATGAGGAACTTTTTTAATTATTTCTTTTTTCAGGCTAACAATATTTCCTTGAAGCTTCACTCATATACTCTATAAAAGCTAATAGATAAATATAGTATATACATTTGAGTATTCTACCATTCTGGAGTATAAAAGGAGATTAACACCATTGACGGTTGGCTGTAGTAAAGGACGTTTACGTTAGATGTCGCTGGGATTTTTTTCCTCACTTCCTTAATCCTTTTTTATTAAGGAATGTTAATTCTTAATGTGAAGAGTAAATGAGACTTTAGGGATTTGACCCAGTAGTCTTGGTCACAATCTCAGTCAAGTCTATCCGTAGCCATTTCAAGATAGTATTTTTGGTAATATGTTTTAATGCAGAAAATATTTAATATAACTGTTTATATATATATATATATATATAACAGTTATATTAAATATTTATATATATATATCTATAGATAAACAGTTTAATGAAATATTTATATATATATATAATAGGTGTAGTAAAAAGAAATCCATTATTTTTGTATTCAATTGAAGGTTTTATTTAGCATAGTTAGAATGATCCGATTTAGGTCAATATGCACCGTTTTGTTTGATAACTTGTTGCTATTTTGAAGGTAATTTCATAATGCCTCTCTCTTAGAAACCCTCGTCCCTATCGGCAAAAAATGGGACAGTCGATTTTTCAGAAGTTTCTCTTGAGGCGAATTTTTCACCACCAAAATCATTCGCCATAAACAGGAACAGGTAGTAATCACTTGGTACCAGGTCCGGACTATAAGTTGGATGCATAAGAACCTCCCAACCAAGCTCCAGAGCTTGTGGCGAGTCGCTAACGATGTGTGTGGCCTGGCGTTTTCCTGATGGAACACAATTCCTCTCCTATTGACCAAAGCTGGCCGCTTCTCGGCGAGTGCTTCCTTGAGACGCGCCAATTGTTGACATTACAGGTCCGAAATAAGAGTTTGGCCGTAGGTGAGCAACTCATGGTAGATGTTTCCCTGCCATCCCACCAAACACACATCAAAACCTTCTTGACCCTACAAATCTTTATTCATTTATGGATTATAGTGGGGGTAAAAATAAGCATTTTGGCATTAAATTTATTTGATCCAATCTACATCTGATTATTTTCGGCCATTCCTTATTTTTAATATAAAAACTCTACAACACTTTGTACAGGACTATGCCATGCTAATGTCGGATTTCTACCCCACTTTTTCATGTTTACTGAACTATAAAATGAGAGTTTTAGTATGTATGCCTATGTTTATGACTATATTTTTTACATTACTTATAAAAAAACTTTTAAGGCCTCCCTTTAAACCAAATACATTTCAGACTTTCAAGTCAGAGAGCAATAAAACTCCTTTATTCCCCAATAAAAATAATCCCTGGATGAAAAAGCAATGATTTTATGAACTATTGAGTTCTTTGTGGAAAATATTACTGAAACATAAATAGATATTTATGTGTATTTACTATGATAAAAATATATTTATGTATATAATGTAAGTCATTGAGTAAAAAGCTTTTTAAGGATGTTGTATTGGAGAAAAAAATGCTTGTAAAGTAAATTGGAGCTACATGATTTATTGTGTTCAGAAAAATACCCAATTCATATATATATATAGGAAAGTATTTTTTCTTGACTGTCAGTAGACAAATATTTATACCGGATAAGTGAATCAGGAAAAAATACAATAAGTGTATGTAAAAGTACATTTTGTAAAGATAAATTTAGAATGTCTAACATTATCAGTTTTTTTGAAAAAAATAATAGAATTGATATATCAGCATTCGCAGCGGGCTTTTTTTTAAATTAAATATTTTGTTTCATTATATCAACGGATTTTTTTCATACAACTTAAATATAAGATTTATATATATATATATATATATATATATATATATAGGCTTGATGACTTTTGTGAACAATTGTCGTTTGTTTGTCGGTCACCAAAAGTTATCGTTAGTTGTTCATCATTAATTTTAAATTGAATTGTTCATAGTTCGTTTGTCGTTCGTCATTATGAAAAAAATGGACGATGGAATTTTTGTCGTTCGACGAACGATTTCAAATAAACGACAAATCAACAAGTCCTATATATATATATATATAAATTTATCTGGGTGACAGGCACGTCAAAGTATAAAAATATACTCACAGCTTTTTTAATTATTTTGTCAGTTTATTTTTTTAACTTCTCTACCAGGCATATTAAAGCACATGATACCCCGTCGTCTTTTTATGACCATAAAAAATCTTTTCTGAAGCACATATAAAGATCCGAATGTGAGAAAAAACAAACATTTATGTTTACCAATATCCTCATGCACCGATTTATTCCTTCCTTTGTATTATTTCTGATATATTGCATGCATTGTTTTGTTGCATTTGCAGTAAATAAAGAAAAACTAAAGAAATAAGTTTCCCTAAATGATGGTTTTATACTCATTAAATATATATTGACTTCAAAAGGATTTTTATATATATTACTGTTAGGTCTTAAATATAATTTGTTGGTAATATATATCGAAATGATACATCTTGCTAGTCATAAACTACAATATTATTTTTTTGCCTGGTAAACATTACTTAAATTAGATTCCATGAAGAGTGCTAATAACCTTAATGAAAAAAAACTATAGATATTTTTTTTTGGTGCCCAAGGTGGGGTCAGATCTACCCGTTCTTGGATTTAGTAGTGCCTTAGAGTAGGAGAGGTCTGACGCGAATAGAATTAGAAACGTAATAGTATTGTTATTTAACCTATAAATCCTATTTCTCCTTAAAAAATAGTTCAAATTCATAAAGATAATGGAATTATAACAAATTCAACTCAATTCCCATCTTTGACATTAGATATATAAAAATAACATTGAATTGCTATTAAATCCAAACACCTATTAATTTATGATAAAAAATTTGTTTGGTATGGGTTTTTGTCAGCTTTATATTATGTATGACTCATCAGTCATGCGTCCAAACTCTCCAACTCTAAGTCACTGGGACTTAGATTCAATTACAAGTGCTAATAACCTTAATGAAGAAAAAAAACATAAAGACATATTTTTATCAGACCTACCCGTTCTTGGACTGTCTGCCACATCTGATCTCTTCTCCCTAAGTCAGCGAGTACATTCGTCATCAGTGCTGCAGCTATTTGGAATAGCAGTTCTACACCTGCAACGCCAAAACTGTAATAAAAGCGTCTGGAGTTGCCAGGTTTATGACAAAATATGCCCCTATATAGTCAGTAGGTGACTTATATAGTCATTTGTGCAAAGTAAGAATGAGCACAGATGTCATATACATTTTATTTATTATAGTATATCAAAATAATTCAAATCAGTTAGTATAATTTCAATATGTTTTGTACTAATCGAAAACAAAAGCAAGAAAATTGCTCATTTTTTAGGGTTCTATTTAAGAGACTATATATTGTTTGTGTCAAGTCTATTTACTATTATCAATATCCAGTATATTTTTTATTTATGTCAATGCATTTCAGAACCGTTTTTATAATTTCGATATCAGGGATGAAAGTAAAGAAACGATCAATTCAGTACATAGAAATATAAAGACATAGAGAGCTTATTGGATTCTTCAGAGAAATACGTCATTGTGTCCAGAAACCAGCTGAACAATGTTTTTCTGCTATTGGAGGGAATAAGCTCTCTATATCTTTATATATCTATGATTTAGTATGAAGAAGTATAGATCATATTAAATAAATACTAGATGTATACGTTGAGGTTGCGTTACATACTATTGTGATTTGTTACAAAGAATAAGCAAGTTTGCTTTATTATTTACAAGTTACTTCAATAATTTGATAACGATATTTGAATTCCATTTTCCATATCACTCTCCAATTATTCAAATCATTGAAGAAACTTTTACATAATTATATACAAATAAAAGGCAAACATGTTTTTTTTTTCGTCACAAATAACAATAATATTTTATTTATGAAGGAGATAACCCATAGCAAATAGATCCGATAACATTTTACGGAACAGTTACAAAGACAACCTTACGAGATATATACATTTCATAGAGATACAAATATCCCTATCTATGAACAATGCAATATCGATGTCATGAAAAATACTTACAAGATATTTGCTCATACCATTAATGAAGAAAAAACATACAACACGCACAGGTAACTACTCATACTAGAGTTAACTCGCAAATAAAGCTATACAAAAAGCATACAAAGACAATCAGTATAAATACCGGTATCCGGAGAATTCCCCCCCCCCGTGAATTCCCCCCCGTAGAGATAAATTTACTTTAAATATGTATATAAATATACTTTTTACCCAATTATAAATGGTTTTTGCCATTTTTGCACCTTGGGACCTCAGCTCTCGCCAGTCATTATCATGGATTATTAGGGTTTCAAACCCACCAAAAATGACTTTCAAGTCCCATCAGTTACAATGATGATATATTGGAGTTACAAACCCACTTCTAATGGGCCCTCGGGTTCCAACAATCACTATGATTGAGTATTGGGGTTTACAACTTCTGTTCTCAGCTCCTTCTGATTATAATGATGGGATTATAATGATGCTCCCTTTGGTCCTGCTAATAAATTTGATCGAGTAATGGGGTCCTAAGGCCACTTTTCATTGGCCCTTGGGTCTCACAAATCAATGGGGCTTCGAATTAATTGACTATGGACCCTTGGGTTCTGTCAATTACTATGGAGTATAGATGTTTCAAATCAACTGCCAATGGGTCCCTTCAGTCACAATGATGAGGTATTTGAGCTTTGCCAACCATGATTATGGAGTAATGGGGTTTCAGATACACTACCAATGGATATTTGGGGCTCGCCAGTCACAATGACGCATATTTGGTTTGTTATACTTTTTGTAATGAAAAACCCTACAGTTACTATTACATTTAAGAATAAATGAACATTGCGATTTCAAACCCACAGTGAATAATAAAAATACATATGAGGAACCTCTCAAATGCGATTTTGTTAAATTAAGCATCTTTGTTCTCAAAACAACTAACAGGCATTAAACGGGCCTTTATTATGTATATATAACTATTGGAGGTTAGTTTGAAACATTATATTTCATTATCGAGGTTGGAAGAGACCGTGGGCTCATTGGCAGTCGTTTTGAAAACCCTAATACCCTATAAATTGATTGAGTGAGAGCTCATTGGATCTGAGTTTGAAACACCTATACCCAGTATTTTAACCACTGCCAGTCATATTCATAAGTCTAAGCTGCATTTTCTCTAATAAAAAAATACATAATCATTTGGTGGATTTTGAAAAGGCTTCCATGAATGCAATTGTACATATCCAACCACATATTGCAATTAAAGAATGTTTTTATCATCTTTCATCATGTGTTTGGAAAAAAATTAAGAACCTCAGATTACAAACGCGATATTCAGAAGACCAAGAATTCGCAATTCATTGCAGAATGCTTTGCAGTCTAGCTTTTTTGAAGGAACATGATGTAATTACTGGTTTTGAGGAGATAAATGTATTAATGTCATTAATAAAAGAAACCAAAAAATTATTATCTAAATTAAACTTTTTCTTTGATTTTCGGGTGAGAAAATATATTATAAAATCTTCAAAAAGTAATAAATATGACACAAGGTTCCAAGACCTATAAAATGGCATTTTAGGGTTTCATTTGCAACTTTATAAAAACATATTTATCTCTACGGGGGGAATTGACAGGGGGGGAACTCACCGGGGGGGAATTGCCTGGGTGGGAACTCACCGGGGGGGAATTCTCCTAGAAGCTTAAATACCAACCAAAAATCTTGTGACAAGTTTTGTTTAAATTGCTAAATGACTGTCAAGATGAAACCTACAGCAACTACATCTGGTGGCAGGTCACTCAGCCATTCAATAGTTAAATTATATATATATATATATATATATATATATATATATATATATATATATATATATCAGACTTGTTGACTTATCGTTCATTTGTTGTCGTTCGCAAACGATGAACGACGAATGATAATTTTTTGACGATTGATAAGGAAAATTCCTTATCGTTCTTTGTTCGTTTTTGGCACCAAAAAAAGACAACGATTTTTAATTTCATGGCACAAATTTCCTTTCTAAAAAACGTCATCATTATTTTCAGAAATTTATTTAAAAAAAACGTCGTCAATTTTTTTCAGAATGGCGAATGACAAAAGAACGATGAACGACAAACGATTCAATTTAAAATTAACGACGAACGATAACTTTTGGCGAACGACGAACGACAATTTTTTTGCGAACGTCAACAAGTCTGATATATATATATATATATATGTATGTATATATATATGTATATATATTCATAATACACATATATAAATTATATCGCCAGAATTAATACGTATTGTCCATATGACCTATTTAAAATGTGTCTATGTGTGTGCGTGTACTATTTATTATGTATGTTTCTATTAGTGTATGTATCTGTTCATTTTAAGAAAGTTTCATTTTACTTATGTAGCAATTGTTATTGAACATTAGATATTATCAGCATGTAAAAGGGAAGGTCAAAGGGAAGTGTATTTTTGTACAATACATATCTCAAATTTCAGTATATTAATTAACTGTCTACAACAATATATGATTCATTATCTTGATTCATTAACACCCTTAACTCAAACCATATGTTGAAACCGTATGTTTATACATTTCATATAGATAGTAAAGAACTTTTCCGACGGACTCTCTTTGAGTACAGACGTATTACTTTATTATTACCTCCGCCGAAGGAGGTATTGTTTTCACTAGCGTTGGTTTTGGTTGGTTTGTTTGTCAGCAGGATAACTCAAAATGTACAGAACGGATTCGGATGAAACTTTGTGGAGTTGTTGAAAATTCCAAAAGAAACAAATGATAAAATTTTGGCATCTCTGAGTCCAGAATTAAGATGCAAAATGAGCTAAATACCAATAAATATTTCAAGTTAGCCTACTCTGTCATTAGATGTCGCTGTGCTGTAAAATCGGGTGCCGGGAGCGTCTTTCTATCGGAATTTCCTTCGAGGGGAACCCTCCACCGTCCCTCTACGCCGCCCCAGTCGTGAAAAATCTGCCTCGGAAGGCTCATAAGGACCCCGTGACGGCGGAGGGTTGCACTCTCTGAGTGTATACATTTATATTGCGAGTACTTCCACAGCGAATCCTATACCTGGATCTACCTTCAACACCTCAGTTAGGTCCCAGTAAAAATATTATATCTCATTGGGTATTTTTTTTTCTTTCTCAAAAGCAGGTCTTTATTTATTTGATAAATTATATACAAAGTTATATATAAATTATTTATTAACGTTCAAAGGACAAATTGTATTATGAAAACATAAATTAACATTGTACTTAAAAATTAATAATGCCCCTTAAAGACCTATCAACTCAATTATTAAAAGAACAACGATACACTAAATATAATTTGCGACAAAGGGTGGGATAAACAACTTTTCTTGACTAAAATTTCACTAGGGGAAATAACTCAAGGAAATTGTTTCGTACACTAATGTTTAAAAAAACTAAATAACTGTATATATACACACATATACACACACACATACAAACCAGTCTTCTAATAAGTCTCCAAATATTTCTTTACTTTCTTACTTTAAAAAACGAAGAGATTGAATGGTTAAAAGCAAACCCTATTAAAAAAACCAAGCCCCTCATATCAGGGTGGACTATAAAAGTAAAACAATTATCTAACATAATAAAAACATATTTGTAAAAAGAGGTTTAAGAGTTTCTTGGGGTGAATTTATCATACTGTTGTATTATAAAGTTCAATGTTTTCAAATGTTGCACAGAACTGGAAGGGAAAAATTTCATAAGATTTCCCGCGAAGTCCCATTCCGTCCACATATCTTCGGAATCTTGACTGAGAATGTCGAATATCTTGCTGAGTAGTTATCATTATTGCTCAGATGCTTGACGTTTGTAATTGAGTCCCATCCGTTAATCCTCTGGCGATGTACGTTTTTATACCTCGAAGAGTAATATATTTTTTTTTGTTGATAGTCCGCAGACAATAAGCATTTATTTTTCATTTCAAAACAAACACAGAAAAACAAGTAATAAAAATTAGCATAAGATTGAAAACATAAGTAACAAAAAATTAAAATATGTTAAAACACGTACTAAAAACAATTATGCTTTAAGATTTTTTAACAATTTAGAATAGTTTTTTGTAATATTTATCACTGAATCACATAAAATTTCTTTTTTTGCTTTTATTGCATAAATAAAAAACTGTGTTTTTGTAATAATTGCGTTGATATGGTCCGCCTCTTCTCCCACGTAGAATGATATGAAGTTGTTCTTGGAGGTTGTAATTTTCCAGTGGCTTTTAATTATTCCTATCGTTTCCTCATAAAACTTGAGGAGTTTTCTACAAGACCATAGAAGGTGTTTTGAAGTTTCGGGTTCCTCTCTGCAGAAATAACAGTTTTTTTCCTTCTCCACTACCGAAGTGTTTCCCAACTTGGAGTGTTCCGCTGAGGACCCTGTACTTGAACCATTTTTCTGCAGAGGTCAAAAGAGGGTTTTAAAGGCTTTAATGCATAATTAATGTCTCGATCTATCTCCTCCTGGAGAGGTAATTTAAAAAGGGCGAAAGAGTAGCCTTCGTTCCGCATCTTCTCAAGACTTGTGGGGCCACATTGGAAAAAATTATCGTAAAGGGAGTGACAGGTCTATTTTTAAACTTTGGTGGTCCTTGAATGTGTTTTATTCTATGGAAGAGCATCTTCCCTAAAAGGCTGTTTTCAAATTCCATGTCCCCCAAACACGACAACCCTGGAACGTTGAAAGGTCCTTCCTTAAAGAGGATATTGCATCCATTGCAGGCATTTGCCAACCAAGTATTCCTCAAACTTAACAATAAGTGGTGTTGCTGCTTCGCTCATTTCCTCGAAGAGTAATATTCATGGATTTGACTTCGTCAGCTTCGATACTTTGGTCGGTATCGACTCCGAACAACATTGTTGCCCTTAGATCGGTCTGAAAAGCGGCTTTTAAGTAAATCTGGCTGTCTGAATAGCGACGAAACTTTTTTTTTCTTCATCAGGAAGTCTTTATTCAATTTTAAATATACACAACGAATAATTAAATTTAATAACAGATAGTAAAAAAGGAAAATAGTGTTTCATAAAATAAATAAAACAGTCTAGTTTAAAATTATTTTACTTTTAAAGACCACATATTCTTATAGCAAGTAAATAGCCATACATTTATAATATCAAAGATTAAAGATAAAATTCCATATAGTATGAATGATGAAAAAATTAAAAATAATCAATTTTCAATCATATATATAATTGTACTTTTTAAACTGTTTAATGATTAATCTTAGCGATTTTGCATATTGTGGTGACAAAGATAAAAAATACTTCACGACTTTGGCTGCATGGTTCCAGCAAACTTTGCGGTTTAGGATTGTTAGAGAAAAAACTGCGTATCGAGCGGTGGCGAATATAATTATTCCTCTTAGTTCATTCTCCTCGATCAGTTTCCCTTTAGTAAACGTGCTTAGGTATGTACGCCTTGCAATTGCTCAAAGATAAACTAATTATTTTTCTCTTCTTTATAGCCTTGTCCTTTGGTCGGGAAGCCAAAAAGAATAGTCGCTTCTACATATCCATCTTCATAATCGAAAATAAAACCAGAATTCAAATGAATAATCTTTGATAATTGCTGATGATGGGCAATCACAGAAAGCGTGTCTGATGTTCACATACATTCTCCCATAGTCCTTACAATGTTGTGTGAAAGTAATGAAGTTTACGGAGATTTGTAGCTGTGCGTTGGATTTTTCCCCATCAATGACCCGCATTACTCTTTTCTCCCAATCCTTAGGTAATTTAAAATTGTTTATGTGGTTTTTGACAATCTCCACCACGTCTCCTGAGGTTATAATATATTATATATATATATATATATATATATGGTTTGCGGCGTTCAGTTTTTTTTGGCATTCCGCTCAGCGTTCAGTTTATTAACCCTTCCTGGGGTGTTGTGGAACTCTATAGAAAAATTATGAACTTACGTTATTTTTATTGAAGATTTGAGGGGTTCTTTTCTGAAAGCAACGCTTCTAGGGCAATATCAAGCACCTTGGGCCCTTGAGTCCCGCCAGCCACACTTATGAAGTTTTGAGGTTTAATATCTTCCGCCAACAGTGAGATATGTATAAAGAACCTTCAAAATTAAAGAATGTAAAATTGTAAAATGTGATTTAAAAAAATTATCGTCCCATAAATAGCCTAAGACCATTTGTTTATGTCATCATATCATAAAAAAAATCCAAAAAAATAGTGAGGACGTTTTTTTAGAAAACAATCTCCAAAATAAGTGAGGAGATTTTTTTAGAGAAGAATATCCAAAATAAGTGTGGACGTTTTTTAAGAAAGAATCTCCAAAATAAGTGAGGAGTTTTCTATAGAAAATAGTTTTAATGAATCCCTTAAAATTTAGCATTATCTCCGTACCTATTATACTATATAAAAAATTGAACGCTGAATGAAGGGCTATTTCTTGGCGTTCCGTTCAGCGTTCGATTTTTTTTTTGCATTCCGTTCGGCGTTCGATTTTTTTTTTGGCGTTCGTTCATTGAATGGCGTTCAATTTTGCGTTCCGTTCACAAGCCTGTATATATATATATATATATATATTATATATATATATTATATATATATATATAATATAATATATATTGATAAGAAAAAGAAAAAGAGGTACTCAAGTGATGTTTTAAGTTATCTTTTAAATACAATACAATAACCATTTAATCTTATTTCATCAAAACTGTTTTTATTTATAAACATGTGATTTAAACACCGTATCAGATTCAATTTCACTCTTTGATCTATCAGTCAAGTGCCTTTACATAAAATGGAAACTCGGACACTGAAGAAGTGCTTAAGCGAGGCACTGGGTATTGGTTATAATCTAGAAATTTTCAAACCAGGTCCATTCCGTTAACCGAAGAGGTGATACGGGACTTTTACTTTAATCTTTGGTCTTTGAGTAGACCGGACGCGCAGCTAGCTGCGCGAAGCACCGCCGATTCCCTACTTCGTCTCTGGGCACTGTCTTATTTGCCACTCATGTTGAGGAAAAAATTAATTAAGAAGCTCCATCGCCTCCATGATCTATTTCGTGGGGTGGTGGATTCACTGCGACGGAAGCGAAAAAACGCTGAGGAGAAGAAGGAGCTCTTTCTCAAGGAATTGCAAACTCGTTTCGATGTCAGTGCCGAAAGTGATTTGGAGATCATCGAAGCCGACAAAACTCTTAGCCGGGTAAACATTCCTTTAATAATTGTAATAAGCTATGATTAATTTACCAAAGAATAACAAGATTTTTATACCAAATGCCACCACCTATATCTCATTGAGCGTTTCTACCTTCAGCTTACAAACATTCATCCAACCTTCTTGGAGCTCCCGGTCACACAATGGGCTTCTGATTCAACATTCATTGAGTTAAGCGGCATCGTCACCTCTCTTCAAGTTGTCAATGACGCGGCAGAGAGGGCCGTCAAGTTTGGGTCTGACTTTACTAAAGTGCTGACCAAGAGCGAGAAACAGCGTCAGAACATTCTTCAGGCTGATGAACTTTCACGTCGTGCGTTTCCTCACGCAACCCGAAAGTGTTTCAATCGTGTCAACGCTACCAGCTCTGTGATTGAGCTGATGGTATCGTCTGGTTATGACGCCCATTAGATTCATTTACGGAATTCATAGTTCAATCCATTATTTTTTGATTGTCAAATATGAGCATATATATAATATTATATATATATATATATATTATTATATATATATATATATATAATATATATATATATATTATATATATATATATATTTATATATAATAATATATAATATATGTTGAACAAAATGTCTATTGGCGAATTCACGAAATTACCATAATGACATTTCCATTGAAAAACTGTATTTGAGAAAAACAAAAATTAAAAGAATTGGTATCAATAATGATGAGAGGGATTCAGAGGGAGTAGATTGGCATTCGATGGGGAAAATCTACTATCATTAGTCGTTTTAAAAACGTATTAAAAAAATAACTTAAAACATCAACATGAGTACCCTCTTTTTCTTTTTCCTTCTTGAAACTATAAGGAACCCTTGTAGGAGCTGTTATTTAAAAAATGGTTGGTGCGTCAGCACTTATGTTCATTTATTGGCACTAAATATTATTTGACGAAAATTTGCAAAAAATAACAAAGTCATTAATTGATCATAGCTAAATTTTGTAAAACTAGTTGTTTTCAAAATAAGTAATAACCAAAAAGTTTTGCTTCATAACGAAACCTTTGACACCAGTGACGTCCGATTTCTAACAATGCTAGAGATTTTTATTTAGATACTCGTTTTCAGCATCAAAAAATGAACCAGAATCGCTGGGTATATGTAAAAGAACTAAAAAAGTGGTTTTTTGGGGAGGTCTAATATATATATATATATATATTCTTATTTCTTTGTCGTATTGGAGCATTTTCATTATTTGTTTGAATTAAAGAGTAAATATCAGATATTATGAGCATTTGGCCATTTTTATGACGTCGTGAGCATATGTCATATAAGTATTTATATTGTTTCATATGTCTGTGCATCCTCAATTTGAAGCCTAATGAGGCTATCATACCAATATTTTATTGCCTTATCTGTTGACTTGTGGGATGATTAATGTACAGGTTTTTATGGGCTACAGCCAAGAGGCCCCAAGTAAGGAGGAACCCAGGGTTTGACACATTTTAATGATATAAATATAAAAGTACTGCTCCATGATACTCATACCTAGAATAAATCTGTTTTGTTTCTTTGGCGCAAGGAAAAAAAAACACTTAGTGAACATACTTGAATACATACATATAGAATAAAGGGTCCAAAGCAGAATATAACATGAAACTGAATAATTATTGGTTGAGGAATGGCCAGACAAGAGGAAAGAAATAAGAGAGAGAGAGAGGAGATGTGATACAAATTTTCTATTTAATGATTAGAGAAATAAATCAAAAAGTTGCAGGCAAATACTTAAAGGACCTGTATTCATGTATCATGGAAAAAGAAGACCTTGTTTCCTATCTTTGAAATAATTTATGACAGACACTTTCCAATAGCAGATATTTGCCGGAGGCGTGTTTTAAGATTATTTGATTTACGATTATGATACAAAGTTTGGTTCGATTGTTCCAGCCTTCTCACTATGTGTAGGCATTCTAACCATAACAAACTTTTTCTGTTTTAATACTGTTATAAAAATGTAGTTTCATATATTTAGTATTTTTTTTTGGTCTATTTTCCAATTTTTGAACAACGGCTCACAAAAAAAGAGTATTGTGTTTTTTAGATGCAAAGGCTTCATTATGAAACAATTAGCTACGGGGTAACAAATTGAGGCTCAATCCCATTTAAGGAGCACACATCTTTACATGGCGCTCTCCATCAATATTCCGGATATCAAGGATTTAAGGTTGACAGGGGATTGACAGTCTCATAGTGTTCCGAAAGGACGTTACCCTAAGTGATTTTACATTGTGTTACTACAATACCGTTCAAGTCTTAAATTAAACTTTATCAATATGTTTATGACATATAAATTTAAATTTATTGTTTTAAAGCATTTTTGCCCAATTTTTTTGAAAATTACATGCTTAACGTTTTAGCTGGATATGCATTAACAAGTGCTAAAATGGGCTCATTTGACTAATTTTACGAAATAATACCAAAAAAAGGGACTCATTTGATTAATTTAACGATATAAACCACAAAAAGGGACTAATTTATTGTTCAATAAAGCTATTTAAAGAAACATACTCGTGTAAGTTTTTCCATTTAACATAATAGAGTTATTGTCAACTCTATTCTGAATATTGAATACAAATTCCTATAAATTTAAATGATATGAAATATAAGTTTATGTATTTTGAAAATGATTTTTATTATAAGAACAAGTTATGCTTAAACTAACATTAATGATATAGAATCCCTTTGAAACATTGTCCTTCTTCGGGCGAAGCTCAAGGTCCCGTCAGAATAGTAGTGTACGGGGATAACCCAGAGGGCAGCGATGATAAACATTAGTCTTATCTCCAACGAAAGTCGATGTCACAAGGAGTTTTTAGAGGATAGCTTCGATATTTATTTGGAAGAAACAAAAGATCCTTATGTGGAAAGATCCAACGCAGAGTTTCCGAAGGGCAGCGTCTGTTCCTCCTCGGAATAAGCTGAAGGCGAAAGATATTTTCAGCTATAATATCAATTTGTGAAAAACAATTTTTTGTATATAAAACTATAATATGTAGTCTTCAATACCCTAGTTGTTTCATAGACGCAATCTAATAATATTATAAAATTTGTTAAGATTACTGTGGCTCAAGATAAATAATTTCGAAACAAAGTCGCATCATTATGGCTTCAAAGACTCATCACATTCTTGAAATCCTCCAGTCACTTCCCTATAACATTGCAGAATCTTCAGCACAATGTGATGAATGAAAACATTATCTTTATCGGTTTGACAATACTGATAAATCAATTTGTAAATTTCATTCCGTCTAAAATTCCGTATTCCAACTTATAAGAACTTAATCGAGAAAACTAAGAAATTGATTCCAACTAAATAAGTACAATACATGCTCCAATGTCAAGGATTCAGATAATACCTCTGTCAGTGATGTCCTTTCTTCCTAATGAGAAGTCTGAGGTCCTAAACAGAAGATAAATTACAAGAGAGGAGCTACCTTTTGAAGAACAAATCGTTACTTACTCAGAGTTCTCAAAGATTCTTAAGGAATTGGAAATAACCTGTGTGTGAAAATGGTCATCGAGGGATAGAAGGTTATATTAAGAGAAATAAACTAAAGAATATCATAAAAGCTATGAAATCATCATGTTTGCCATCCGTATATCTTTGACGGAGATAATGGGGGGATAGTGGGACTTGTCGAATCTGAAGATATCAGGTATCAAGCAGGCAAGTCAAGCAAAAATTGGTGTCTGGAGCGAAAGATTAATTGATACAAGTATCATTCAAAAAAAAAATAGTTTCAAAATACTTCTTTGTTCCACAGTCAAATCGTGTTATTTTAGCTTTTATGAACCCTTACCTTTGAACACAATAATAACTAGAAGCACTCAGAGAGTGCAAACCTCCGCCGATCCCCACCAAATGAATCACTTGGTCTTTTTGTTATTTCCAACCCTCTACGCACTTTCTCTTTATTGTTGACACTCTAGAGGTACATGTAAGAAAAAGAAACTGACGTCATCAAAGAGGAGAGCACAGCACAGCGACATCTATTGGCAGAGTAGGCTAACATGAAATATTTATGAATAATAAGCTCATTTTGCATCTTAAAGAAGCACTCAGAGATGCTAAAATTTAATCACTTGTTTCTTTTGGCATTTCCAACAACTCCACAAAGTTTCAACCGAATCCGTTCCGCACTTTTTGAGTTATCCTGCTGACAAACAAACCAACCAACGCCAGTGAAAACAATACCTCCTTCGGCGGAGGTAATAAATATTTGCATACACTTATGTATAGAACCTTACCGTAGCTATATAATCCTACCATTTGAATTCTCTCCCATGAATAATTTGTATATTCCATCCCATCAAAATTCAATTATGTTAATAATAAAATCTACATCACAAAAAATTCAATTTAGGACTGAACAAAATCTCCTTGTGATGATGATATTCATTGAAAAATATTAATTTGAGTATATATAATATAAATGCATATTTGATATGCACCTCAAAGGAATATAATAAGTATGAAAAGAATATGGAAGGATACCCTATGGTTTTGGCTTTTCTCACACATGGAAAGTTTATTTTTTCAGCATTTTTTTAATGGTTAAAAAATTTATTTCGTTCATATAACATTTTTGTAAATATAAAAGTGGTAGGGGACAAATGGTCAATATATAAAGTATAAAACACGAAAAATGCTTTAAAAAAGAAAACTTGGATTCAATTTGTTCATAAAATATATAAATGTTTATTAATAATGATTCGGTCTAGGAGGGAGATGTATCTTTCCACCAATTTGTCCAGTCCTATAGGGAGAGGGTTCCCCTTGACCCGCGAGGTGTACAGAACGCCTTGAACCTTGGAAATTATGAACTCTATTTGAAAAGTGTTCTCATAATTGGGGGACGTTGATATTAGCCAGTCAGGGGATTCAATGTATTCACCGTATGTCCTTTGTATTTTTTCCCCTACTGACTTAACAACAGGGATAATGATCGGGCAGAAATAAAAAAGTGGAACGAGGTCTCCTTCTCTCTCCCACACCAGTGGCATAGTTGATCTTCTGAATGGATATTCGATTTACTCATGAAGAGAGATGAAGTTGCCAGCCTGTATTGGAGCCATTTCTGTCTTGAATCTGAGAAGGGATTCTTCATTATGATTTAAGGACATAACGAGGACACATTCCTGCTTTCATCAAGCTTATGGAGTCTTCGTTTTACAATTTCCGAAGGCGGTTTTTGCTTAACATTTTTATGATATGCTCTGCGAACATCTTGATTTTAAGATTGGATAAGCCGATAAAAAGGGATGGGTGGGCCAAACGGAATTTCAGGCTTTGGTCGGTCTTTTATTATTTTTTCTCCCTAAAGTCCAAGATGAAGTTTTTGGTGTTTTCCTCATTTCTGCGGAATTGACCAACCGAGGTAAGGTGACAGTCTTTGAGAAATTCCGTACGACTAAGTAGTCTAGGGTTTTCGTTTAATGGCTCATCTGAACCCAAAAGAGGAAGGCACCCATCTATGACTGACTTCCACCATTGTTTCATTTTTTCAGTAAGAGCCACACAGAGGCAGAGGCAAATGCGGTCATGGTTTAATTAATAAGTATGTTGGAAAACTGTCCATAAAAGGATAGTAATGACATAGATCAAACCCCAGGAACAAAGACACTTTCATTCGCACACAATTTCCGAGGGAATGCAATATCAAAGTCATTGTTTCATATTAACTCAAAATTAAAACTGTCCATAAAAGGATTAGTAATGACATAGATCAAACCCCAGCAACAAAGATCTTTTTATTTGCAGACAATTTCCGAGGGAATGCAAATAGCAAAGTCATTGTTTCATATTAACTCAAAATTAAAGCCGCATTATTATGTTCAAATACGGTATTGAATGACCAATTTGCGTACACAAACACGTATCTACTTCTTATGAAAGCCTCATAATTAAATAAGAGGCACGCTTTAATTTTGTATTGATATATGCTTATAGAAAAAACAATTAATTCTTTAGACAGTCATTTTGAATAATAATGTTCATTTATGTTTTGTTTTTAACGTAACTTTCTTAAGATTATGTTTTTTAATCTCCTACTTTCTAGTGTATTGTTATTTTTTACACTGTATGGACTTTAGCTAATAAATAAACATCTTAACAAAAAAAAACGATTAATGGTTGAACACCTATAATAAATTTGTTTATATCCCTAGTTTGACTATTTGCAGCTTCAACAGCGTTTGGATGTTATGAAGGGGTTTTTATGTGTATGATACTCTAATTACACATTTGGCTTTTCTCATATATATACATATATATATAAACACGTAGAGCCTTGATTTATATAGCCACTAAGATACCTGTTGGCAGTAATGCAGGAATGCATGAAATCCTATAACCATGATGATGCACTGAGTACACATGCTCATAATAAAATGATATATAAATACTGTAATTGTGCACCTCCGCAAACACTAGTTTCATACATTCTACAATAATGGGGACAGCATGCTTGCTTGCTTGCTTCAACACCACCACATATTTTTGTGTAATAAAAACTCTTGTAAAAAGTTTCTTTCTTTTACTTCATTCATTTAGAGAAGTTGTATATAACAATAACAGTGTATAAACATTATATATTAAAATGAATACAACAAACATAATAAGTCAAACGAAGTTCCTTACAATATATTAAAATATCTAAACAAACAAAATAAGACAAGCAACGAAAATCAAATAAATACACAACTTAATCCTTTAAAAATATAATAAACAATATATAAAATATCATATCCAGAAAGCATTTTATTTTACAAATTATATTTGATTTTTTCAAAAAGTTTTTATGTATTTATATTTGCAAGCTTTGGAAGTCTTGATGCATAACATTTGATAATATCTCCTGAATATTCCCATTATGATCAATACACGTTAGGAATTTTGATGTCAAATGCCAAATATCTTGCAGCTGACGAAGTAAGAATAGTCTTAAATGACAATTTGGACAAGTTCGGTATCCCGTTAGCCAATTTTTTTGCAATATATATTTTGCAATTTGTAATAGCCATTTCAAAGGCACGTGTTTTTGGGAGGATTTTGTAAAATGAATATTATATATTTGCCTATATGGTTCAATATAATTGCCTCCGAGAGGATATAAATAAGCATTATAGCATTAAAATTAGTGTATTGAACATAGGATCTTATCAATGAAGTAGACCAAAATGACCATCCCCTTTTGGGAGTATTTGAACCTTCGCACCCCAACTTTGAGAGTTGAACACGCTTAACGCACACAGCTATATAATATATATATATACATATATATATATATATATATATATACTTGTTTGTTTATATTTATTACTATCATCCACGATAGACATACACACGGAAACGTACATATAACACTAAAGTAGAGAACACAACCACACTACGGGTATGGTGTTACAATAATAATAATAATGATTACAATACCTATGTACATATATTAATCCTACTTAATATTCTAATTATTACAATAATATTTCCATTATTTTACATTGCATAAATTTAATTATTCTAATGTTTTCGTCCTCCCTTGAGAAGCTTCATGCCTCTCATATGACAGAGCAGGACATCTGTTTATGAGGTAATCTGCAGTCTGCGGTTCTTCTGTACAGAGATCGCAAATTGGACTGATGTTCTTCCATTTATTCAAGTGCGAGAGAAAAGTTCCATGGCCAGTGACTACTTGAACAAGCAGTTTCATATTCTCTCATCGAAATTTGATCGTGTTTTGTTGAGGAGTTTTCAACATTAGACAAGTGTGCTTAACTTTAGCTCTGAGTTTGCTGCTTTGCAGTGCTGCATATTAATATATGAGCAACTTATCATTAGCTGTTTTTATTTACCTTCGAAGGTTGTGACTGGAAAAGAAGGGTTTCGGCTGCTTCATCAAAGAATTGATTGATCTTTGACTGCTTTTTGGAACTCGTTTTTGTTTAGAATTTATTTTTAATTTACCTTTTTGGGATGATTCCAAACTTTGCAGTCGTTGTTTATATCGCTCTACGGTGTGGCCGTTGTAGTGTTGCTGTCAGTATTATCTTCTTTCCCAGTGTCCTCAATCGATACTCCACAGTGTTTGTGTCAGTATTTACGGTATCTCCTTCTACTTCAGCGCCCTTATTCGAGACGGTATCTGTGCTCTCTTTGGTGGCTAGATGGTCGTTAGTGGCAATATTTCCGCCTGCATCAGAAGTCTGTTAATGTTTTGACATGGTTCTTTTGGACCTTCCTCTGTTCCGTGTTGCCCTTCTTGTCACTGTCTCCCTCTGTTCCTTGATGTTTGTCCGTTAGTATTGCTTCCTCATCCTCAGTCTCTTCACTTTGCTCCACAATGGGTGCGTGTCGAGGGTCTTGGAAACGCACTTTACCTGCAGAGGCAATTTTGAGGGTAAAATCCACAGTTTGAAAGCCTTCAAAAGATTGATTGTCTAGGCAAATGTGGAGAACCTTTCCCAGTTTTGTAAGTTCTGATCTTACAATTTCAACCACTCCTTTAATTCCAAGAATGGTGCACTGATGTGCAATAATTTTACTCAGGACTTCATCCCCAATGTTACCAGTAACACCACGAATGAATCCAGTAAATCTCTTTTTTTCCTTTTTTTCTTCCCTCATCCTCTCTGCTGCTCTAACCAAGAAATGGACAGCAAAGGGGAAGGAGTTTTGATTATTCTCGTACATATGACCCGAAGATATATATATATATATACTCATTAAATGAAAAATTTTTAGGACAGACAATAAGGGTATTTTATAAAGAATAGAAGTTTGCTACAATACAATATTATAGCATAATGAAAAACCTAGGGATCTTAGTTGGGTAATTATTTTATGTTTGTTGTTTGTGAGTCAAAGATATATATTTTTTTAACCGAATATAGATCAATGTCTCATAATATTAAATGTGTATATTATAATTAGCTAATATATATCCTATTTATACCTCATCAGTTCAATATAATAGTTTCAATGGGAAGTAGTGGACACTTTATTATTTTTTAAAATATTCTTTAAAAGTCACTGCAGAATTATTAAAATATAAATAAACATTTACTATATGAACTTTTAGTTCTATAAAATAACACAATATTTGGATCAGGAAATTGGATTCTTGGGTGTATGTCGTCCAGATACATAGAGATGCATCCTTGCTTTGTCATATATGGCGGCGAAGCATTGAAGTTTCCGTAGAGGACTACCAGGAGAGAGACATCTCCCTTTTTGCAGTCCTCCTGGAGGCCGTCAGGTGCTTTTGGATAGTCTAACAAAGGGTATAACCAAATTTTCAAGTTAGATATTTTGTATGAGCCTCCCCCTCCTAGACAGATAGTTACAATCATCAAAAATATTGTCATTGCAAGTATTCCTTACCCCCGATATATATATGTTGATTCTTCATGTATGTAATCACGCCTTATTCAACAAACATATACTCAAATCCTGGAGCTACGCTTGAGAATTGCTGCGATTCCTTCCGTCGACATCGTTAAATCAGAAAAAATATTTCATAAGATTTTAAAGAATTTGAGTAATTTCTTATAGATACCTTTATGAATTGTGAATTGTTGGTTTTATTATAAATGTATTTTAATGATGAGCTCTAATTCCTTTCTGGAGTATAATTTTAAACTATTGTTTATTCATGTAGTTTCTTTTACTCCGGTGTATATATTTATGTATGCTTTTCTGTTTTGATGTACATAATATATTTTAATAAAGGAAAAAAACATATATTCCAAGTTTCCATCTGAAGGACGTATGTCCTTTGACGAGTGTGCAATAGACTATTTACACTACAGTTATTTTGTATACATAACTGAACAAATAAAAAGTATAACTCAATTCTTTATGTGTGAGAAGAAAGTGTATTCCATATCAAGAAAGAGCCTTTCGTCTTTGTTTTTCTATGGGACAAGAAGAGTGGATGGTTCCCAATTTCAATAGCATTGGGAAAGTAACAAAATATCATTTCACAAATATATTCATATATCAACTCAACAGCATGATTGATAATCAATTCATAATTGAAAAATAAATTGTTAAAGGCCAACGACATAATTCAAACTTATCTGTCAGACTAAAGAGCCAATACAACCTTTCTATTGTGCTAAAACTGTAAATTAAATCTGACATGAGGCAACCTCTAGATCAGATATGGGCAAACTAAGGCCCGTGGGCCGTATACGGCCCTTTCGACAATTTAATCCGGCCTGCTGAGCTTGTAAATAAAATAATAATGCTTCATAAAGCGTTTTAATACATCTTGTCCAATAAATAATGCGTTTCACCAATAGATGGCGCCCTGATATTGTGGCCGTGCCTTACTCTTTATTTCTCTCTTGAATTTTCTCATTGCCATTTGAGCCCTTCTGTAACAAAAATAAATGAGCGGACCAAAGAAAAGGAAAGTGGACAGTCGATGATGACCTGCTGTGGCCCCTTTTTTAAATATTATAGCTCATAGTGGCCTCCAAGTCAAAAAGTTTGCCCGTCCCTGCTCTAGATATGTAAAGCGGAATCGAAACGACAATCGAGCAAAATTAAATCAAGACTTTCTTAGAAAATACATTTTTCAAATTAAATAAATATATTTTTAGTATATATATATAATAATATGTATATATAATATTTATATATGTTTATGTATATTTATTATATATATTTTTTACTTTACTTTGCGTGTAATAACTTACAAGATAGATATTATGTCACTCAATTTTCTTTTATGCCGTTTCGTAGTTTCTTGATTTTCACATCTGAAGCAAAAATATCTCATTTTAACCACATTGATGTGACAACATAAGAATTATACATTAGTGTTTGTATTTGTTTTTAACATCATTTACAGTGTAAATATACAATAGTTTGGTCATTAAATCAATTAGTCTTATTCTTAAAAGTCAAAGCAAAAACTTTGTAGATTGCCCAGCATTCTCTTTACTAAAGAAGAGCCTTTCTCTAGAAAGCAGTTGATACTTTCAAGGACGGACTTATGAAAATTAAATTTTTTTGAACTCAAAAAGGGAAAAAAACATCCTTCTAACAACACGTAACAATTGCACTTTTTATAACGCCAATTCACGGATTACAAGTTGTTCTTTAGCAATTGAAATAATGTGAAGTCATGGATAGAGAATAAAGGATATCGATTGCATCTAGATATACAAAATGTTTTTTTGAAGATTCCGTCTCTTCATCAAGGTTTTGTAGACCCCTGGTGCAGTGAAGTAGTTCCCATCCATATCCTTATATAAAAAATATTACGTAGGAAATCAAACAGTATTTGTAATGTTTTTATTTAAGAATTGCTTTGAATCACTTTTTATCGATTATATTTTGTTTTGCTGTCTTCGTGGTACATCAATGTAATACTTGTAAACTTATTTTTATCAATGTTTTTAAGCAATAATAAAAATAAAATCATTACTAAATACGCTGTATTATCTGCGTCGTCGCTGGAATGGTCACCGGTCATATCAGCCTCAAAAAGCATCTTTACAAGTAATAATCGAAGTAATAATAGTAAACTTATTGTTTTGTTTATGTTTTTAGCAATAATATAAATAAATCATTACTAAATACGCTGTTTTATGTGCTTAAAAATATATTAACTAATATTTATTAATAAAGACAGCTCCTAGAGAGTATCACTACCGGCCAGGGTATGTAAAAAATCCAAATTTTGAAAAAACCCGAAAAAAACCCGGTTAAAAAACCCGGGTTTTACCGTGGGTTTTTTTCGAAATTCGGGTTTTTCATTACACCATTAATCAGCCATTAGCTATTAGCTAATTAATGGTGTAATGAAAAACCCGAATTTCGAAAAAACCCACGGTAAAACCCGGGTTTTTTAATCGGGTTTTTTCAAAAATTTGGGTTTTTTACATACCCTGCTACCGGCTGATACCGGATTAAGTTCCGGTGAGATGGGTCCAATCTAGGAGCTAAACAAACAAACAATACGCCGTATCGGTTTAATTCACATTGAAATCCATTTATGTTATATTTAAAATATGCTTTTATCTAATATTTTGAGGAGATTAAATAAATATTTTATCAAATAACTAATATCCACCAGTTTGCAAGGAGATATCACATTCGCAAATTATGCATAAAAAAGTTGCAAATATCCTATTTTAATTATTATTAACATGAGTAATGATCCCTCAAAATACAAAAAGATCGGGCGCTCAACACAGAATGGAAGCTTTAAAAAAAGGTTATGACGATCTCAGGCTTCAACCTTCTGTATGTACATTGCCTTTGGATAAAACAATTTATCAACTGTCAACAGCATGTGTATGAAAATAATCCACGTGAAGTCGTATGAGTCTTCTTCTTTTCCTTCATAATTAATGACTTCTAATTAAATTATTTTAATTTAAAATTATCTTTGATGTTCTTCAGTTTTCTTGATATTGTTTTTAACAAGGGCCTTTGAAGAGATGATTTCGTCATACGGATCCTTAGTTATTTGGATTATTTGAGGAATATAGAATTTAAATATTCCTGGACTAATAAAAGTATTGCCACACTGTATCTTCATATATGTTATGATTGTTTGTTTAGGCGTGTTTACATTTTAGCACGTTAACAGCATGGCGTGAAAAAGTGGAAAAACGTAATGGTCTAATAGGAATGTGTGAGAATTCTTATGATCATAAATGATTTGTAAAAAGGGATTGATACAAGTTGGACATTTATTTATGACATAAATGAATTGGAAAAACATTTAAGCACTATTGAATATATATATATATATCAGGAAACGACCGAGACAACTTTTTTCGCCGGGACCCAGGCCGGGACTTAAATTTTTCAAGCTGGGCGAGCCGGGCCAAAACGGGCCGGGACTTAATATCTATTTTCGTTCCTTCGACAATCTGAAGTGACGACGTTTTTTAAGAATCTCCAAAAAAAAGTGAGGACTTTTTTAAATAAAGAATCACAAAAAAACAATTTTCTCAGAAAAAGTGATGACGTTTTTTTAGAAAAAAAACATTTCGAAAATTCCTTTCAAAAAAACTTGTTAATGACAAACGAAAGAAAATATTTAAGTCCCGGCCGGTGTATAAAACGCCGGGACCAGGGCCGTTACCCGGTCGTTTCCTGATATATATATATATATACCCTAAGCAAAAATTGAGGTATAATTAAGAACCAAATTGGAATCCGATCAAACTTATACATTTCAACATTTTATATATAAAAATAATTATTCCTCCATATCTTTCAACGGATATTTGTGAATTATATATCGAATAAAATAAGGAAAACACCATATATTTATATATGTCTTGATAAGTCATGACTCTTAGAGACTTAAGGACCACGCTCCTATGGATATACGGTCAACCGGATCATACAGATCGCCTCTCCTCAGTCCTTTGTACATGTATATTTAGCATAGAGATAAAAAGATAAAGAGAGCTTATTCCTTTCAGCTGTATTCTGTGTGTCCAATATAAACAAATTAATTGTACTACGTCATCGTAAGCTGATCATAGAGATAGAATCTATCTCTATGATCAGCTTACGATGGCGTAGTACAAATTACTTTGTTTATAGTGGACACACAGAATCATTTGAACGATGTTTCTCTGCTATTGAAGGGAATCAGTTCTTTTATCTTTATATCTCTATGATATTTAATAACGAATAGATCATCTTCGTCAAGACCTTCGTCAATAAATGGAAATAATTGGAATTGACTTTTACTTTTCTTTATTGAAATATCATTGAATTCAAATAAATAATCAGTGTATATGATTATCATCTACATTTAAAGGTCCTCTATTACCTCATAAGCAGAACTTGTTTCTACTTTACACTGCTATAAATGATAATTTAGATAGTAAAAGGTGATAAACTTTTGGAGGTCCAAAAATCTTTAAAAATATTATTCATTATCAGAGAAATGTATTTAAAAATTCTACCTTAAAAGTTATGTAATTCTTTTGTCTACAAAATTGTCATACATACATAGAAGAGAAGGATATAATTAGATGTAAAATGAGCATAGGTTTTATTACTTTCAATCATTTAATTAAGAAGTATAAATAAACCGTATCATTTGAAGGCTTTCAAGACTGCATTCTTTGGAGAACAGAGATGAATTATTAAGTAGTACGCATGAGTATTTCTCTTTACCTTCTTCTTTCTTCCAAACATTGAAGATGAAGAACACAAAAGTTGTATTTTTTTAATCTTTTCCTTAAGTCATTGCAGATGTTGAGGTGAACTAGCAAAAAACACTCCGAATCGGCTTGTATACATATACAGGGTGTGCATGTAGTTGCATACATATCGTGAATAACTTTTAATGATAACAACTTTCTTTAATATATAATGTTTTTCAGTTCATTACTGTAGTAAATAATTAAAAAATTATTTATAAGCTGGTGAAGTACATTAAAAAGCATGTATGTTAATAATTTTTTTTTTGTTAAAATATTTATTATTTCACTATAATGAGGGCAAAGAAAGGAGTTCCGGGTAACTTTATCCCCTGTACTATTCTGAAAGGGTTACAATACGTACCAAGCTACAACTGAATATGAGATTTGTTTAAAAAACATCTACTACCTATCTACATTTTACTGTACCGTTTTAAAGTTCACCTGTTTTCACTGTAGGGGATTCAAACCTTTTCCTTAACATTTATTATATTATTTTTCTCAAAACTCAACAACAAATGTTACAGTTAGCTTCAACTGGCCTTCCTTTTTGTACTCTTTATCGTCTATATGATGGTTTATTGATCATCAGAATTGATTAAAAGTAAAGGAGATTAATTTTCTTTGGGACATCCTTAAACGTTCTCCAGAATACTAAGGTTTCTTTAAAATTACTTTTGTCCTGTACACACAAAAAGCATTATGAAATAGGAATGCAGGCAATAAAGGATTAGAGAAAAATATAACTTCATCTTTACGGGTTAGAAACTGCAAACTCATTGCAAAGATTAGATATTTAGATTATATCTAAATATAAATTAAGATAAACTTGGATTAACTTAATTAATTACATTACATGCCAATTATAAACCGGCTCGATGTTATAAAAACCAAGATTTTTAATATA
>CP045904.1:9176199-9191003 GCA_013387185.1 Caligus rogercresseyi | reverse complement strand
TCTGATTTAGTATACCCAAATATTAAAGCTGGTTAACCCAGCTTTCATTTGATATATTTGTGTTCTAAAAATCGCTATACTTTAAGAGATATAAGCAAATACGTACTCTCCCCCAAAAATTGATCTTTTGATATGAGAATATACGATTCCCATTTGGTAACGGCAGTGAGTGTAACCTGGATAGGAAGAAAAAAGAAGGGAGAGAAGTGAGGCAAAATACTCCCTCCTTCTCTTTCTCTTTCTATCCAGTTAACACTAACATATTACCAGATGGTAATCGTATATTCTTATCAAAGATCAATTTTTGGGGAGAGTATGTATTTGCTTATATCTCTTAAAGTATAGCGATTTTTAGAACACCAAACATATCAAATGAAAGCTTGGTTAACCAGCTTTAATATTTTGGTATACTAAATCATGTCAGTTTAATAAGTAGAGAGTTATATGTACATTAAAAAAGCCTATCTCGCGTACAAAATGACGCATATAATGGATTATAAATGCGTCAGAGACAAAGTAAAATTTTGAGAGGATACCTTGACGCACATCTAAGAAACACATTATGATTTATTTTTTTCATAATCGATTTCTTATAGGTCAATACAGGCTCTGAATCATATGAATATAAACTCAGATTGTACTGAATTCTGAATTGATAGAATGCAACCAAGGTCATTTTTGGATTTATCATCTAAAGTTTTACTAAACTTAAAAGTACTATTTTACTCTGAAGCGAACAAGTCATCTTCTACAGGCGAGTGAAGTTAATTGATACAAAAAAGCCATGAAATAAGCTAACAATACACACTCCATTTTTTGCTTTGTTTTTACTGAAAACTTTGTTTTATTAAAAACATCAAACTACGTCTGGTAGTAAATTAGATTTCCTTTAAATTAATAATATTATTGAAGTCTGTAACGTCCACCATTTTGAAGAAATTTGCGGAAAACTATATTTTACTAAATTTTTAAAACTTTGACCTCGTTGCACGACCTCGTAATGTTGACCGATTTTGTTCAAACTTTGTATGTCGTCTTCTTTTATCACCAAGAAACAGAAAATCCACAAGTTGCTAACATTTCAAACATTTAAAAATAAGAACAACCTAATATATATATATATATAATATATTATGTCTACGTACTAAACTCCTATAAGTGATTAAGTTTCAGAGCTGAAATATATTATGTATTTTCAACTTTAATTGTTTTACTTATATTTACATCTGCAAAAAAAAAATCCATCAAAAGATTCCCTTTGTTTCAGACAATGGACATGCGCCAGCGAATTAATAAAGTTTTCCCCTGAGGGCGCGCATGACCCTGAAATTTATTCGACGACTAATCCACCAATATAAAACTATCGAAATTTTCAAAAATATATAGCAATGTTATTCATATGTATATTCTATTTGAATTTCTTTTGTTATTGTGTTTTTTTGTTAAGATGTTTATTATGAGCTAAAATCCATACAGTCTAAAAAAACAAATACACTAGAAAATAGGGGATAAAAACACAATTTTAAGACAGTTACTTTAAACAAAACATAAATGAACATTATAATTCAAAATTACTGTATTCCAAAATTATTTATTTTAATCTATTGGAATGTAAAGTGTTGTTTATTCTAATGATTTTTTTAATAAACTGTTGTTTTAGGTATGTTTAGAATTTTAATTTAACAAACAGTAGTCCTAGCAATACAGGTTTTCTAAATTCAACCCTTAACTGTGAATTGTAATCATAGGAAGGGAGCTCGATAGCCGTGCGTGTTAAGGCGTGTTCAACTCTCAATGTTGGGAGCGCAGGTTCGAATCCCGAGAAGGGATGATCATTTTTGGTCTACCTCATGATAAGATCCTAGGTTCAATAGACTACTTTTAATGCTATAATGCTTATTTATATCCTATCGCATGCAATTCTATCGAACCAAAAAAATCATAAGACTTTAGATGCCAATCAAGGCATTCAAAAAATAACCTTCTTGATCCATGACATAGTTTTACGTCTTTGCAATTTATTTACATACTAGAAAGCATTTACTTACCTTTTAGGAATTGATATCTACTTTTCAAATAGCATCGATACCAAGATGCAATCCCATGCAATCATATCGCAGTAACTACCCGTTCAGAGTTTTTTCAAATAGGATCAGCCACATAAAGACCCATTTTATTTAATATAGATAATTATTTTGTTAAAACATGCAACATGATCAAAGCAGTCTGATTTCCAAAGACAACCTGGAGCGATCAGATTTTATTTATAAGCTACACTCTAATTATATTCCATTTATTCTAAAAGATACTTTCCACAATTATCACTTTTAAATGGGATTGTAATTTTATAATTCGTCTTTGGTTCCCAATATTATTCTGTCTTTATGGTCTTAAATGACGGGTTTTACTTATAATATGACTTGCAGAGCTTCTAAAGGAATAGATGGAATAGATAAAGCAATCAAAACCATCCTGGTCCATTGTTTCCTATAAATGTATTTTTATCCTTGTAAAATAATTTATGGGAGCTGGCTGGACATAAAATGCTCGGCTTAAAAAAACGGTTCGAATCCATCGTATATAGAGAGGACTAAGGCTCTATTTCCATCAGATGAAATATTGTTTTGAATTTTTCAAAATCAATAGTAGTTAGTAGAATGCTTATATATATTAAGATTGTTATATTTTATAATATAGGATTAAACAGCAACACTTTATTATAAATGTGACAAAATTTTGATGCTTATTAGAAAATCCAATGTCATTTGTATAAATAAGTATTACATAAACTTGGTGTGTGATGTGCGGGGAGGAAGAAGACAAAACAATAGCCCATGTCTTCAGAGACTGCAAAGAAATCAACAGCTTTGGGAAGGAGTGGACAAAACCTTTGAGGAACGTGGGGAGACAATCAACGCGGGATGAGAAGCTTTACAGTTTTCATCCCCAGTCAAAACTTTTCAGGACTGCCTCCAAAGTAATTGCCAAACTTCAAACCTCGATAGAATATGCATAATTTACGAAAATAAAGTTACGCAATTCCATTGTCACCGTTGCTTTAAATGGATGTTGTTTTTACAGATCACTGTCCTTTTAATACTTTTGTGTGTCGGTTTTATCTGTTTTCTATATGGTTGTTTGAAAGCTTATTTTATTTTGTATATATTAGACTTTGTATTTTATGTACTATGTTCGTTTTTTAGTTTTCTCTCTGATATGATTTAAATAGGGATAAAAAAAAATTTTTTTTTTTAAAAGTAATACAGAAAGTGTCTAGTTTACTCAATTACGTTTTTCATACTTATATTTAAAATCTCATTTTTCCTATATTTTTCATATCCACCAACATCGAAGTACTTTAAACTAACAACCTCCGGCAACCATTTTTAATTGGGTTTCCTTTAATTCTATACCTAAAAACATCTTCTTATCTTCTATTCTTCTGTTTGTTCGGATTACATAAATGTGCAATGCAGGTGATATCTGTATTGCACTTTCGTTGCACTTGCACATGCACTTCCTCTAAGTTTTTTATTTAGAAAGGTTTGCTGGCTTCGAGTTACATGCATGCAATCCTATCTCCTGCATGGCCATATTGATAATGCAATCTTCAATCATTATTAAGAGAATTAAAATAATAAGCATCTTGGGAACAGTCCGACAAGGACGTTGATAATAATAATAATCTTTCTTGATGTGTTGTTGTTGCAAATGCTGCATAAACGATTTATCTTAAATAATGCATTGATCCATATGGGAAAACAACTAATATCCATCATTATTAATACATTACTTATATAAAGATGTGAATATATATACAGGGTCCGGCATAATTAGTGAAACATCGGATTGTCAGTGCAATATCTTTATAAATATGAGTTTGAGAGGTTTTGTTACGATATAAAATTATGCTTTGTGTATATTTGTACATCTGTTGTGTAGTTTTCACAACTTTGTGTTTAAAAACAACGACGAAATGGACCTTGAAAGCAAGCGAACGACCATCGTGAAGTTGTTGGACTCTGGTCAGTCCCACAAGGCTATCATGATCATGCTTGGGGTAAGCTGAACCTTCATCTAGCGTTCCAAAAAAGTTATCAAAGAGACAGGCTAAACCACAAGGAAGCCTGAAAAGGAAAGAAGCGATCAGTGAGTACACCAAGGCTGACCAAAGCCGTCACCGGCAAGATTCTTCGTAACCCGCCCGCTCAATGAATAAGATGGCTCAGGAGTACAACGTATCTGGGATGACCAGCGGGAGGGTGGTCAAAGCTGACCTGGGTATGAAGCCGTTTTTTGTACAGGAAGATACATCTACTAAACGAGGCCACAAGGTTCAAGAGGAAGGCTAGATCAAAGTTGGTTCTCAAATGGCACGCAATAACCCTAGTGTCGTTGTGATCTTCTATAATGATAAACTTTTCGATAACACATATAAATTAAATCGTCAGAATGATCGTATATTGTGCAGGGAGACCTCCAAGATCCCAGAGAACACCAGAAACGTCTACCGGATGCAGAAGCCGGCATCTGTGATTGTCTGGGGGCCGTGGCCTCCAATGGCAAGAAAACACCCTTGCTACGGATTTCAAACGGTGTTAAAATCAACAAAATCATGTTTAGGACTTCCTGAAGACCAAAGTATTCCCGTGGACCAAGATAGAGTTTGATGGAGTCCCTGTCTGCTCCAGCAAGACGGAGCTCCGATCAATACTGCAATGATTATGCAGGACTGGTGTGCAGCCAATTTTTATCACTTTTGGAGCAAGGAGCTTTGGCCTCTCTCATCTCCTGATTGCATCCCTCTTAACCTTGCCATGTAGGGGATGGTGTAGAAGAAGGCCAATGCTAAACCAAGGGTCAATAAGGACCAGCTGATGGCCACAGCTGAGGCTGCCTGGAACATGATTCCTGAGGAGATTGTGCGTAAAAGATGCACTGGTGTGGTCAAGAGACTTAGGGCTGTGGTTCGAGCAAATGGTAGATACGTGGGATAACTTTGTAATAAATATTTTGAAGCAGTTTGTTGTCAACAAAGTTTTCAAAGTAATATATTTTCTAAATTAAGTATTATGGGAGCTATTGCTTCATTTCCATGTTTCACTAATTCTGCCTAACCCTGTACATATATATATATATTAGGGGGTATTATAGAAACCTAACATTGAGATATCAAACTACCACCCCCTGTGAAAGTTGCGTCATTAGAAACTAAATGATCGTAAAAATGGATTTCGGTTGACCCCCCCTTACCCCCCCCCAAAAAAAAAAATCGCATTCAAAAGTTTCGTTATGTAGCAAAACTTTTTTGTTTTTGCTCATTTTGACTAAATTTAGTTTTACTAAATTTAGCTATGATCAATTTATGACTTTGTTAGTTTGCAAATTTTCGTCAAATAATATTTATTACCAATAAAAGATCATAAGTGCTGACGCACCAACCATTTTTAAACAACAGCTCCTACTACTGTTATTTTATAGTTTTAAGAAGGAAACAGATTAAAAGGGTACTCATGTTGATGTTTTTAAGTTATTTTTAAATACGTTTATTCTTCACATCTTAATTTTCATGCAGTAAATTTGGCACATAAAATTAAATTGTATATTCTTTCTTTATTTTAAATGTAGGTAGTTTTTTATTAACTCCATGGTTGATAATATATGTTAATGACGATTCCCGGACAATTCCCCCATAGACAATCCCCCCCCCGGACAATCCCCCCCATACAATTCCCCCCTGGACAATTCCCACCCGGCGAATTCCCCCCTAGACACTCCCCCCCAGACCATTCCCCCTAGGCAATACCCACCCGGCAAATCCCCTTGGACAGTTATCCTATTAAAAAATAAAGGAAAATATATCATAAACTCTAACTTATACTAATTTGTAAAAAAATCGTTGTCGATAACTCTTATTTGAGTGATAGATTTCTAACCAAAGATAAGGCACATCAAAAGGAATATTTTCTTTGTTTCAAAATGCGCAGTATTTAGCAAATGATTTTGGATATATTCTTGACGTTGAATCCCCATCTATATGAATAAAACATTTTTAACTAAAAGCAACCTATATATGAATATACTTTTTGAGCAATAATAAATTGTATCATAAAAAACAATACACCTTCCCTAGTACCTAGAATTCCAACCCTAGTAAATCACCTCAATATATGCATTAGTATACGTATACTTAGTAGTACTTATATGTACATACATAATAGAAATAAAATTTTGGTTTATCATTTTTATGAAAGTTGTGTTTTTACATATTTTCTAAATTTATTTTCTATATATTTTCTAAAGTACACACATAGAGATAATACAAAAACAATATAAAAACATATTTCTAAATGTTTTCAAAATGCAATATTCTGAGCAATAGCTCTTAAATAATCTAAAATTTCACGATTCTCATAATCCTTCAAAATGATCAAAATTTGTTGATTACAATCGCGATATCGCCTTCTTTGAAGAGGTGGAGGATGACCTGCAAGCTGTTGAATGATGTCGATACGAATCAAGTTTTCTTCAATATTTAAGAATTCAAGGAACTTCCATAGAATTGGATAGCAGGAAGCAACTTGCGAGGAAAACCGACGATGCCATCCTTCCACATTACTGTTTGTCCGTGGTAGTCCTTCGTCTGTTTGGTTGAAGATATTCCACAAATTTATTGCAAATATGGGGCGACCACGGGAAGCATTTCTTCTATATCGATCAATGTATTTCTCATCGAAATCATCGAAGATTACGTCGTTGTCGGTATTAAACTTTTCTTTAATTTTATTTGGGGGGGGGAATTGTCTAGGGGAGAATTCGGCGGGTGGGAATTGTCCAGGGGGGAATTGTCTGGGAGGATTTGTCCAGGGGGAATTGTCTAGGGGGTAATTGTCCGGATACCGTTAATGACATTGGCATTCAGGGTTTCAAAAGATCAGAACGAAATAAGAGAAGCTATCCAAAGGATACAAAACCTCTGTAGATTTTCCATGATAACAGAGAAACAAGGGATATATTTTTATCTGATTGCTACAAACTACAAGAAGTGATTACTGCAACTGGAGAAATTGTTCGCCTTCAATACGACTTTTACAAGTCAACGAAGGATTAATTAATAGCTTTTGCTAATATGGAGGACGTTGTCAATGAAATGTTCATCAAAACTCAGCAAATTGTACATACCAACAAAGTTCGGGTGTTTCCAACATTGCAAACAAATGTTTTTATTTTCGTTTTGTTACATTTTATAATCATTACTCTTTTTTGCTGTTGTTTGATTCTTGTTTAGACTGCTTGGTTGTAATGTTCTTTCTGTTATGTCTATATACATCCTTATAGAAATCAATCAAATATCGCCTTATGGCTGAATTTTCTTCGCTCTTAAGGGTAAATACATTTCCAAATGCTTTTGCTGACGTATTGTATACTTATGATATATATTGGATTGTAGATTTATTCTCAGTTGGTTTGCTCAAAAAGCTTTTTTTTCGTTTGTATGATATTCATTTCGTCATCATTTACTTTTAAATACTGTTTGGAGATACATAATTTTAATCAAAAATGTATACTTTTACACATTTAAATACATTAAGAATTTTCTCAAAAAGTAAAGTTTCTTTATGAGAATAAAAAAAAGTTATCAATCGTTCTAAAAACATGATGAACAATATATTTTCAAAGCATTAATTTAACTATAATTAGAGAAAATACACAGATGGACATATTTTTTGCCTATTTCATTCGATAGACTTTCAGTATCCGACTAGATATCAATAAGCATACTAGCGTTTAAATTAGTCTATCTAACCTAGAATCTCATCAATAAGATCGAGGAAAAGTGACCTTCCTCTCTCGAGAGTCGAATCACCGCCTCCAGTATTGAGAGTTGAACATAACCTTAATACACTGAACTATCGCGCTTCATTACTACTTACTATGATTATATCAAGACCTCCATTTGACTATAATAATTTCTTAGTGAAATAATAATGATATATATTTTATCATTTATATGATTAATTATTAAGACTAGAAATCGTTTATTATTTAAACATAGAGACTATTGAAATATAAGAGAGGTGTCTACATATTTTTTATATTTTTTCATGCTTTGAGCTTGCATAACCCTTGGTTCGAACAGAAGTTGAGTCCATGGGTCCAAACAAAGATAGAAACGCCAGAAGTTTTAAATATCTATGTAGGTTGGTCGCTAGAAATAAGTCTCTTTCATGAAGTTGATAACTCAGCAGTGAATAGTTTTTAGGCCTTTTTAACTGTACAGCTATAAATTTTCTTAAAATACCAATTACATTTCACTAGAATACATTTTATTTAAGAATACATATATATATATAGAAGAGTTATCAAATAATACATAGAAAAATGGGACAACCAAAGAGATATGCATTATTAATAAAGGAATACATTGCATAAACATGTAACCTTAGTTTAAAAATGTATTAAAAATATCCTGAAAAAAAAAAATATGAAATTAAAACAATGCATTTTCGTACTTTTAAATTAAAGATGCAACATATGTTTTTTGCATCGCTTGATAAAGAAAGCAAAGACTGTAATTGACTCTAGTAGCATCAACAAAAAAAGTTATTTTTTCCCCATGCACCAAAAATTTTTGCTCAAAAGTTAAATACATAGTTTTAAAAATTTCCTCCAAAAGGTTTATAATGATAACCTGTCAATAAGAAATCGTTAAGAATTTAGCAGATCATTAATATCTGGTGCAGGTAATATAATCAATATATTTACATCAGATATTAGGTTTGTCTTGTATCTTAATAATATTTATAAGTGTTCACAATTTTAAATGGTAATTTAAACTACAATGTTTAATTATGTTGTTATTACGTATTTGCTATGGATTTGATTTTATAATAAACAAACAAGAATAAAAAAATGGTAGAGTTTTTGATATTTTGATTTAAGCAGTAACTATCAAATTGAAATAATATTCCTTAGTTATTCAAAGTTTATCATTATACAATATATATACATATATATATATATATTAGACCTCCCAAAAAAAACCTTTTGTTCTTTTACATTTACATACCCAGCGATTCTGTTCATTTTTTGATGCTGAAAACGAGTATCTAAATAAAAAATCTCTAGCATTGTTAGAAATCGGACGTCACTGGTGTCAAAGGTTTCGTTATGAAGCAAAACTTTTGTGTTATTACTTATTTTGAAAAAAAACTAGTTTTACAAAATTTAGCTATGATCAATTGATGACTTTGTTATTTTTGCAAATTTTCGTCAAATAATATTTAGTGCCAATAAATGAACATAAGTGCTGACGCACCAACCATTTTTTAAACAACAGCTCCTACTAGGGTTCTTTATAGTTTCAGGAAGGAAAAAGAAAAAGAGGGTACTCAAGTGATGTTTTAGACACAGCCTTTAAACATCACTCGGAAGGAACCCCACGAATGAAGAAAAACTTTATGGCTTCAAAGAAACAACATAGTCTTTAGAATAGCCTCCAAGTGTATGGCAAAATTGCAAACGATGGTTGCAGCCTTAAGATATGGAGGAAAAGAAATAAAAAAAACAATTATCCCAACAGTTCTCAATGAATTCAAATACAATATTTTATGAAGTTATATTACGCTGTGCTATGTTTTTTCCTTTTATCGTGTTTTATATATATTTATAATTTTTATATTATTTGTGATCGACTGAAATTTTAACAGTATGATGTTATTGTATTGTTTGATGTGTTAATTTTGAATAAATGAATCATTGAAAAAAAAAAATATATATATATATATATATATATATGAAAACAAAGTTGTGTATGAATATTAGTTGTTTCACAGAATGAATTTATTGTAACGCGTTTAAACAATTTGATAGAGAGGATATAAGAGTACGCAAAGAATTATCTGACTTTCCAAGGAAATATAAGATAAATCATGAAACCATCTAGATTCAGAATGTTCATAAATATACCGATATTCAAAGGTCTGCACCTTGTTTGTATTTAATATGAAACAGAACGATAAGATAAATAATAATGTTATCTTCTGTGAAACATGTTCTGGATTAATAAAAAAAGACATTTGTAGAAAAGGCCTTTATGTAGTAGAAGTTTTGACTCGTTGAAACGGTACATTAATTGAGACAGAGGAAAGGGAGTAAGCTGGCAAATCAACTTCTTAGATGAACACACAGATGAAATCGCAAATCCGAAATTTAGGGGAAAATATTCTTTCAAAAACCTTCCTTATGAGCCTGAAAAGTTGGAGGAGATTGACTTGAAGAAAACTCGCTTATATATTCGGATATAACAAAATAGTCTGTTTTGTATCCGTAAGATTTTATTTTCCACTTCCGAAGGGAGCAAAAAGCCATATTCCCCTGGCTCCTTGGTGTGTAAATTTCCTCTGAGAGACAAAGTCTCAAACGAAGCTACCCAAAAATCAATGAAATTTTTGATCTCCCTAAAGTGTGGGAGAACAGGATCTACATTCCTTGAGGGGGATAAATGATGGCAAGAAGTTTACTTCTCAATGCAAATATCTGCAAACTTAATCAGTTTCCAAAACCATTGCAAAGATTGTAGACGGTTATACAACGATATTAAGCACATATTTAACAACTGTCCTGCTTTGAAAATCCTAAAAAACTCGTACTTATAAAGGCATCGAACATTGTGGACTTCGAGGTGGAATTTTGGGAGCGTACATCTTATTCGGTTTTCCATTGAGATCGAACTTGACCAACGAAGAAAGAGCAATCAGGGCTGTAATAAGTAATTTCAAAGATTATATATCCTGAAGCTAACTGGAGAAGAGATAATCGAAAGCAGCAAGCTCCGAGCAATCCTAATATCTTTGGCAGCTCGGTACACATCTTTTGCTCTAAAGATTCGACTCTCGCTGGAGGATCTTGGGATAACGCGTCCGTACTTATCAAATACTTCCCGTCAACTTTTCAGCAATACGCCAAGGCAATCAGAATAATTATAAAGAAATATAAGAAATTTAAAAAAGAATCTTTGTTTTTACTATAACAAAATTATGTAGTGTGTTCTTCTTTTACTACGTTTTTAGATTTAAATGTCTATAGAATTTTAAGGTCTTACTGGGTATATTAATTTTAAACTATAATGTTTATTTATGTTTTTACCAAACACAATCTCCCCCTTTTATATCTATTTTTATTTTATATAATTGTATATATGAATAGAATAAATACCTTTGCCATGAAAATAAATACGTACGATAAAATTACTGGACACCATGAGAAAGACCAATTGTGTTCTTCAGGATGACATTTTTGTATCTATTTTTTATTATAATTCATACTTCTTATTTTCTACCAATACTGTTTAAAAAAGGTTTACTATCCTTATGTATAGAGAGCACTATCTAGCGGACACTTCATCCGATTTTTCTGAAGCAAAAGAAATATAAATATATTTATATATTGTGTATATGTTTTATTTAACTCCTTTTTGACGTAATGGAATTTCAATTATGAAAGCCTTACCATGAGCATTCAAGTAAGATGTAAGCTAACTTCATAAAAGCTTCCGTCTCACTTCATATATAAACATATTTAAAAATATGCATACGCAAAAAAAACAGATTTTCTTTAGGCAAAAGATGATGATTTAGAGTGCGAGTAGGGTTTTTTAATGGCTTAAGTTTCTTCAAAGGAGAAGCAATGGATAATGAAAAAAAAAGATCATGAAGGTAAAAGTCGTATAATAAAATGACTTTTTCTACTGTTAAACCTATCTATATTTCATATTTTGGTGGTGTACTCGTTTAACGATGACACAGCAAAAATATATTTTTGTGTCTATTTAAATAAATCATGGATTAGGGTAGAGAAAATTATAGGTTTTTATTAAGACCATAAAATTATAGGAAATATGGTTCAAGACAAAATGATAAATTCTCATATTCTTGAAGTATCATAATAATTCAATTTGAGGAGGAATTGTCAGTTTAAATCATTCAAAGAGTGAGTGTGTTCTTGGAGTGTGGTATATGTACAATTTAAAGTTTACAATTCCTTCAAAATATGTAAATTAAGTTGATGTACTTGAACCATTTGTCTTTTTGAATATAAAGGTGTATGTAAATAAAAGACAGGCGTTCTGTATTTCAGGCGAAGATAAAAAATATACAGATACCTCAGACACATCAGGTTAATTGATTATCTTTGTTGTAAATCCAATACAAACGGAAAATCGAGAAATATATATATATATATACCGTTCGATATTCGGTATATACCTTCTACCGATCGATATCGGTATTCGGTAGATCTATTATATATTTGCAGTATTGGTTGATATTCGGTACGGTAGATTAGAAAGAGAGAGAAATTTATTTATGTATCTGCCCTGTGACTTCTTCATATGCATTTAATATCGGACAGTTTATAACAAAGGACAATTAAATACATCATTGTTACAATTTATTAGAGATTATTGGAAATTCAATGCATACTAATCTTATATAATTATATATGTATTTGGATTTTGTAGGAAATGGAAGGCTATAGATTTTTTTTTCATTTACGTCTCTTTTGTCCGATATTAAATGTATTACTTCAGGTACTCTAGTATTCATGCAAAGCATAAGCTTATATTGAATGTACATTTATGTATCTGCTAAAAGTTGTAGTTGTATATTTTGCGAAGTTCAAGTTCTTCACACAAGGGAACGCTTGGGCAAAGAGACAGTTGAACGATGTTTCTCTACTATTGAAGGGAATAAGCTCTCTATATCTTTATATCTCCAATTGTCAATCGGTACGGTATTTGGTAGTTTCTACCGAATATTGTAAAATCGGTTCGGTAATTGAAATCTACCGTCAGTAGTATCGAATACCGATTTACATTCGGTAGTTGCAGTTCTGATATATATATATATAGAATATATATATATTAATATATATTATATATTAGGGTTGTTCTTATTTTTCAAATGTTTGAAATGTTAGCAACTTTGGGATTTTCTGTTTCTTGGTGATAAAAGAAGACGACATACAAAGTTTGAACAAAATCGGTCAACATTACGAGGTCGCGCAACGAGGTCAAAGCTTTAAAAAATTAGTAAAAATATAGTTTTCCGCAAATTTCTTCAAATGGTGGACGTTACAGACTTCAATAATAATTATTAATTTAAAGGAAATCTAATTTACTACCAGACGTATGTTTGATGTTTTTTAATAAAACAAAGTTTTCAGTAAAACAAAGCAAGAAAGGGAGTGTGTATGTTAGCTTATTTCATGGCTTTTTTGTATCAATTAACTTCACTCGCCTGTAGAAGATGACTTGTTCGCTTCAGAGTAAAATAGTACTTTTAGTTTAGTAAACCTTTAGAGATAAATCCAAAATGACCTTGTTGCATTCTATCAATTCAGAATTCAGTACAATCTGAGTTATATCATATGATTCAGAGCCTGTATTGACCTATAAGAAATGATTATGAAAAAATAAACCTAATGTGTTCTTAGATGTGCGTCAAGGTATCCTCTCAAAATTTTACTTTGTCTCTGACGCATTTATAATCCATTATATGCGTCATTTTGTACGCGAGATAGGCTTTTTTAATGTACATATAACTCTCTACTTATTAAATTGCATGATTTAGTATCCCAATAATTAAAGCTTGTTAACCAAGCTTTATTTGATATATTTGGGTGTTCTAAAAATCGCTATACTTTAAGAGATATAAGCAAATACGTACTCCCCCCAAAAATTGATACTTTGATATGAGAATATACGATTACCATTTGGTAATGCTGTTAGTGTTACCTGATAGAAAGAGTAACAGAGAAGGGCAGGAGTATCTTTGCCAAACTATCTCTCCCTTTCTTTATTTTTCTATCCTATCCATTTTACACTAACAGCCGTTACCAATGGTAATCGTATATTCTCATATCAAAGATCAATTTTTGGGGGAAGTACGTATTTGCTTATATCTCTTAAAGTATAGCGATTTTTAGAACACAAAACATATCAATGAAAGCTTGGTAACCAGCTTTAATATTTTGGTATACTAAATCATGTCAATTTAATAAGTAGAGAGTTATATGTACATTAAAAAAGCCTATCTCGCGTACAAAATGACGCATATAATGGATTATAAATGCGTCAGAGACAAAGTAAAATTTTGAGAGGATACCTTGACGCAAATCTAAGAAACACATTATGATTATTTTTTTCATAATCGATTTCTTATAGGTCAATACAGGCTCTGAATCATATGATGTAAACTCAGATTGTACTGAATTTCTGAATTGATAGAATGCAACCAAGGTCATTTTTGGATTTATCATCTAAAGTTTTACTAAACTTAAAAGTACTATTTTACTCTGAAGCGAACAAGTCATCTTCTACAGGCGAGTGAAGTTAATTGATACAAAAAAGCTATGAAATAAGCTAACAATACACACTCCCATTTTTTGCTTTGTTTTTACTGAAAATTTTTTTATTAAAAAACATCAAACATACGTCTGGTAGTAAATTAGATTTCCTTTAAATTAATAATTATTATTGAAGTCTGTAACGTCCACCATTTTGAAGAAATTTGCGGAAAACTATATTTTTACTAAATTTTTAAAACTTTGACCTCGTTGCGCGACCTCGTAATGTTGACCGATTTTGTTCAAACTTTGTATGTCGTCTTCTTTTATCACCAAGAAACAGAAAATCCACAAAGTTGCTAACATTTCAAACATTTGAAAAATAAGAACAACCTACTATATATATATGAATATATATATATATGAATATAAAATATATATAATATATATATAATCTT
>CP045904.1:9162524-9176099 GCA_013387185.1 Caligus rogercresseyi | reverse complement strand
TAAGGTCTTGACGAAGACTACTTTATTAATGTTTATATACACAAATACAAAGAACTTAGGAGAGGGGATTTGGATGATCCGGTTGACTTATAAGATCTCAAGAAGTATCTTATAAGTCATGACCACACATCTCCCCTCCCATGACGTTTGCGCATACCTATTCAATTATAATCAAAACATAAACAAATGATATAAATAAACATTAATACTAGTGAAAGAGCAAAGTCATCAAAATTAATGTTCGGCATTCTTCCGTATGAATCTTCGATTCCTCACGAGGTCTCCTCGATCCGTTCTAATGACGAACGACCTCCCGCTTCCTCGAACACTGGAGATCCTCCCTCTCGACTCCCATCGCTTGGATCTTGGGTCCTGGAGGACAACGTCATCACCCACGTTAAGTCTCGGTAATTTTTTACATTTTTTGTTATAATGAAGGGTACTTAAGTCTTTGATTTTTTCCTTTTTGTAACGAGCTTCACTGAAGGTCTTTTCCGTTATTCGCTCGTATGCCGATGATGTTGCGGGAATGGATGTCCTTAGCCGTCTACCGAAGAGCCATTGGGCTGGGCTGAGTCCATTATCTCGAGGTATATTTCGCCACTCAAGAAGACTCTCCTTGAAGGTTCTCCAACTCTCAGATTTGAGCAGGAGATGCTTCATTGACTTGACGTAGGATTCTGCGTGGCCGTTTGATTGAGAGTGATATGGTGATGTCAACTCATGGATGATATTATTATCCTCACAGAACTTCTTAAATTGGGATCGAAATTGAGGGCCCCCATCTGTACGAATAGTATCTGGAAACCCAAATTCCAGGCACCAATCGTAAATAACCGTTATGATCCCCTCCGTAGATGTACGTCGTAGAGGGGAAACTGATGGCCATCCTGTGAATCGATCCACTACGACAATATAGTTTTTTCCGGTGCACTGAAATAGATCAACTGAAATTGAAGAAAGTGGACGCGATGAATTTGTACTTTGGAGAGGTTCTTGTGGTTGCGAAGGTTTGTATTCAATACACTTTGAACAAGAATTCACAATGTTTAATATATCGTTATTCATTCCAGGCCAATAATACAGTGCCCTTGCCATTTCTCTTGCTCTTCGTATGCCTTGATGTGAGGAGTGCAGTTTTGTTAATATTGTTCGTCTGAAAGGAACAGGAACTATTATCCTATTAGCATTTAGAAGAAGGAGACCGGACAATTCATCAATGGATAAATTGCTCCATATTTTGGCATAAGCCTTTGAAGGATGACATACGGGTAAGTTTTTTAAACTAATATCATTCATTAGAGTAGATTTAAGAATTTGATAGTCACCGTCCTCTTTAGCTGCTTTTATTATAGGCTGTAGAGCTGGATCTATGTGCGTTACAGAAAAATTAGCAACAGATATATCGCATTGTTCAGGGGGGTCAAAGACAGGGTTTCGGGAGAGAGCATCAGAGATAAGGTTGGTCTTGCCAGATGTCCATTTTATATCAAACGTGTAACCGGCCAATTTTTCCATGATTCTTTGAAGTCTTGCGTTATCTACAGCGTCTAAGTTTCTTCCATCGAAGATTCCTGTTAAAGGTTTGTGGTCGGTAATGACTGTAAAAGAAATGCCTATTAAATATATTTTACATTTTTTTACAGCCCATTGAATAGCCAATGCTTCAAGTTCACAGGTGGCATATCTGGACTCCGTTTCGTTAATGAATCGGGATCCACACTGGACTAGTTTTGAAGTACCATCAGGATGGGATTGAACTAAAGCAAAACCGAGTCCCTTCAATCTTGAGGCATCTGTGAGGAGTGTGGTGGATAACTTTGGATCAAAATGGGACAATACTGGTCCATCAGGAAGAGTGAGTATTTTTTTAACTTCTTTGAAAGCATTTTCGTGTTCATATGACCATACAAAATCGTTATTTTGCTTTAATAATTGACGTAGAGGCTCTGTAATGTGAGCTAGATCAGGAACAAAACTTCCTAATTGGTTTGTTAGTCCCATGAATGAACGAAGATCTGTTTTATTTGTTGGTGTTACGAATTTGCTTATTGCTTCTGTTTTGGTAGGGTCAGGGGCTATTCCATTTGAGCTCACAATGAACCCAGCAAATTTTACCGAAGTCCCGCTTTTTGCCTTAGGAAGGGATAGCGTAATATTATGGGTGAGACATCTTTCTAACACACAACGAAGACGTTGCGTCAATTGGTGTTCAGTTTCTGCAAATATTAAAATATCATCCACAATTTTTAAAATTCCTGGAAGTCCATGTAAAGCCTCGTCAATTCGACGGCAAAATTCATCCCCTGAAGCATTTAGGCCCATTGGGGCACGGCAATAACGAAACCTCCCGAAAGGTGTTAGGAAAGTAGTCAAATAACTTGACTTTTCATCCAGCGGAATTTGCCAATATCCTTTTATAGCGTCCAAAGTTGCAAAAAACTTTGAACTTGGAGGTATCAGGGATGAAAGTTCATTTGGTGAAGGAAATGGGTGTTCAGGACGAGAAACAAACTTATTTAGCCCTGTATAATCTACAACGAGCCGAATTGACGAGCCATCAGCCTTGGGGACCACTAGTGAAGGGCTGACCCATTCAGTGGGTATATCTACAGGTTCTATAATTTTTGAACGAACCATATAATCTAATTCCTTTTTTAGTTTTTCACGATAAGCTAAAGGGACTGTTCGTGGAGTGGAAATATGGACTGGCTTGATTATAAGTTTTTCTTTAAGATGTATTTTCATAGGTTGCCCTTGCATTGGGAGCAAATTGTCAGAGCTATTAAATACTTTTGGAAATTCTTTCGCCAGCTTTTGTACATTGCAGATGTCTGTAAATTGTACCCCACGTACCTTAGAGACGACTTGATGTTTTTGAAGTCGAGGAAAATCCTTAGAGATGATCTCAAGTCCAATCAAGGCATGCCAGGACACTAATAATTCGTCTTCAAGGTCTGGAGTGACATAGGCTAAAACAGACGTCTTCTTTTCCAAATTTTCTTCGAGGGAGATGATGAATTGGGTAGAACCATAGCAGGCAAGTCCAGTTTTATTAGCAGCTCGTATATTGACTAAGTCTGTCGTATTTATTTTGAGCCCGTAGCGGTCCACCAAGTCTTTCGAGATGAGGGACTCATGTGCTCCTGTGTCTGGAAGTGCGTTCATGTGAAATGCTCTTCCCTCATTTGGGTAAATCCTGAGTGACACCCGAGGAGTCGAATGGTTTGAAGACCATGTGTTATTCACGTAGATGCCTGATATATGTATTGAGCGGGAGTTAGAATATCTTTTTGAAGTCTGTGGGTTGGACTCTGGATTGTTAGTTTTGAGACGATGACAAATTGAATGAATATGCCCAATCCTTAGACAAATCGTACACGTATTATTTCTGAAAGGGCACGAGGGACGAATATGGTCACTTTCTCCACAGCTAAAGCATAGAGAAGACTGACTTTTATTTGATTTATGGACATCAGACTTAGTGAAATTGTGTCCCTTATTTTTCTTGTAGGTGGACAGTTTATTTACAGAGATGCTCCGCCCGTCAAGAGCATCCCGGACACATTCAGCTGACTCCCACGAAGTCGCAATCCTGACCAACTCCTCTCGGGTGGGTTCTTCTTTCCGGAGAAACTCCTCACGAAGTTGCTTGTCTTCTATACCGGTAATTATTCTTAATGTATATAGATAATCCACATTAATATTTTCGAGCTCTGCTTCTTGTCCCTCTAATTGTAGGCGTAAATACCATTCAGAAAACGTTTCTCCAGGATTTTGGTTGCAATTGAAGAAATTATATCTCCTCTTGATCATCGGTGTTCTTCGAAGGAAAACATTTCTTATCTCTTCAATGCAACCGTTCTCACCGAAGATTGGAGTGTGATTGTGGACTTTTGTGGAAAGAAGTTGTTGGAGTAACAAATCAAGGCATGTGTGTAAGTAACCGCGTTGTTCACTTATCTCTATAGTGTCCATATTGTTTGACTTATAGAAACAATCAAATCCTTGTTTCCAGGAACGAAATTCGGCCAGAGAAGACTCCATCAGGAGACGAGGAGGCTTTAAGGACTCATTTACTCGAAGAAGTCCTTTTGGAGGAACTGAGGAAACCCCCGGAGATTCAGAATCCAAGGAGCAGAAGGACAAATTCAATTCCATTACCTTTTTTCCGAATTCCTCCAAAATCAAAGTTTCCTTCAATGACTCCTCCTCGGTCCACACGTCCACAAGACAGAATGCACCCTCCAATGCAGTGAATGATTCACGCATTTTTACTATTGAAGTATTAAAATATTCACTCTCACTTTTTGATAGTGTCTTTATTTCTCGAGCCCCGAATTTGTTGACCAATGCATCGCAGACTTTGATATTCCGTGTCACGGCGCTCTTTAATCCGCCATATTGGCGCACGGAATAATTCACTGACATATTAATAAAGAACTGCCGACTGCGCCATGTAAGGTCTTGACGAAGACTACTTTATTAATGTTTATATACACAAATACAAAGAACTTAGGAGAGGGGATTTGGATGATCCGGTTGACTTATAAGATCTCAAGAAGTATCTTATAAGTCATGACCACACAGTTCCTTTGTCATTTTCAAAATGATGACGTTTTTTTAAGAAAAGAATTTCCAAAATAAAAGTTACGCCTTTTTTTAGAAACGAATTTCCTATATTTAAAAAAATTAAAAATTCGTTTAAAAAAAAGTCAACACTTTCAGAATGAAGAAAGAACGAAAATATTAAAGTCCCGGACCTGTGATTTTAGACGCCGGGCCGGGACACTAAAAAACCAGCCGGTACCCGAGCCGGGTACCCGGTCGATTCCTGATATATATATATATACATTTTACCATAAGTCATATTTCCATTGAATTGTCTACTTTAAAAATGATCAAATAGAAAAAGGCAAACCGCAAACTCGCAAATCCTTTTATTTTTTAACTCAATATTGTAGATGGTGTGGCAGAATCATCATTCAAAAATTGTTCATTATAAATATACAATCGTATGTGTTGGCCAAAGCTGATTGATCAAATTAGTTCGCTATCGGTATCAAGCCTAAGGAAAAAGTCTATAACCGTTTTGGAATTGAAATTTAGCTCTCTGAATACATCCATATAATAATAAGACATTAACCGATTGGATAACAATTTGTGCAACCGGGCCCTTGACCTATGTATATTTATGCATTATATCCCATTCCCTGATTTATAATAAACCTAGCCAAATCGGCATTATTGATTTATCCATAATTGAAGAGTGCCGGTATGCTTTTATGATGATTCTTTTAGATTTACCTTGTAATATTATTTTCTTTAATGCCTTATATTACATAATTATGAACTTGACTTTTTGTCGATATCATATATCTGAAAAAACTCTTTGCATTTATCAAACTTATATTTATATGTGATGAGTAAATTTTCTGTAGCATCATATTTAGGAGAGATGCACGTACATTAATATATTTTTTCTTGCATTTACATGATACGAAAGTATTGATAAAAGACACAGATGATGCTTTTGTAATCGCTTTTGCAATAAAAAATAATGCTATAAAAATGCAGTACTTGTACTCCAGGACTGAAATTGTTATAAATATTATGCTCTCAGCCTGGTGATATACCATATAACCATATTTGTCATGTGCAGACATACGGTTCTCACTCTTGACCTCATACCTGATCCTCTTATTCTTAAATTTATATACCAGATCTGATTGGTGGTATACAATAGCAGATAAATATTTGAAATATATAAATGTCGAAACTGTCGATGGAAGCCCATAACAACGTCACCAATCGTTAGTGTGACGTTTTTTTAATATATATATAAGTATATAAATAAATATATAATATATATATATATATATATATATATATATATATATATATATATATATATATATATATATATATATATATATATATATATATATATATATATATATACAGGGTGGTAAGATCAAATCCGGCGTTTTTCTTCTCTCAACTTAAAATACACATAAAATCATTAATGTTTGTTGAATTTTATTTATTTGGACATTAAAATGCTCGTACAGATTTGTAGATTCTGCTTATTTAACCCATCCGCCTTCTGCGTTGATGACGCGCTGGATCCTGGCGCGGAAGGAGGAGCAGGCCTTGGCTACCAGGGCCCTGTCCAACTTCATGGCCTGCTTCATTATGTAGTTGATCAGGGTGGCTTGGTGTTGTGAGCCAGTCGGTTAATTTGTCACTCAAGGTAGCCTAGAAAAAATTGTCTTCATTGATTCAAATCGGGGGAGCTGGGGGGCCAGTGGGTCTTGGGGACGAAGTCGTATGTGTTTGCTGCCAACCAGTCCAGAGACTTCTTGGACACATGGCAGGGGGTGGAGTCTGTTGCCAGACCCACGGCCTGTACCCGGCCACGTTCTTAATCCAGGGAAGGACTGTCTTATTCATAATGTCAAGGTAGACCTCCGTGCTAACCCTCAATCCCTTCTTGAAAATGTGTGGAGGCATAACGTAACCATCACTAGAGATGACCCCGAACAGCATGACTGTGTCTGGGAACTTTGCTTTCATCACCTTTGGCACATCAGTTGGACAATTAGCAACCCACCTCTGGTTCTGTTTGTTCAACTTCTGGTCCTGGCAAAAATTGTTCTCATCAGAGAAAAACCTTCCTTTGGGTGCTTGAGCTTGTTCAGCAGCTTCACAGACTTGGACAGCAGCATGTTCTTGTTCTTCTGTGTCAACAGCTGACCAATCTAGAGTTGTAGCTGTGACTACACAAATCCTCATTCAAACAGGCCAACAAAGTTACGTGAGAAACGTCCAGCTCCTTGGCGACATCCCTGATGGACCTGCTGGGGTCATGATCGAAGATGTCTGACACCCTTGTGATGAAGTCGGGGGTCTTGGCCTTGCGGGCGATGCTGGAGAACCTGAAGGGCCTGTCAACGACAGCACGAGGGTCCCTGGTACTCTTCAGCTGCTGCCTGAGCTCAACAACCCTTCTTCTGTCGATCCTGAGCAGCCCAGAGACTTGGGTGTTGCTGATGGTGTTACCCTTTATACAAAGAACCTGGATAACAGCACACCTGCGTTCTTACTCGTTCCAGATAACAGGCTGTAGATTTCCATATGCGGCCATGACGATGATAAAATTCAACTGAAATGATCTCTCATATTTTGGCTGTCTGCAAAAAAATGAGCTGCGCGGATCGGAAGACGTCATCCTTGTTAAAGGATGTCCTGAAAACCCGCCTGATTTGATCTTACCACCCTGTATATATATATATACAAATAATCAAAGTTCTTTTATGTCATTTAAATTATCCTCGTTGAGTTATTTCTTTTAACTGCATTTTTCTGCCAATAAATTATTGACACTTCTGACGTTCTTAAATTATTTGAATATGCTATTTTTAAACTCCAGAGAGTAATAATGGATCCTTTTAGATCATGATAAATGAATGGGTATACAGAGTACACACACTAATTACCAATAATTAAAATCTGAATGAAAAATTTTTGGGGAAAAATTATTTTGGTAATTACCTCCGCCGAAGGAGGTATTGTTTTCACTGGCGTTGGTTTGTTAGTTTGTTGGTTGTTGGTTTGTTTGTCAGCAAGATAACTCAAAAAGTACGGAACGGATTCGGATGAAACTTTGTGGAGTTGTTGGAAATGCCAAAAGAAACAAGTGATTGAATTTTGGCATCTCTGAGTGCAGAATCAAGATGCAAAACGAGCTAAATACTAATAAATATTCAAGTTAGCCTACTCTGCCAATAGATGTCGCTGTGCTGTGAAATCGGGTGCCGGGAGCGTCTTCCTCTCGGAATTTCCGTCGAGGGGAACCCTCCCCCGTCCCTCTACGCCGCCCAGTCGTGAAAAATCCGCCTCGGAAGGCTCATAAGGACCCCGTGACGGCGGAGGTTTGCACTCTCTGAGTGTATATATGCCTCTAGTTATCTCCGCCGAAGGAGGTATTGTTTTCACTGGCGTTTGTTGGTTTTTGGTTTGTCAGCAGGATAACTCAAAAAGTACTGAACGGATTTGAATGAAATTTTGTGGAGTTGTTGGAAGTGCCAAAAGGAAGAAGTGATTAAATTTTGGCATCTCTGAGTGCAGAATAAGGCGCCAAATGAGCTAAATACTACTAAATTTTTCAAGTTAGCCTACTCTGCCAATAGATGTCGCTGTGCTGTGAAATGGGTGCCGGGAGCGTCTTCCTCTCGGAATTTTCGTCTAGGGGGAACCCTCCTCCGTCTCTCTACGCCTTCCCAGTCGTGAAAAATCCGCCTCGGAAGGCTCATGACGGCGGAGGTTTGCACTCTCTGAGTGTATATATGCCTCTAGTTTAAATATGTTAACTAATTTATAAGGCTATGAATATTTGTTTCATAGGAAAATTGGTTGGTAAATGTATAATTGCCTCGGTTTTGGCAATATACACTATGAACATTAATTTAGGCTTTCAATGTTATTCCTCTTATATATACACTTGGCAATTATAGAAACTAAAATTGAGGATTTGGTTAGCTTTTCCGTATTTTCATTTGTTTAATAATCGGCTTATTCCTCACCATAACCTATTACCATACTGTATTTTTGTTTAAAAACTAAATTCATGTAAATAAAAACAAAATATACAAATGAAAGTGCTAAAAACTTTTAAATATTTTGAAATTATTTTTATAAGTTTTTGGTTCCTCCCTCGTTTGGCAAGGGGTTTTCAACACTAATGTCACATATTTTGCCGCTGCAGATAAAAATACGCTTCTTAGCTCGTGAGGATGAAGGGTTTTCTGGGAGGTCAGCGTATGATTATGTTATTTAATGGTTTTATGTATATTGAAAAGTCAATATTATTATTATTATTATTCATAGCGTATCGAAAATATATTGTAGCAATGGAATGAGGTAAGCACGAAGAATAATATTACAAACACCATTAAAAATCACCGGCAAGTGAGAAGTCAGCTGTCTAAGCAATATGGACGGTTTTTCAATAGTCATTGGTTTAACTCTAGCTCGTATTTCAATTTACTGTAGTGTTATGACCCCAACCACTATTCAGTAAGAAGCCTTAAAGATAAAAAGGCCATTTTAACGATTCTAGGGCAATCACCCCCCAGACAATCACCCCCCGGACTAGCACCCCCGACAATCACCCCTGGACTAGTACCCCCCGTGCCAATCACCCCCCGGGCATTTACCCCCCATTAATAATATTTCTTATCTCTTGAAGTCCACTTATGAAGCTTACTATGTTTTCTAGTTATTAACAAAGATGACGTCACTGGTTAGTACGCAGTCCCAGTCCTTTAGAATTGGAATATGTATAAATTAAATGTGCATAAATTTGCAAATTTCGTGTCTTAGACCTTATATCTGGGCTACTTATGTACAACTAGACAATCATACAGTTTGTAACCTATCAACTCAAGATATCTTATTTATCTATATAGGTCCTAAGCTATTTTCTAAGATTTCATCAAGGAACCACTTGTCCTAAATCGAAGACTATGGTAAAAACTCATCCACTCAAATAAGTTGAAATATAAATTTTATTCTCAATCTATTATATTCATTTCTTCACACCCGAAAACATGTTCCTGTGGCTTTTTTAAGATATCCAAGTACCCATTAGTCTTCGCAAGCATTGGAAAAGGAGATCAAGAAAGTGGTTCACCAGTGACGCCAGCTTTGTTAATAGCTGGAAAACATATTTAACTTCATAAGTGGACTTTAAGAGATTAGAAATATTACTAACGGGGGGTAAATGTCCGGGGGGGTGATTGACACGGGGGGGGGGGGTGCTAGTCCAAGGGGTCATTGTCGGGGGGGTGCTAGTCCTGTTATGCATTTAACATATATATATATATATCACGTGAGGAAAAAGATCCCTTTCACACCACTCATGATATGATGGCCATGCCTATTATTATTTCTCATTTATACCTTTTTTATACATATATACATTTAGAAGCCCTGTATTAAAAGTATTATTATTATTTACTCAATGGAAAAAGACATGCGACCCTCTGTTAATCATGTATAGAAATAATGTTACCATTAGAATGTACAAGGAGCCTTCCTATTAGGTCCTTAAAAAACAAACTCGATAATTGGCTCCTTTTCTTTTGGCTTCTAATAAGAGCCACATATTTAGTGAGCCTAAATGATACTAAGGTAAAGTAAATTTGGCACTAAGTTATAAAAGTATTTAGCTCTTTTTACTGGTGGTGAATTCGACAAACACTCATCCCAAGTGGCCAGGGACTTTTTGCAAATATACTGATTATTATTTATTGAAATATCCCCTTAAATAAGATCTCCTTACAGCTTAGAAGAGGTATAAAAGGGTAACTCAACAACTTGCCTCTAATGACATAGCTTTATTTACTCGTTATTCCAGGGAAAATATTTTGGGTTCTTTAATAAGGATTATGCCAGGACTTTGCTTGGAAATGTTTAAGTTACCCGTCATATCAGAGATTTAAGCAGAGCTGACAGATAGTAATGTGTTGCCAGCATGTGTATATATTGAACTAAATATATTTATTAATGTCTATAGTATTTTTCTATATGAATATTAATATTATATGTTTAAAAAAAGGATGCTTTTATCTTGTAGTTCTTGCAAGCTCATAAATAAATGTAATTTCTTTATGTGCCAACTTTTTTATTTATTTTGCTATGTCTTTTTTATTCATTATTATATATATAAAGAAAAAAAAACTTCAAAATATAAGACATATGTGAAGATACAATAAAAATCATGAAAGGTAACGAAAGAAGTTAAATTTAATTACTTCCTTATGCTTATTCAGCTTTATTTAATGAATGGCAATAATAATTATTATTATTATAAAAGAAGGCATTTCAAAAGGCTACTCAAAAAATTAAGAAATGAAATGGATCGAGGCAGATAAAAGGGCCAACTTGTGTTCTTATAGGAAAATACGCATCTCTGATAAAATGTTTACCCCTCATGAGCCAATAGCTAAGTGCTTTCCCATTCTATAAATCTAATTGGTCCTTTCTTTTGACCAATCGGGGTCAAGAAAAAAGTTTCAGTGTGGTAGAACATATATATCAAAGGCTGTTTATTTTGAATGTTCATTATGACATTTGAAACATTAATGGCTAATATTTCTCATTATCAAATTATTACTCTTCATTAAGTATTTTATAACGATGGGAAATAATGTTTTTTCCTTTAAAGTCCAAACTTGTATCTAGTTTTGATGTATTTTTTATTGTATACATAATTATCAATGTATCAATACATTACGGCATAAGTAATGTATTACCTGTATTAAATGTACATATTAAAAATTACATTACTATTTTAAATGGACCCCATCGTTGTTTCAATTTCAATATTTTTATCATCCGTTAATATTAGGAGGATGACATTCTTAGATATTTAAATTTAAATTTTTTATTCATAATATGCCTATTTGAAAACCCTTTTCTCTTTGGTGATGACTTGAATTGATATATATATATAGTGATATATTTCAACGAGTATTTAAGCAGCAAGGTTTAGAACATTAAACATCTATAACGCTTGATACATCCATACGATAAAGAAAACAAAATACCATATATTTATTTTTATCATGTCCATGAGGGTTAAATATTTAAATTAAAAGATATTATTTTTATTCTATTATGTCACTTAAGTTTAATTTATGAACATAATTTATTGTATACCTATTTTAAGGTGTGTATCATTGAGAGTAGTAAGCTTGGTTCATTATCTCAAAAAGTAAACAAGGTAAGTCTAACACTAAAATATCATTTTATCATATATTTTTCTACGTTGAACAAGTTATATAGTATATGACAATCGCACCATATATATATATATATGACAATCGCACATATATATATATATATATGTCATCGTTCCATCTGTTGGAAGTTTCCGCTCCTACTTCTTGATCCGGTACATAGAGTCAACGAGACATACCTCATCCTGACCTGATACCTCTCCTGGTTTCTCCACTATCAACAAATAGATACAATACTTCAAGGTGTGGAATTATTGACCTCGAGAAAAAGACAAGCTCGAGACGTCCCCGGGGATAAGGACAAATGCTGCCCAAGTGAAACGTCTGAACAGAACCCTCGAATGAGCACTCAGGAGGTTGCTGCAGAGTTTTTCTTAGCTCATAACCCTTTCACCATGATCATTAAGGAAGATCTTGGACTCATCCTTAGTTGCCTCATTATCACCAAATCTCAAAAACCAACTAGAGGCGAGGCGAGAGACATGATATTCAAACTATCATGTCCGATTTCTTCTCAGATGAGTATCCAATTATTATAATTATATAGGTCGGAGAATCAATGTTAGTAAAACATTGCGTCGCATTTGCTTCCTTAATAAAAAATGATATTATTTCCAACAAAATATAGTATAGGAATCGCAAATTGTTGGGCTTACATAGGGAAGGGGAACCATATTAAAAAGAAATATCTGAGAGCACTACTCATTACTTAATCGACATCTCTTTTAGGGTCCCAATAATTCAGAGTTTGTCTGAATCATGAGCCAGAAGATATGAAATATTTCCGTCACCTCCATACAAAGTCCCAGGCAATAGAAGAAATCACAGAGTAGCAAATAATTTATAATGTTTTGTTTTGATATTAATATTCACTAATTGATTTAAAAAAGGGAATATATTTTTAGAGTTTTTATGCCGTAAGGTCCTTAGAAGGAATTCATTTTAAAGTCTAATATTTACATATGTTTTGTATAAAGCCCAATTGTCATCAAAAATTTGTTATTTATGTGTTGTTAATGTAATATTTTTTCGGGGCTCAACTATCTCTAGTCTCATGGCTTCTGAAAAAATATATATCAAATAAACAAAGTACTAACCTAATAATAAAAAGTACCAAGATGAAAAACCACAATATATGAAATTTTATTTATTAAATGACGCTTTAGGAACGAAAGGATTTTGAACAGCCCGGCAATGTCTTTGCCACCCTGCAGCACTCGAAGACCTGCAGCTTCTTCAATGGCTGTGATAGCCCTCAAGTTGACCACAGGGATGAAGTTGGTAGAGGTAGTGGGGTTCTTGAGGCTTATTGAAGCACTACGGTTACGCTCATCGAAGCTTTCGAGATCCTCTTGTGCGTGTATTAAGTGTATACTTATATATTATATATATATATTTAATAAGCATTTCTTAAGCATGGACTTCATGGTAAGAAGAAAAAAAATAAGTGTAAATCAAAAAAATAACAATTAAAATATTAACCTTTTTTAAGTCAAAAGAAAATACATAGGTAAAATCTAAATTAATCATATGGAAACCCATCCTCTCAGAATGAAGGGACGTAATCGAGCTACGTTCTCAACAAACTTTCAATTTTTATTTTTGATAATATATGTTGCTAAGTTTATAATGATTAGTAGTATATTTTATACATGAAAAACATTGAAGGCTGAAAATACACTGACATACATTTTACGTAAGAATACATATTTCCTCTCATTGTATTGGAAGTGAATAATCCTCAAATCAAGGCATTGTTGATGTATGTATT
>CP045904.1:9095095-9162424 GCA_013387185.1 Caligus rogercresseyi | reverse complement strand
TGATGAGTCTTCTCTGGCCGAATTTCGTTCCTGGAAACAAGGATTTGATTGTTTCTATAAGTCAACATATGGACACTATAGAGATAAGTGAACAACGCGGTTACTTACACACTATGCCTTGATTTGTTACTCCAACAACTTCCTTTCCACAAAAGTCCACAATCACACTCCAATCTTCGGTGAGGACGGTTTGCATTGAAGAGATAAGAAATATTTTCCTTCGAAGAACACCGATGATCAAGAGGAGATATAATTTCTTCAATTGCAACCAAAATCCTGGAGAAACGTTTTCTGAATGGTATTTACGCCTACAATTAGAGGGACAAGAAGCAGAGCTCGAAAATATTAATGTGGATTATCTATATACATTAAGAATAATTACCGGTATAGAAGACAAGCAACTTCGTGAGGAGTTTCTCCGGAAAGAAGAACCCACCCGAGAGGAGTTGGTCAGGATTGCGACTTCGTGGGAGTCAGCTGAATGTGTCCGGGATACTCTTGACGGGCAAAGCATCTCTGTAAATAAACTGTCCACCTACAAGAAAAATAAGGGACACAATTTCACTAAGTCTGATGTCCATAAATCAAATAAAAGTCAGTCTTCTCTATGCTTTAGCTGTGGAGAAAGTGACCATATTCGTCCCTCGTGCCCTTTCAGAAATAATACGTGTACGATTTGTCTAAGGATGGGCATATTCATTCAATTTGTCATCGTCTCAAAACTAACAATCCAGAGTCCAACCCACAGACTTCAAAAAGATATTCCAACTCCCGCTCAATACATATATCAGGCATCTACGTGAATAACACATGGTCTTCAAACCATTCGACTCCTCGGGTGTCACTCAGGATTTACCCAAATGAGGGAAGAGCATTTCACATGAACGCACTTCCAGACACAGGAGCACATGAGTCCCTCATCTCGAAAGACTTGGTGGACCGCTACGGGCTCAAAATAAATACGACAGACTTAGTCAATATACGAGCTGCTAATAAAACTGGACTTGCCTGCTATGGTTCTACCCAATTCATCATCTCCCTCGAAGAAAATTTGGAAAAGAAGACGTCTGTTTTAGCCTATGTCACTCCAGACCTTGAAGACGAATTATTAGTGTCCTGGCATGCCTTGATTGGACTTGAGATCATCTCTAAGGATTTTCCTCGACTTCAAAAACATCAAGTCGTCTCTAAGGTACGTGGGGTACAATTTACAGACATCTGCAATGTACAAAAGCTGGCGAAAGAATTTCCAAAAGTATTTAATAGCTCTGACAATTTGCTCCCAATGCAAGGGCAACCTATGAAAATACATCTTAAAGAAAAACTTATAATCAAGCCAGTCCATATTTCCACTCCACGAACAGTCCCTTTAGCTTATCGTGAAAAACTAAAAAAGGAATTAGATTATATGGTTCGTTCAAAATTATAGAACCTGTAGATATACCCACTGAATGGGTCAGCCCTTCACTAGTGGTCCCCAAGGCTGATGGCTCGTCAATTCGGCTCGTTGTAGATTATACAGGGCTAAATAAGTTTGTTTCTCGTCCTGAACACCCATTTCCTTCACCAAATGAACTTTCATCCCTGATACCTCCAAGTTCAAAGTTTTTTGCAACTTTGGACGCTATAAAAGGATATTGGCAAATTCCGCTGGATGAAAATCCGTTATTTGACTACTTTCCTTACACCTTCTTCCGGAGTGTTTCGTTATTGTACGTGCCCCAATGGGCCTAATGCTTCATGGGATGAATTTTGCCGTCGAATTGACGAGGCTTATTAACTTACTTCCAGGTATTTTAAAAATTGTGATGATATTTAATATTTGCAGAAACTGAACACCAATTGACGCAACGTCTTCGTTGTGTGTTGAAAGATGTCTCACCCATAATATTACGCTATCCCTTCCTAAGGCAAAAAGCGGGACTTCGGTAAAATTTGCTGGGTTCATTGTGAGCTCAAATGAATAGCCCCTGACCCTACCAAGCAGAAGCAATAAGCAAATTCGTAACACCAACAAATAAACACAGCTTCGTTCATTCATGGGACTAACAAACCAATTAGGAAGTTTTGTTCCTGATCTAGCTCACATTACAGAGCCTCTACGTCATTTATTAAGCAAAATAACGATTTTGTATGGTCATATGAACACGAAAATGCTTTCAAAGAAGTTAAAAAAATACTCACTCTTCCTGATGGACCAGTATTGTCCCATTTTGATCCAAAGTTATCCACCACACTCCTCACAGATGCCTCAAGATTGAAGGGACTCGGTTTTGCTTTAGTTCAATCCCATCCTGATGGTACTTCAAAACTAGTCCAGTGTGGATCCCGATTCATTAACGAAACGGAGTCCAGATATGCCACCTGTGAACTTGAAGCATTGGCTATTCAATGGGCTGTAAAAAAAATGTAAAATATATTTAATAGGCATTTCTTTTACAGTCATTACCGACCACAAACCTTTAACAGGAATCTTCGATGGAAGAAACTTAGACGCTGTAGATAACGCAAGACTTCAAAGAATCATGGAAAAATTGGCCGGTTACACGTTTGATATAAAATGGACATCTGGCAAGACCAACCTTATCTCTGATGCTCTCTCCCGAAACCCTGTCTTTGACCCCCCTGAACAATGCGATATATCTGTTGCTAATTTTTCTGTAACGCACATAGATCCAGCTCTACAGCCTATAATAAAAGCAGCTAAAGAGGACGGTGACTATCAAATTCTTAAATCTACTCTAATGAATGATATTAGTTTAAAAAACTTACCCGTATGTCATCCTTCAAAGGCTTATGCCAAAATATGGAGCAATTTATCCATTGATGAATTGTCCGGTCTCCTTCTTCTAAATGCTAATAGGATAATAGTTCCTGTTCCTTTCAGACGAACAATATTAACAAAACTGCACTCCTCACATCAAGGCATACGAAGAGCAAGAGAAATGGCAAGGGCACTGTATTATTGGCCTGGAATGAATAACGATATATTAAACATTGTGAATTCTTGTTCAAAGTGTATTGAATACAAACCTTCGCAACCACAAGAACCTCTCCAAAGTACAAATGCATCGCGTCCACTTTCTTCAATTTCAGTCGATCTATTTCAGTGCACCGGAAAAAACTATATGTCGTAGTGGATCGATTCACAGGATGGCCTTCAGTTTCCCCTCTACGACGTACATCTACGGAGGGGATCATAACGGTTATTTACGATTGGTGCCTGGAATTTGGGTTTCCAGATACTATTCGTACAGATGGGGGCCCTCAATTTCGATCCCAATTTAAGAAGTTCTGTGAGGATAATAATATCATCCATGATTGACATCACCATATCACTCTCAATCAAACGGCCACGCAGAATCCTACGTCAAGTCAATGAAGCATCTCCTGCTCAAATCTGAGAGTTGGAGAACCTTCAAGGAGAGTCTTCTTGAGTGGCGAAATATACCTCGAGATAATGGACTCAGCCCAGCCCAATGGCTCTTCGGTAGACGGCTAAGGACATCCATTCCCGCAACATCATCGGCATACGAGCGAATAACGGAAAAGACCTTCAGTGAAGCTCGTTACAAAAAGGAAAAAATCAAAGACTTAAGTACCCTTCATTATAACAAAAAATGTAAAAAATTACCGAGACTTAACGTGGGTGATGACGTTGTCCTCCAGGACCCAAGATCCAAGCGATGGGAGTCGAGAGGGAGGATCTCCAGTGTTCGAGGAAGCGGGAGGTCGTTCGTCATTAGAACGGATCGAGGAGACCTCTTGAGGAATCGAAGATTCATACGGAAGAATGCCGAACATTAATTTTGATGACTTTGCTCTTTCACTAGTATTAATGTTTATTTATATCATTTGTTTATGTTTTGATTATAATTGAATAGTATGGGCAAACGTCATGGGAGGGGAGATGTGTGGTCATGACTTATAAGATACTTCTTGATATCTTATAAGTCAACCGGATCATCCAAATCCCCTCTCCTAAGTCCTTTGTATTTGTGATATAAACATTAATAAAAGTAGTCTTCGTCAAGACCTTACAGGAACAAAATATAATAAAGCGCTGGTCCGGTTTTGACCCGCCCCGGCTTAAAAAAGTCTCGGACCGGTCCCGCGTTTCCTGACAATACCCTATATATATTATCTATCTATATATATATAATACTATTATATATAATATATATATATATATATAATATACATATATATATATATAATATAATACGGGGTTTTAACTGCATAGGTATTGTTTTACTTATTGTGTTATCATAAATAAAAAGATATGTAAGAAAAACCCCTTGCAAATATAGAGGACATAAAAACTAAAGACAGAGTGATTCTTTATTATGAATAGTAGAAGGACAGTTATACTCTATCTTGAGTAACTGATTGTTCAATAGACAATCCTTCCAATCACTTGACTCCTACATACTAATCTATGAGAGTTTATTGACATGGAAACACTTTATTGAGTTGTTGGCCTTTGCCAGCAACCTCATTTGTAATATTTTCCGTTGGTTAGTAGCAATAGAGAGTGATAAAGAGGCCCAAGGAGAAGAAAGGACAATTTACTCAGGGGAGTTGACTCCTTTTATTCGAGAATACATAAACATTACCCACACTCTCACACATACACACACCTTGGTCCTTAGCATCTATTTATGGTGATATTTATATGAGAATATGAAATAAAAACCAAATATAGATAGTATGCAGATTGGATAGAGTACAAGGTTCGTATCAAATAATTACATGAGGCTGAGTGTATATACAGGGTCTTGCAGGTAAATCCGCACAAAGTTCAATATCCTCCAGATCCAAAATGGGAACAAAAGTGGTACCTATTTTGAATAAAAAAGTTGTTTATTCGACATAATACAAGATTAATATTCAATATGGCCGCCCTCAACCTCAAGGATGTCCTCCAAACGACGCCTGAACCTCCCACAGGCCGTGGAGACCTCCGCAGGATCCAGCTTGTTCATCTCCGACTTGATGGAGGCCTTCAAGGACGCCACATTGTTGTGGTGTGGGGCGCACACCTCCCTCTCCAACTTCCTCTACAAGTAGTAGTCACATGGGTTCAGGTCGGGGCTGTTGGGGGGCCAGGTATTGAAATCCCAGAAGTTGGGCACATTCTTCTTCAGCCAGGACTGCACAAGTTTGGCCTTCAGGGCATAGCTCTTGTATCCCAAGTCTTTCTTGATGACCCTGGATACGGTCGACAGGTGGATCCCACGCTTCCTGGCGAGGATGGATATGGCGTCCCGGATTGGCCTTGATGGAACTCTTGAGACCAGCCACAAATGTGGGCGTGCAGATCCGGTCACTCCTGGGCTTGTTCTCCTTCCTCTTGGACATCCCTGACTCCTCCCACTTCTTGGTGATGTCGTAGACCGTCCTCCTGGGGTACTTGAGCAGCTTAATGATGGCTGCGCACAACAACTCGATGACCTTGTCCCTCCGAGTCTGCTCCATCTCCGTATCAGTGTATTTGTTTGGTTTTCGGCCGCAATTCGACAGTACATTCATGAAACCTGCCACATGTGCAATATCTAAGCTGTACTTGCACTCCTTATGGATCTGGATGAAGTTGAACTTTGTGCGGATTTACCTGCAGGACCCTGTATATAAATATATATATTTATATATATAAATACATATACACATATACATATATATAAAGAGAAAGAGAGAGAGATAGATATAGATAGATAGATAGATAGATAGCTTTTGCAACTTGAAGGTGCAAACTCAATTGCTTTTGTTTCGGAGATGCTGTCCGCAGATTATAATTTAATCCGAAGAGAATTATTCGCTCCGAGTTATTATTCAACTGCAAGCTGCAATCAGTGAAAAACATATATATCTTCTTTTACAAGCTTCAACATTTTTCCTTGTTATCCTATCATTATTTTAAGAACTAATAGTTCTTAGCTATGTATGCCTACCATATAAAGGTCAGAGGGTTTCAAGCCCACCTCGTAGAACGGAACGAGTGGTTCTAAAATAATAATAATAATAGCGGCGCCGATTAATAAGGAAGTAAAAATAGTTATATTTATTGGCACATATCATAGTTCATAATAATAATACGTATTAATGGCATTCGGAAGTCTTTTTGTGCCTCTATATATATATAAATATATATATATATTTTTATCATGGCATTAATAATAGCAACTAAATAATAATAATGAGACCATTGTCCCGAAGGATATTTGCCTTTCACTTCCTGGTAGATATGCCTTAATAAAGTGAATATATGAATCCCATTCAGTTCCTTTACAGCTCATGATATTAAGATGGTTTGCCATATCTCTGATAAGATCGTAAATAACTTAATATGTGGAAGGTTTGGTGGAAAGGGACTCAGGGTTTAGTGTTTATTTTATAAGAAAATTACAATAACAATGTAAAGGATTTGATGTAATAATGAAGTGTTACATGTTTTTGAATAAATAAATAAATTATATACTTAGATTATATATATATATATATATATATATATATATATATATATATATATATATATATATATATATATATATATCAGGAAACGACCGGGACACCTTTTTTCGCCGAGACCCGGGCCGAGACTTAAGTTTTCCAAGCCGGGCCGGGACTTAATATATATTTTTGTTCCTTCAACAGTCTGATGTGACGACGTTTTTTTGTTGAAAAGAATCTCCAAAAAAAGTTACGATGTTTTTTGTAAAATAATTTCAAAAAAAAAAACACATCTCAGAAAAGATGATGACATTTTTTTTTTGAAAACAATATTTCGAAAATTTCTTCCTAAAAAAACGTCGTCACTTTATGAATGATAAACGAAAGAAAATATTTAAATCCCGCCCCAGCGTCTAAAAACACCGGGATACCGGGCCGGGACGCTCAAAAAACAGCTGGGTACCCGGTCGTTTCCTAATATATATATTATAATGTTAATAATTTGTAAATCGCATTACAAAGGATATTGACGTATGAACCACAAATATTTGAACCAATTATGGTTTTCACATTAAATACAAACTTAATACACTCTATGAACTCCATATTTTTTTGACAAAAGTCATCAAAAACATTTTTGTTTTCCGAAATAATTTTAAAATAAGAAAGACTTTTAAAAAATTAGCTTTAATTATGATGAATCGACATAAAACTTAATTTTTAACGAACCATTTTTTAATCCTGTCATATAGAAGAGTGATGTTAAGTTGTTAATTATCTTAGTGAGCATAAAGAGTGTTTAAGTGTAATCAACTTTATATGTATGTAAATAAATTTTGTATGAAATATGTTCAAATGAATAATTTTTCATACAAAAAATTATGAAAGCTTAAATTTTTATTTAGATACTTAATAATTTGTTCTAAAATGTGGGAAATAAACTATTGTAATTTTGAATAAACTTTTTAGTTCAGATTTGAATTAAGTGTCTTAATGACAATAGTTTATCTAAATTAATCAATCTATATATTTTGATTTATTTACTTTCTTAAAGGTGTACATAAAGTGAAGTGCAATGATAGATTAGCATTATAAATTTTTTTATCATGTTAAAAGCGTACTTTCTTTATTCAAGCATACATACACTCATACACATAAATTGATTATGTCAATGGCCTCAAAGGATTCTTGAAATGCATTAAATAAATATAAAGGAAAAAAGCGGCTTTCCTCCTAATTAATTTCTGTGCATTCATTAAAAATATATATACAAGCAGAAGCTTTTTAAATCTTATATATATATATATATCAGAACTGGGATTCGGTAGAAAAATCTTACGCTGGTGCATTATTCGGTGTAGATCTTCTACAGATCGATATCGGTATTCGATAGATGTTATATTATATCTAAAGTATCGATCGATATTTGGTACGGTAGATAAGAAAAAAAGATATATTTATTTATGTATCTGCTCTGTGACTTCTTCATATGCATTTAATATCGGACAATTTATAACAAAGGACAACTAAGTACATAATTTGTTATAATTTATTAGAAATACTTTGAAATTTAATACATACTAATCTTATATATACCGTACCAATTGACAGTCGGTACGGTATTTGGTAGTTTCTACCGAATATCGTATAATCGGTTCGGTATTTGAAATCTACCGTCGGTAGTATCGAATACCGATTTACATTCGGTAGTCGTATCTCTGATATATATATATATATACAGAAATCTTTAACTTGTCTTAACAGGTTTTGAGAAGCGGAATGTTTCTTTTTGAGTTTATTTGGATAATGTCTCCAGTGTAGCTTCAATTCGTCTCTGCAAGATCCAGAATCCGGACGGCTTAGTTCGGAATACCAAACATAAACAGACAAAAAAATTGACTTTGGATCGATTGATTACTAGAAAGTGCAAACTCAATTTATTTTGGTTGTGGTTTATCTGCCTCGGATAAATTAATGGGTGAAAGTCATTAAAGGGACCTCTCAATATTTAGCATTTGCACGTGGAAATAATCTTGTGAAAATATAACACAATATTCTTCTAAAATAGTATGTTTTTGCTTTGATGAATCACTTTTCTTTTAATTATATAGAAAAGTGTAGTTTTTAATAGTACATGCTCTATCTAGGGGACAAAATATTATAAATAGTCATCTCATTGTAAGGAATAATTACGAATATAATTATGAAAGTTCAGGCAAACTAATCAATAAACATAATAATTTTCAATTCATAATTTTTTTTTCTAAGTTTTGTATTCAGGATAGCAGCTGTTTTTATTATTTCTGCCGCTCCTTTCTCTCCACCAATCAATAGCAAGAAAATGTAGTTATCGCAAAAGTGATTGGCTGGAAAAAGATTTAAGTTGATTTTAGAGGGGAACCGATATATGTATACCTTTGCAGAGTAATCCGCACAGATAATATATCTTTTAAACTATCATATTGACAAATCTTGGCACCGCCCAGTCACCGATAGAATTATATTTTTGTGAAGATTTACTTTAAAAATCCATTTTGAATCCATTTCAGGAGATTGAAATATATATAATTGTACATACATTTAAAAAAAAGTCATTCAAATAGACGAAAGAATGCTCCTTTTCTATTCCAATAAATCGGCTATCCGATCTTTTCTGAAGAAAAGTGTACCGACCCTTAAAATTAACTATCGACGTATCTCTAGTTGGTATTATGAAATGAATGCAGCAGTACTTTGCTGGCGTGGTGTGAATATTAATTCCGATATAATAATAATAATATCATCCTAAAGATCGCCAATTGTCACGAGCCATGAACCTGGATCAATGGCATTTACGGATCCTTTGAATACTTTCCTGATATCATCTATTAATTTTAGTTTGATAACTCATCATACTCAGGCATATAGATAACACTGGTCAACAGCCAAATTTAGGTCGGACACATTGTCACTAATCCAAACAGAGTTTTGTCTAATGAGTCCGAATATGGTCTTCATTTTTGAAAATTAGTGACGAAAGCAGAACAGAATGGTGCGATAGCCGTGCGTGTTAAGGCGTGTTCAACTCTAAATGTTGGGGGACCAGGTTCCAATCCCGAGAGAGGATGGTCATTTTTGGTCTACCTCATTGATAAGATCCTAGGTTCGATAGACTAATTTTAATGCTATAATGCTTATTTATATCCTGTCGGATACTGCAATTCTATCGAACCATATAGGCAAAAAATAAGTGGGTTTCAATTTTTTAGCACTTTTCCGATTCAGAACTATTTCTGACATACAAGGAATGAAGTGATGAACAAATAAATAGCCATAAATTTTGATTGAGCTTAGATCAAAGTACTCATTTCAATTTTGACTTTGTCTCTGGCACATTTAGATTTTAAAATATATGTCATTTTGTACGAAAAATGAAGGGTTTTACTTAGAAACTCACTGTTTTACAAGATTAAACTTCATATGAACATGAAGAATATTATCAAGCTTTAATTTGATATGCTTCGTGCTCCTTAAAATGCTTTATTTTAATAAATATTAGCAAATCGATATCTTCTTAATCCTCTCAATTTTGCCCTATTTTAGAGAAATTCATACGTCCTTGTACATGAAAATGACTCTGAAATTTTTAAACCAATATTATTGTTCTGGATTCGTCACTAACCTGAAGACCATATTCGGAATTAGTGGATCAAACTCTGTTAGGATTAGTGAAAACTATTCATACCTAAATTTTAAAGTTGATTTGGGTTGTCCAGTATAATGGATGTTTGTTTTGTTTGCATTATATTTGATGACAAATGATAAATATTCACTCATAAGACGCAAAAAAAGGAAAATGAGTTACCAATATAAAAGTTATGTTTATTTTGGAGTGTGGGACAACTGTTACTCATTAAATGAGATTCAAATATTAACTAAATCAATTGCCCATACTAAGTGTTCATAATATATTTTGAACACCTCAGCAATTTATAGTCTTTTTAGAGACTTTATTGATATAAAGATATTACATATAAAAATATATATAACTAAACATTTTAGCTTAAAATTAAATCTAAAATCTAGCAACACTATATATAAAAATTAATTATTAAAAAAACATTAAGGAAACAATATTGTAATAAAAATACAGCTATAATAAATGATGTCGCAAACAATAAATAAAATACTAAAGATTGAATATATTATTTAGTTTGTCTATTAGCAAATTTCCTGTACTGCCTCATAATCCGTTGCAGAAATTGGAGATGATCTGCGAAGCAAGACGGATAAAATTTTATCAGATCCCCCACATATTTCCACGGAATGGTATTGATTGTAGGGATCTTCACTGTAAAGGCCAGGTATCGCACTGGCGTCGAAATCATGATGGCCCGAATGTTTTCAATGACAATTACTATGTCATGAGTAAATTTCTCCGCCAAATAGCTGCGAATACTGGATAAAATTAGCTCCATAGCTTGTGTTTTCGCTGGAGCATTTATGGGATTAGAACTTAGTCCGAATATAATTATGGCCGTGACAGTTCTTTTTTTTCACTCCTTTAACGTTGACCCTGACAAATTCCCTTATGAAGAGGAGCGCAGGACAGTAGGCAAACACATGGACCCCTGAATGAAATAGTTGTATTTACATGGCCTATTAAAAAACATACATTTAGTAGAAATTTGGAGCTGGGAGGTAAATCTTTTTTCATCCATAGTTTTTGAGAAAGAACTTATAATTCGTTTTTTTTTCATGATTAAAATAATTTTATTCTGTTACTGCAAAAAAGAATACAGTGTAAAAAAATAAACTAAAAACATACAGATAACAATTATATTAAAAAAATCTGGACAGTTACGTAATAAAAACATCATTGAACATTGTAGTTCAAGAAATTCATAATTCGTTTCTTCCACGACAGTTGGAGGCCTAGCTCTTATATGTATATGTGTATCGCACAATTTCTCGGCTTCCTCTTTTGTATTTTGTGAAAAGGACATCCTAAAGTGCCTAGGTATCGGTGGAAGATGATTCCCTGCTGCTCTATTTAATGGAAAGAAAAAAATTCCACACTTAAACAGAGGCTCACTGTCTAAATCGTGAATAGACAAAATTTCTTCTGATAAAGCCTTCCATTCTAGTTCTTTTGGCCCTGGGATATTTTTGAAATATAATGTCTCGTTAATATTTTGTTGAATAATGCCAACCGTAGAAGAAGATGAAAAAAGCGGCGTGCCTTTCCAAATTATTCTTTGTATGGTTGCTAATATAGAGGAAAATTCCATTAATTTTTCGTTCGTAGCATCTGTCCCAAACATGAGTAAAAAGAATGCTGAACTGGACGAGAATCCAGCTCGCCATACCTGGTCAGGATTAACGGATAAATCCACTATAACTTTCTGAAATAGCAGCGATAGTCCTCCTCCAATATGCAACCTTGGCCTTTTCAAAGAGGTCAAATAACTACTATGAAACAGCTCATTTAGCCATTAGTTTTCATGTGAGATGGATTTTTCCGTAAGCCAAGGAAGAGATGCTGATTTTACAGAACGTAAGGAACAATTGAAAATTTTATGGTCTTTATCACGATTCTTGAGGGGGACGACTGACCAAGATGAATTTGAGACATCTAAGACCACTTTGGCATCCTAAATCTTTAAAGGAAAGTGGCGCATCGAGAGCTTTTTATCCTTATTTTTGATAATTTCTTGGCTCTGTTTTATTTATCCATTAGAGGCACGTCTCTTATCCAAAAAAAATGACATCTGCTGGAACAAAACGAAAAAAGAGACTCAAATATTTCCAACCTACCTGCCTCGATGCACTACTTTACATTAAAGCTTTAGGGCATCCCTAGCATTAACTCAGCTACGTCTTTTTCCCCTTTCTTCTACCCTGTATGTCATCCCCACACAAGCCTAATGACTAAAAAAACTGTATCCCATCTGATTCTTCTTACCATATACATTCAAGAATACATTGTTTTTTCCTTCTTAGCAGGAGGCATGCATGCCAGGGATCATTAAGGTAATCAATATTTGCATTTTGCATAATTTGTGCAATTTTGATAGCATCATTCGTCAAGATCAGTCACGTCCTGAAAGGAAGAAAATTAGTAGATTGGATACGTACAATATTTGAAGGAGTATAATATCCTTCCGTTTTAATTTCTCAAGTGTGTGTAATCGAGTATATTTTGCCATTGGGCATATTAGTTATATTTGTAACTAGTCTAAAATATATAAATAAATAAAGAAACAATAAAGTTATATTAAAAAAATTAAAACAAATAAAAACAAAATGTCCACGCAGAATGGATTATATGGGGACGCTGCGTCCAATGGCCCTAGCTGCGGTCCTGGCTGTGTGAAGGGTAGTGGCCAACCTCAAGGCCTTAGACAAGTTCCACACAGATATTGCGTGACATGCAAAAAGTAGCTGTCTCCCTCCCAAGTGGGTACGCCACTGAAGTTGTGGACCTCATGGGCCTCCTCGGGATGGAGAAGACGAAATCACCAATCGGGTTCCTGGCACCGCTGGAGTAAAAGCATTTCCAAGTCTCCAAGGCCACCGCCTTGGCGGCCACCTCGTTGAGGGAGGGGAGGCCTGCTCTCTCAAGGAGGTCCCCGATGTGGATGTGATCCCGCCTCTTACATCCAACGATGCTCCTGGCGGCGTCATTTATGGCGACCTGCACATCCCTGTGTGCGACATTTGGCCCCTTGCACTCATTATCGAATCGAGAAATTGCCACAGCTGCGGCAGCATAATAAATCTTGCCAATCATCAATCCCTTGGCCAGCATTTAGGCATTTTAAGCTAAGATATATGTCCTGCCTATACAGTAAAATTTGCATACCTTACAACCTCATACATAGCTATTTGCACCTTTATAATATTGCAGGTGTATATGCTCACAAGATAAATGTCCACTACAAGACATTTGCTCACAACCCAGCAAATACCATCAATATTTTATATTTACTCTCTTTTACACATAAATAATATAACAAAGTAATGCCTAACTCATAGGATTGTAACACCTAAATCATACCGGTTGATTGGCAATTGAAACATATTCCACTCTTAACATAAACTTGGATTGACATAGGAGTTATAAGTCTTCATTTTCTAACAAGGGTGTAAGTCTTTATATCATAATCTTAATGTACAAGATTTAATTTGTTTTTTTGGTTAAGACTTTTTATTTATCATCATCAACGGACAGACATGATAAAATACACATAAGACAATACGAGCATAAATAGGAACATAAAAATAGGCAGTTGCATAAAAACAATACATAGATGAACATTATAGATCATAATTACTGCCTAGAAATAAAATAACCTTTTATAAAGGGACAATAAGACGATGTTCAAAGCTAAAAATAATCACAATATGATCGTTCTTTACAACAAAAAAACCTTGAATTCTTCTATCAATTGATTATATCAGGCTTAGAAATTGTTTCGAAAGTCGATGGAATGAATTGATGATATCCAGGAGGAAGATGCCACTTGAGAGATTCCGAGTGCTGAGTAACGCGCGGCTGGTCCTATCATAATGGAACAAGATTGTTTGTTTTCTACATATTTTAATATCCTTGATGAGCATTAATACATAGCGTTCCCAGAACTGTATGCTGAGTCAAATGTATATTCGTTTCAAGACAACTAGTTCATCGTCATAATAGGGTGAATTCTTGTTCAATTACTGTTCAAATACTAGCATGTAGTAATGCTAGCTTTTTGGAAACTACAAATCTACAAGTAAACATACATTGACATAATAAAACGGTAGACATAAACCAAATCATTGATATTTTATAATATTGTAGTTTTATATTTGTTTTCTGATTATTTATAAAAAATGAGAAAATGCGTGATAAAAATAATGTTTTTTCTTGCTAGATATATTCAAACATTAGACCTTCACGTCCATATCATTTAAAAGGTTTAAAAGACCATAAATCAGGGATGGGTAAACTTTTTGACTTGCGGGCCTAAATGTCAGCGCGTCATCTATTGGTGAAAAGCCGTATTGTATGGACAAGACGTAATGAATGATTTGTGAAGCATTATTATATTATTTTCTGGACAAGTTCAGCAATCCAGATTAAATTGTCTAACGGGCCGTATACGGCCCACGGGTCTTAGTTTGCCCATGTCTGCCCTAAATAATGTGTCTCTTAGGGCTTAAAAAAACTAAACTTCGGATTTAGTTGATTTTTTTTGCATGAAAACCATTGTAGCCTCAATATTATCCTTTATTTAAGCTTTCGATATATACCTAAATGTATTTGCATTGCATTAATTATAGTTTTTATCATATAAGCATTCTAAAAATCTTCACTTTTGCAGAGTAAGTTAATTTTTCTTTTATTGAGTCTATTATACATTCATTTATTAGTTAGGCTTAAACAATTTAAATTATAATTATTAATTTTTTAATAGGTTGTGAAAAAAGATGGGGCTTTTGTACATGAATAAAGGAAGAAGGCCAAGAAGAGCGATCAAATTGCAGGCCTCGAGCATGTACCTAACAAAACATTGGATGCAAAAATGACTGAATAAAATAAAAAGATCAATGTTAGAGAACACAGCTGATGAAACAAAGATGAGCAGGAAAGAAGTTTGATTTGAGCAGTAAGAGACAAGTTGTAAGGGATAAATTACAAAAGTATGAACCATGATGTCATCTTAAGGGACTACAAGTCATATATATATATATATATATATATATATATATATATATATATATAGGTGTGATCAAAAAGTATCCGACTTTTGGTTTTATTGGTCAAACGAACACAGCTATGGGGCGGACTTGCTGTGTGGTTGGAGCATGACTACTGCGCATGCTCATTTTTTTCTACAGCTCCAATACAAGTCAGTCGGCGTCAGGCCATTCATGATTGAACAGGTGCAAGTGAGTGTCGTCGGATTTATTTTCTTTAAAATGTCAAAAAGTCGAACAGCGTTATTGCATAAAATTTGTTTTAATCTTGGTGATTCGCAGTGGAAACAATTTGCAGATTAAAGTGTTTTGGAAATGAAGCGATGGGCACCACACGATAAAGGAGTGGTACAACCGCTTCAAAGATGGCCGCTTGTCATTTGAAAGTGAACCCGCTCAGGGAGGCCCTCACATCGAAAAACGATGCCATCATTGATCAAGTGAGGAACCTGGTGATGCAGAACCGCCGAATCACGATCAGATAACTTGTAGACGAGGTGAATATTAGTTTTGTTCCAAAAAATCAATTTTTACTGTTCGACTTTTTCTGATTTTAAAGAAAATAAAATCCGACGACACTCACTTCACCTGTTCAATCATGAATGGCCTGACGCCGACTGACTGTATTGGAGCTGTAGAAAAAATTGAGCATGCGCAGTAGTCATACTCCCAACCACACAGCAGTCCCGCCCCCATAGCTGTGTTCGTTTGACCAATAAAACCAAAATAGATACTTATTATGATCATATATATATATATATATATATATATATATATATATATATATATATATATATATATATATATATATATATATATATATATAATATATATATATATATAGGGTTGTTCTTATTTTTCAAATGTTTGAAATGTTAGCAACATTGTGGATTTTCTGTTTCTTGGTGATAAAAGAAGACGACATACAAAGTTTGAACAAAATCGGTCAACATTACGAGGTCGCGCAACGAGGTCAAAGTTTTAAAAATTTAGTAAAAATATAGTTTTCCGCAAATTTCTTCAAAATGGTGGACGTTACAGACTTCAATAATAATTATTAATTTAAAGGAAATCTAATTTACTACCAGACGTATGTTTGATGTTTTTTAATAAAACAAAGTTTTCAGTAAAAACAAAGCAAGAAAGGGAGTGAGTATTGTTAGCTTATTTCATAGCTTTTTTGTATCAATTAACTTCACTCGCCTGTAGAAGATGACTTGTTCGCTTCAGAGTAAAATAGTACTTTTAAGTTTAGTAAAACTTTAGATGATAAATCCAAAAATGACCTTGGTTGCATTCTATCAATTCAGAATTCAGTACAATCTGAGTTTACATCATATGATTCAGAGCCTGTATTGACCTATAAGAAATCGATTATGAAAAAAATAAATAATAATTTGTTTCTTAGATTTGCGTCAAGGTATCCTCTCAAAATTTTACTTTGTCTCTGACGCATACATAATCCATTATATGCGTCATTTTGTACGCGAGATAGGCTTTTTTAATGTACATATAACTCTCTACTTATTAAATTGACATGATTTAGTATACCAAAATATTAAAGCTGGTTAACCAAGCTTTCATTTGATATGTTTGGTGTTCTAAAAATCGCTATACTTTAAGAGATATAAGCAAATACGTACTCTCCCCAAAAATTGATCTTTTGATATGAGAATATACGATTACCATTGGTAACGGTTGTTAGTGTTACCTCGATAGCAAGAAAAAAAGAAGGGAGAGAAGTGAGGCAAAATACCCTCTCCTTCTCTTTCTCTTCTATCCAGGTAACACTAACAGCCTTACCATATGGTAATCGTATATTCTCATATCAAAAGATCAATTTTTGGGGGAGAGTACGAAAAATGTCGTTCGTCATTCGTTTGTCGTTCACAAAAAGTTATCGTTCGTCGTTCATCGTTAATTTCAAATTGAATCGTTCGTCATGCATCGTTCATTTGTTACTCGTGATTCTGAAAAAACTGACGACATTTTTAGAAAGGAAACTTTTCTTGCCATTCTGAAAAGAAGTGATGACGTGTTTTTGTTTTGTTTTGCGAATAGGAAATTTTCCCCATGCAAAAAAAAACAAATCTTTGTCTTTTGGCGCCAACAACTTTCGTTGTCGTTCGTCAAAAAACGACAAACGATTACAAATGAACGACAAATCAACAAATATATATATTCGTTGTCGTTCGTGAAAATTTTATCGTTTGGTGTTCATCGTTACAAATGAACAACAAATCAACAAGACAAGATATATATATATATATATTTATTTATATATATATATCAAAAGCTCTTTACGTGAACAGAATTTTTCTCTTCTGTGAATGCTCTCAAATCATCATTGCACGTTTCTTAACATAAACAATATTCTCTGGTGCAGAGTAGGTGCTCAAATAAATGTGTGTCCAGTCAAATAACAACAACAGGGAAATCATCATCTTTAAGTCCACAAATTATTTCTTGCCATTATTTATTCAATTGATATAATTGAATAAAAGAAATTGTATTTGTTCAATACTTAGTTGTATTCCATTCAAATACTTGCCTATCAAAGCATTTGGGCCATTCTTTCCATGGACACTCATTTTCCTTTCTATCTCAGGTCATTTTCTCCTAGTTCATTTCTTTAAGAAACCAGTGTTTTAAGATGGAGCCTTGCATGGGATAAAATGACGTGGATGGATCTAACAATATATTTTCTTGTATAAAATATGGGATTAACTTTATAAGCATTTCTTGTAACTAAATGCTTGAAAAAAGTTTTGTCATATTTTAGACCTTCAAATTATTTTAAAGCCAATTTAAAACAAAAGATCTCAGTTACAGTAAACTGATTGTTTTAGTCATTAATTGTTATTCACTATTTTTGACTCATTTGTGCTCTGAAATTTCACATTCCTAAAAAGAATTATTATATTAATTTAGCTCATATGAATCTAAGAGCACCCCTACGAGATTGCCAAAAAGAACTTTTCATCCTTGGAGGCAAATCGGATTCTTCAACATTGAAAGCCTATCGAGCAATTAAGAACTATTATATTTAATCCGGACATAACCATAATTTCTGGAACGTAGATAAAAAGAATGAATGATTGCAAGCTGGATACATTGTGATCACATTCAGATCCCCTTAACGTTCGAAAAAGGTTTTCATAAGTTTCAAAAAAGTACCCTTTTAGAAGAAGGAATTTTGTTTAATATCCGAGGCCTTGAAAACCTCAAGCACAAACTCCGCTTGAAGTCATTATAAAAAACGGATTAGAACGCAAATGGATACCGTAAAGATCATTATGTTCGAATTTGGAGAGGTAATCGGTGATTACGAGGAAGTACTATACGAAATCAGGCCAGAGGTCGAGGGAGAAGAAAATATTCAAAAGTTCTTGATCATATAATGTCTGGAAAATATAATATGAAAATTAAGCCAGAGCAGAAACTGCCCGTTTTTTTACCAATTAAAGGGAAAAAAGTAGATATAAAAAGCGATTTTCAATTAGTCCAATGCTTCAAATGTCTGAAGTTTGGGTATAAGAAGTCGGGATGTAATGAGGAGAAAAGAATGTCTTATACAGAGTATGTAGAATACTTGAGAAAGGAACACGATCTTCCTTTAAAATAGAGAGTGCACAAGATGTCATCACGACAGAGTTTGAGTCGTACGAATAGGAATCGGAAGGAATACAACACGGAAAGGAAGAGGCGGCAGGTTGCGTCCTGGACTCTATGAAGAAAAAGCTACCCACGGTTCTGGAGAAATCAAAAAAACGAAAATGTAAAGGAGATACAAGAGGGTCGGTCAAGAGGCCGATACTTTGAGAGAGGATTGGAAAGTTATCTTATGAAAACGCCCAGCCGGAACCAAAAATATTAATACTACGGAAGAAAGAACGTCAAAGCAAAGTGGTTAACAAATTTATGGAAGCCCTCGGGAAGAGGCGAAGAAAAAACTTCTAAAAGGAAGCCGTATCCCAGGAGAAGGAAAAGTCCAAGACGAGTCCGAAAAGGAATGACAACGCCTTTAAGCAGAATGAGTAAGCATTCGATTTTTAATGTGCAAATATGCATAACTGAAATTTTACTTCTTGAAGATATTAGCTTTATTACATATATTTTATGTTTTTACCCCTTACTTTTAAGTCAACACTGGTTGGATCTTTCTAATATCTTACCTCACAAAAACATATTACATGCAAGTTTTTTAATATACATGGGACCCAGCTCTTTTATTCATTCAGATTTTTGTTTGTTTTTATTAAGCTTTGAGATGGATCTTAAATAATATCAGCAAACGGAAACTCGGTATTTAACAAAAGTAAAAGTAAATTATTTTTAGAGTATATGATATCATACAACCCTGATATAGTTGCAATATGTGACACAAGGTTTAAGAAGGTGGCGCTTTGTGATTATTTTCCTGAAGAAAGTCTTAATTACTCCAGCAGTTAAGAAAAGAGCAAATCATCACCCATCAAGGGGAATTTTAGTTTTGATAAAAAGTGAATTAAGGCCCCGATGATTGCAAGGATGAAGGGGAAATTTCTGTGTACTGACAGTGAGCTGGAGAGGTAGAAATGTTAAAATTGTATCAATTTATGGACCGAATTCGGATAACCCTACGTTCTTTCATTCTATTGAATCAAAATTTATAACAGAAAATACTCGTGGGGGTGAAAACCTAATATTAATGGGGGATTTTAATGTGACCTTAAACCAGGAGCAGGATACATTCGGTTATAAAAATTTAAATAATAGTAAAACTAACACCGTATTGAAGGATATCCTTTATAAAAATAGGCTCACTGACCCTGCAATAAAATTCAGCGACAATCCTCAACACACATTTCATGTCAGAAGAGAATATAATATCATTAAAAGTTCTAGACTAGACTATTTTTGTTTCTGAGGAGCTATCGACCTTGGTTGCGGGTTATAAGAATATTCCTTTGCAAGGAAGCAAGGGAATCGCCAAGACACTTCTTGATCGAGTGTTCATATGTAGCTCGTATTTTTTAGGGCACTTGGTGACCCTTTTTTACAAAGATTTTAATTTAGTATTGAAACCGAGAGAGTTTGTTTTCTTTTATGTGGGTCCCCATCAAAACAAAATAATTTTATAACTTCAAAAGTACAATTTTACATATACAAATTTTGATCCCCGGATGATTTTATGAGTATTAGTGACGATTTTATATTATATGTGATCCATTTGTAAGTGTATAAATTAATTTGTTATCGATGTGATTAAATGTTTACATGAAATATAGTTGTACTTGCTACAAAAAAAGAACTATTATATTTAATCTGGACATAAACAAGAGATGTCAGAGATCAGCAATTGATAATTTGAACCACTGACCTACATAATAACTGAATATACTGAATAAGAGAAAGAAAGAGCGATTTTGAAATCTGTAACTCATGAACCAATGAAAAAGAAGAGCACTTATTATCCCTTGAGCTGTCAAAGTATATATAAAGCCCTATGAAGATATCGAAACAAAAAAATAATGATGCAAATAAACACTTAAGTTTTTTCTAAGAAATCAATGTCCCTTTGGACATTTATTTTGGGATTCTTTCCTTCTTTTGTTTCCTAGTATTCTTTATAGATCATTTTTTAATTGTACCTTACGTAGCAGCTATTTTAACTACAATTCTGACGTCATCAAGTTGGTGATTGAAGGCTACTTCAAAGTTATCCAGTTATTATTAGGTCGGGGTTTTAAATCAACTTTACCTGCCGAACCGAGTTGCTGCAACTACCGAATGTAAATCAGTATTTAGAGCTGGAAGCGTTGTTACCTGGAGTTGTGAAGAAGTTTAACTTTGCAAAATAAATAAACAATCTGGAGCTGAAAGCGTATTTAATATCGGACAACGACTAACAAAAGACGGTTATAATTTGTTTACTATTGCCTTCCATTTCCTTCAAATCCGAGTGGATATATTATTTATATAAAAATAACATGTATTAAACTTCAAATAAGCTCTAAATAAATTATAACAAGCTTTGCACTTAATTGTCTTTTAGTATAAATTGTCCAAATCTAAATGCATATGAAGAAGTCACAGAGGGGATACATGAATAAATTTTTCTTTCTTTCTGATCTACTTCACCGATCGCTATTCGGTAGATATATAAAAAATCTACCGAATCGGCGGTGGCGAATCCCAGCTCCGCTGCCGAATAATTGGATTATTCAAAGTTGTAAATAAATATTGTGATGTCAATAAGGATTTCTTGTACTCAAGCCCCAATCTTAAAGGATCGTTAAATTATTTCTTCTAACTCCAAGGATTTTGTTAAGGGTACTTTTCTTCATAAAATGAATATTATTTCGTAAACAATTTAATGAAAGAGGATTTATAGTAAGTTCTAGTGCCCGCCCTTCTCCCTAGACATGCTATTTTTGTCCACTTTTCGGTTTTTTACACTGTTTTTATTACGAAGTAGGTTATTTATATATTTTATTTATTTTATTAAGCGTTTTTATGATATGTTTCATGTCCTTTAACAGTTGCTCTCTACATATATATTTTACTAGAAAAACTGTATATTTTATTTCCTCGAAGATGTGAATAAATAATTATTTAAAAAACATTATTTTGTAAATAAGTCATTAACTAATTAAAAGAGGTGGGGGGGGGGGGGAGGGGAAAGGACTACTCCTTTCACAAAAAAATGCATTTAAAAACTTTTGAGTCAGACACAGGCTGCTGCTGTTGTCTTGTTCAGAGTTTGCTAACGCATTGGTAAGCTGTGCTGAAAAGAAAAGAGAGGGCCAATCTTATGTGAATAAAGAAACATGAAATTTAATTAAAAATTTAAACTGTGCATCGCAGAAGTACAACCATACATACATATATTAGGAAGAGGGTGACATGAAAAAAAGAAAGTAATTATCAAAATGGGTCTCTTGATTATACATATGAATATATATATATATATATATATCCAAGAGAAGTGTAGGAGGAGGCTTCATGAGTGGAGTCTCCGTAGTTATCCGAGACAGATCCGGAAGAGGGGGGATGGAGGGAGTGTAGATATTTGAAGACGAATGAGTAGGAATAGGTCATGAAGAACCTCCTCTTATCACGATCCAGGTGCCCAAAGATTCCAATTCTATGTGTACAGTCACTATTTCTCGATCCCGAGACTCTTCAGGATGGGAGTAAGTTAATTTATATATATCTCTCTCTCTGTGTCTTTCTCTATCTGTGTTTCTATATCAATATATTTTATATAAGGAGGAATTAAATATTCCATTTACGTCATCATAATACACAAATATAATGATGATGATAAGGCAATCTAAAAGATTTACTCAATTTCTAAAATGAATCCTTAATTTCTCGGCTTAAACAAAAACACATCTCTGAATTTTTGATATCTTGTAGAAAAAAGTCTCTTCTATCAACTCAAGGCGAGAGCCGATTGACTATAAAAAAGTGGCATCAAGGCAAAAACAAAAAGTTTAATTTCATTACCATAGAGCTTTCAAATGCTCAAAATGGGCAATTCAAGTATAAGATATAACACTAAAATATTTTCAATTATTAGGCTTATCAAAAACTCCATAACGAACTCGAAAATTTCCAATTAAAAATAAGGCCGGGATTTTGGCCGGGAAAAAGCCCAAATTTAAGAGGCATGTAACTTTGCTCAGACAACAAATTTGGAACTGAAACTTAAAACATATAATGCAAAGTCTTAATTATTCTATGGTGTAAATTTCATTTGAATCCATGAACCCAAAATTTCATTGAAGTAATTTTTTTGGGAATGACCCATATATATGTACACAACTTCATTATTGAATTTATAATTATGCTATATGGAAGAGCATTGAAGAGACCAGCCAAAAACATATAGAATAAAATGTATGGCCAATTTGTTTTTGGATACTGGTTTTATTTAGTTGTGGGTATGGCTTTTTGTTTTTATCCACCTGAGATAAAAAGAGAAAAAACAGCTGTCGATGGAGACATTCATATGTAACATTCATATATATAAGTTTCGACGGTATGCCCAAGGAATTAAATTTTTTTAGTGAAGAAGGCTTGAGAAGGAGTAGTATTGAGGCATTGAACACCTTATCTGTCGATTAATTGCAACGAACTAACTTTAATCGTTTAAAAACCTTGTCGATTATTAATCGTTAATCGATTAACTTTTTGCATCTCCAGGCCCGCCCACGAGTAACATGGGACCGATTTTTTATGAATGTGCCAACTGTGCCCCCATAACAACTGTAGGGCCCCCAACAGCCTGGGCCTGCTGCTGGGCCTGTGCATCTCTGATATATAATAAAATGTATGGCCAATTTGTTTTTGGATATTTGTTTTATGTAGTTGTGGGTATGGTTTTTGTTTTACCCACCTGAGATAAAATCAGAAAAAACAGCTGTCAATGGAGATAAGGTAACATTCATATAGAAGTTTCGACGGCCACAATATGCCCAAGGAATTGATTTTATTAGAGAAGGAGGCTTGAGAAGGAGTAGTATTGAGGCATTGTACACCTTAATGGAACAAGTAACAAGTCCGGGTGAAAAAAAGCTCCACTAGTCTACGAGTCCTGTGGAATACGATACTCCGGCTATATGAGTGTACATACATACGTTCGATGTAAAACTCTCTAGAGCAGATTGGCTCTCATCTTCTCCACTCCCAAACGTTCCAACCACTGGAAAATAGAGGAAATAATATGTTGCATCCAGCAGATTATTATCTATGCAGCGAGAACTAACTCCTCAAAACTCCCATATGGGATTGAATTTCTTTAGACCGGAATCTTTCCCTCCAGTAGGAACTGAATAACGACGGAGGTCCGAAGCAGAAGGAAATTTAACCCAGACATCTCTAAAAGTTGTACTTATTTTTTTTTAATAGTTAATCTAGAAAAGTTCGTGATTTACCCTATAAATCAACACTTCTGGTGCTAGAATGGCAATATACGGCGGATTTATTTAAGTTCTACCTCAAAGTTTCGCTGAAGTATTTTACAATGTTAAAAAAGATAATTAAATCTTATGAAACTTTTAAAAGAATTTATTTATTTGATTGATTTATTATGGTTCTAACGTTTGTGTGTGTTTAAGTTTTAAATATGTATTGTTTTGATGTTTTGACAATATTTATTATATTTCGTTGTTATATTTTATGTTTTGAAAGGCAACTCAGGCGAGGAATAATTTTAAACTTCAATGTTTATTGACGTTATACACATAATTCCTTCCCTAAATATTTTATACTCAATAAGTGTCCATCGCTCCTCTATTGGGGAATCTCCTTACATGCAGAAAAATGTCCCTTTGTGGGTTACTCTCCTATGACCAGTGTTGTTTCCTAACGCGCGTGCGAGTAATATATCGTAGTTACATATTACTTTCGTGGAAAAAATATTCGACGGGCATTTTTTATGAAAGTTAATGAACTGTGAATGTGACGTTGTCACCCAGTGGACATAAAATGCAAACTAGGTTTGGTGAGGATTTTTACAAATCCTGTTTGAATTGCCTTTACATACTATTGTTTAGGAATGCTATAAAAGTAATATCTAATATATAGTAATATATCACTTTTCATAAATAATAAATAATACCTTAAAAAAATATTACTACGCAGTAAAATTAGTAGTATATTACATACTACTTTACATTAATATTCGACCAACACTGCCTGGAACTAAGATATTATTTAACTCAATCTTATATTCTTTATAAAATAAACTCTGAAAAAAAAGAAATCACATTCTTCACACTCTATTTTAAATCTCTTTGATATTTGAGTCACTCAACTTTTTCATATATTCGTATGTATATATAAATAAACTCACTCTTTTCCTGCTCAAATGCTTTACTTTTTATGTGAATTATATTTAATATATATACACTGCAAGTTCTTCTCAAATTCCAAAGATTGTATGTACAAACACGTAGGTATATATATATATATATATATATATATATGCTCTTAGGTACAACATCTCTTGATGGCAGTTAGGGTGATGCTTATCGTACATGTATTATAACACGAATTATTTACTACATACAACTACACTTAAAGTTGTATACATTTATGTGATGTTGAAATGATACAATATTATACCTATATATTATAGTAATCATGGATATATGGTGGTGTCATTTTTTATTCATGGATTGAGCAATATTTTTACATTTAACTAGAGAGCATTCAAGAGTTATATGTGTATGTTATCATATGCATTAAGGGATTCCATATTATCGGTGTTGAGGGAGGGTTTGTTTGTTATCTCTCTGAAATCTGTATTGTTTTTTAAACATATATATTATGTATTAATTATATATTCTTCTGAATATAGTTATTTAAGGGTTATCAGACGAAATTCCATTTTCATGGTTCGATAGAATTGCATCTGATAGGATATATATATATATAAGCATTATAGCATTAAAAATAGTCACTCGAACCTAGGATATTATCAATGAGGTAGACCAAAAATGACCATCCCCTCTCGAGAGTATTCAAACCACCGCCCTCAACATTGAGAGTTGAACACGCCTTAACACGCATGGCTATCGCACTCCCTAAAGTCCATTTATTTATCATATTAATATTGGCAAGGGATATCTTTAACCCCGACCTGACATGGAAAGGGAAAAAAATGCTGTCGATGGGAAAGCATAGATACATCTTTCTTGCATTTCTCGGGCATGTCTTTTATTATAAGAGTATCAAATTGATCACAGACCTCTCTTTTTTTTTCTATTAAAGTGTTGGTGTTATTAAACATCTTAAGTTCTTCTATTCTAGAGGAGGAACTTTGATAAGAAGTTCCTTCTGTGTCCTGAGTTAATACTTATTCCACAGGAGGATTCGTGGACGAGCGGAACAAACATTTTTCTTGTTTGAAATTATTAAAAACATTTTTAAATAAAATAAGTCAAAAGTTGTTGTTGTTGTATATTATTATTACGTCATAATAAACAGCTTCAGTTCTTCTTACATTCTTCATATCAGGGTTCCTCCCCCAGAATAGAAGAACTTAAGTTGTTGAATATAATGTAATAATATTACCACCAACAGCTGATGAGTAATAATAAAAAGAGAGGTTTGTATAGTATTATTGATACTATAATCAAAGATATACCAGAGAGATACAAGATAGATGTGTTTATGTTATTTAATCGAACGCATTGTTTTCTCATGTCGTGAATAAAGTCATCCCTGGTCATGATATTAATAAAAACGTTTATTATAAAGTGTCTATGGACTCAAATATGACCATACAAAAAATTATGCTGATCACTTTACTCACTTTAGTGAGTACCGTCAAAACTACTCCTCCTATAAAGTTGACTACATACTCAATCGAGAAGATAAAAATTATCAACTCTAAGAGTTCTTTGATTTTCGTATAGCGACCTAATATGACTATCCATTCACTTGGTGAAACAGTTTAAACTTGGAAAGAAAAGTTAAAAAATTATATATAAGAGAGATTCCAGTGATGCTTTATAATGAGTCGTCCCTATAAATGATGCAACTTTTTTCCGTTTACTATTCCTTAAGACTTGGTATTTAGACCTGTTCTGTTATAAATCAATAATTCCTTCGTTTTTCCTTGTTGTTTCCTCTACTTTAAGGAAAATCATTTCGTCATAAGTACAACATAATATGGTTCACATTAGTTGCTCAGCCAAGTATTTCTCTTCCTTTCTTTTAATGTGTATAGAGTCCATTGTTAAAAAAGCATAGTTAAACATTATAAAACAAAGTATTACCCACATAATCCAACATTGTAATGTATAAACTCCCTGTGTTTTCAAACTAAATATAAGTACAAAAATGCAGTCAAGGAGTGAATGCAAGGCAATGAATGCAAAAGCATTGACAGTCACAGCTATATATTATCTGTATGTGTGTTTTAAATAACTATATAAATGCATATATTTATGTATCTACAATCACACAGTAAATACATATGCATAAGGTAAGCAACTGCTACTTCTGCTTGCTTGAACAGTTATTGAGTCTTGCAACAGAGTGAAATACCATAGGGTGTGATGCCAAAAATGAGACTCTTATCTTATACTGACAAAACTGCAACATTTTGATGCTTTATATGATTTAGTATAATTATTTTATGTCAAATGATCTTAAGACATCGAAACATCTCCATTGGTATTTTTTTTGCCTATTTGGTTCGAAAGAATTGCATCCGACAGGATATAAGTAAGCATTATAACATTAAAATTAGTCACTCGAACCTAGGAGCTATCAATGAGGTAGACCAAAAATGACCCTCCCCTCTCGGAGTATTCGAACCTGCGCCCCCAACATTGGTAGATGAACACACCTTAACACACACGGCTATCGCACCCCCCCCCCCCCTGGAATATTTCCATTTTAGAGCTAAAACCATTGTAGAGTAATTTGTTAAAATGATTTATCAAGTTGTTACACCTGTCAATATACAGTAAAATGTTGTTTTTTTCTATATATGTTACACCTTTGTGAAGTAAAAAAAACTATTGCTTATAAATGTGTATATAAGCCCTTTTTTTTGCCTATATGGTTCGATAGAATTGCATCCAACAGGATATGAATAAGCATTATAGCATTAAATTAGTCTATCGAACCTAGGATCTTATTAATGAGGTAGATCAAAAATGACCATCCCCTCTCGGGATTCGAACCTGCGCCCCAACATTGAGAGTTGAACATGCCTTAGCACGCACGGCTATCTAGCTCCCTTGTTCTCCCTTGTTATAAGCCCCTCTTCTCTAAGGCAATGGTTGGAGTCACATATATTAAGACGGGCTTCCTATGTTTTCAATACCACCTCATAGTTGTATGTGGTAGGTAAAAGAATAATAATAAAGTAATAGATTATTGCATGGAAATCAATCAAGTCTTACACACAAGTAAAAAAAAGTATGGTTGAATGTGGTGCGTGAATGCGTCACACATTATGTGATAATGTTTGACTATATATTTTGAAAGGGAAGCGGGAAAAAAGAGACGGATGGCTTAGCATGTACTTTTGAAAGCAGCAGTGCAATAGTCATATATCTTATATTATTATCGATGTTACACATATATTATCTAGATTTTACTCATTCAGGCGACTGGCCTTGCTTTGAAAAAACCTTGCATTATTCGTCAAATGATCTATCTATTGCAGCCAAGATAACTTTGTTTATTATTGCGAAACACACATTTAAACAACAACACATCACGTATGAAGTTGAAAGAAAAATGAAATTCTACAATAATAAAGAAAGCCTTTCTCATCTCACAGCTGTTGAGATTTGAACATCAATTAAGAATATCATATCTGGATATGTGGCTTTTCCTATGAGAATCCCAAAACCGCAAAGCTTGCTCTGTAACCATGCAGCCGAAGTCGTGACGTATTTTCCATCCTTGTCACCACAATATGATAAATCGCTCGGAACAATCATTAACAGCATAAAAAGTTGAAGAAGATATGAATGAAAATTGTTTCATCACTTATACTATATGGACTTTTATCTTTAATCTTTGATATTTTAAAATGTATGGCTATTTACTTATTATAAGAATATGTGGTCTTTAAAAGGAAAATAAACTTAAACTAGAATGTTTATTTATGTTTTTATGAAACACGATTTTCCTTTGTATTATCTGTTATTTATATATAATTATGCGTTGTATATATTGGAAATAAAGACCTTGCTGATACAAAATATCAACGTTTACAACACTAAATCACTTTTCTCATGGGCCTCGATCCCTGTCATTTATAAATTCTTGGAATAATAATCTTTATTCATGTTAACTGAATAAAGGAACTGCTGATACTCAGTCTCACTTCTCTGTGCTATTTCATAACTCGCTGAACGTTCCTTTGTAATCAACTGGCTCCACACGTCAAAAGAAACGAAACAATACCCCCAGAGCAACATGGCTTCGGGCTAACAGAGGTATAGACGACACAGCCTTGGTAAAATTATTATCTGCAGCCTCCAAATCAACTGATCAAGGTAAAAAGGTTGGTCTGGCTGCCTTCGACACAATTGATCCTTTTATTCTCGTCGGGAAACTGAGGTGGATGGATGAATATGCCCAAAACCTTGTGAGAAGCTATATGTCAGGGGGAATCCAGCGTTTCAAGTGGAACAAAGCGGTGTCTGGGTCCAGAGGGATCCATTACAGCGTCAGGCAAGGTTCGGTTCTGGGACCATATTGGATAATCCTGCTCACTTTGGATCTCCCTGATTCTGCTTATAAAAATGCGACCTCCGAGGTAGACGTTGCCATCAGCATCTATGCTGATGACACATCAAGTCTAGTCGCTGCATCCTCGTGGCCTGAGATTGAAGGGGCGATAGACAATTTATCCCGTAGTGTCACAGAATACTCCAAGAGGACTGGACTCTGTCTAAACGCCGACAAAACACAGAAGGTGATACTTGGACTACATAGATCCTCATCATTGTCACCCCTAAGATCCTTGGTGTCACCATATCGGGGTGTAATGGCTTCGAAGTGCATCACACTAGGGTCACTGCTGACTTAAGGAGGAGAGTCGGAACCATACGCCGGCTAGGAGTTTCAATGCCCAGAAGACCTGTCCTGTATAACGTCGCCAAAGCCAATGTTATTGGCAAGGCCCAGACTTGTGCCTGGGTAACTCGACCTGTGCGGCTCCCTACAGAGTCAGGACTGACTTCACGGCCACATCATTGTGACGGCAGAGCACAAGTCGCTCCTTAACGATCTCGCCCGTGTCCTCCTAGGCGTCCGGAGGTCTTATAGAATGAGGACGGCTCCTCTACAGAGCGGGAATCCCAACAATAAACGAGATTGTTGTTCGACAGTCAGGGATGGCTGCTTGGAAGGTGGTCAACCTTACAAATTCCCTTCTCAGTGATGTCCACTGCACCTTGGACAAGAAGTGGAACGAGCCATCTCAGGAGTCATAATTCTATGGGCAGCACTTCTGCGGTCAACATAACAAAAACATGAATTTCGTCTCCTGAGCTGAGGCAGGCAACCACCCTACTAGAAGCAAGGCGAGCGGCATCAAGGCTTGCAAGGATCTCAAGACATCTCTATTTTTTCATAAATTAAGTTTTTGTTTTTCTAATTTATATATATATATATTTAAATTAATTTAATCCCTTCTAGTAGCTCTAAAGCTAGTGTCTTATGTCACCAAATATACATCTCATTACACACACTCAACTGGTATCTTTAATGTAACCCCTTTGAAAGAAATCGAAATCATTGGCATGAACATTGACTTTACTCCCTATTTCCAGTCGTAAGTTCAGTCTTCAGGGGTCTTCTAGTGGACCACAAGGCGTGTAGCCTTACATTTGCTACGAAACCAAAAATACGAAAATATGAATAAAAACCAGGATAGTTGAACATTAGAGAAACGTAAGGAAGAGGCATATCTTAAGGCTACAAAAAAACAGTAGCCATCAAAGCTATGTTATGTCGATTCCGATGGTTTGTTGAAAGTCTATATCGAAGCCGCGATGTATTGGTCGACCTGCTGTTTAAATTATCAATTCGTTTGAGGGTGCGGTAAAGAGTTTATACATCCGTCAGAAGATTTCAATATGAGAAAAGATTCGTACATTAATAAACGTCTCTAGGAGATAATGAAGATGGATGAGTCTTCTTGGAGAGAGATTAATTATTATAAGTGCAGCATGCAAGTCTCCTTAATTAGAACATGTGCAAGGGGCATATTTATATACGTAAAATGAAGGAATGGAGATTGACGTGAGCCATTTAACATGCAGTCATGACATACAACCTGTGAGCTTATCTTATTATTTCGTACAAAGTATTAGGGATGGTATGAGTAGATGAACGAGTTAAAGGGTTTTATATTATACAGAATACTATGAACGATAGGCAAACACAAAGTCCGTATATTAAGGTCTTGGCATATATATATATATATATATATATATATATATATATATATATATATATATATATATATATATATTAGTTAGTTAGAAATTTATTACTGTTTACAATAGACAAACATATACAGATATACATAAACTAAAGTAAAGAACACAACCACACATTGGGGTATCTGTGTTACGACAGTAAAAGTAAAGTAATCATATTTATATATTAAAAAATTTCATTATAACATTTTTCATCTTTGTACATTTTAAAAACTTGATTATTTTTGTTTCCTCATCCTCCTCTTGCGAAACTAGGTGCCTTTCGTAGGACAAAGCGGGGCATTTGTAGATTAAATGATGAGCAGTCTGTGGTTCTTCCAAACAGAGATCACATATTTCACTCGTGTTTTTCCATTTACTCAAATGAGAGAGAAATGGTCCATGTCCGGTATAGGCTTGGACAAGAAGTTGGGCATCTTGATGTCGGTGTTTGATGGGTTTTGGCTTCGGGGTTTTAAGCATGGAGCGTGTATGCTTCATCTTTTGGTCATTTCTATATCGGTGACACCATTTGTTGTAAAAGAAATCGTTAAGTGTTTTCTTTATATAACTTGGAGGAACACCGACATTTTTCCGGATTTTGCTCACACTTCCATTTTTTGCTAGATGATCCGCAAATTCATTTCCCGTTATGTCATTATGACCTTTGCACCATTCAATGTGAATATTTTTCTTCTTTTTTCCTTCAATCAGGACCTTCTTACAGTTCTTCACTACCTCGCTAGTTGTAAGTGGGTTGAGAAGAGCTGCAATCGCTGATTGGGAGTCTGATCTAATTATAATATTTTTGGAGAATTTTTCTTGATTAAGGAGATCTTCTACAGATCTTGTAATTGCCACAACTTCTGCTTGAAATACTGATGCCTCTGTGTTCAGCGATACCATTGAGTGGTGTAATGATATGTCACCCCTAGTAATTGCCCATCCAGACCCAGTATTACTTTTATCATCTTTTGAACCATCCGTGTAGATAATTGTATCGGGATTGGGGATTTCAAGGTTGTCCACCCAAATGAATTGTCCCTTAATGAAGTCACTTTCATGGTTTGTGATGGCTTCCTCCAAAATTTTGTCGCTAGAGAACCTATGTCCACGACGTGTTGGAAGGATGCCAATACCATCCCAGGTGTTCCGCAGAAAATGCCTTGTTCTCCATCTTGATTGTGTTGCTTGCACTTGGACATATATATCTAGAGGAGTTATACCCAGTACTGCTTCCATCCCTGCAGTCGGTGTTGAGCGAAGTGTATGGGTTATTGACAGAAGTGCTTTTCTTTGAACTGAATTTAGGATTTTAATCCCGTTTTTCTTTGAAGTAATAGAATGTCCCCAAGTAAGGCACCCATATGTGATGACTGGTCTGACCATTGCTTCATATAGCCATAGGACTTTATCCGGAGTTAAGCCCCATTTTTGGCCTATGATTGCCTTAGACATGTTCCATATACGAGCACACTTTGCTGCCTTTTCTTTGAGATGTTCTGTCCAGGTTAGTCCTTGATCAAAGGTTAAGCCTAGATATTTCATTCGTGGTGAATATTCAATTACTTTACCATCTATTTTTAAGCATGGGAAGTATTTAGACCGTAGTTTGTATGCTTTAGAGAATACTATGGCGTTTGATTTGATTGGATTAAAGGTAAGGCTATTTCTTCTTCCCCACTCAACAACCGTGTTGATTGCCTCTTGCATTGCATTAGCAAGTGTGGTGGGATTTTTTCCACTTACTAGTAATAAAATGTCGTCAGCATAACCAACCACTTTGATTGCACCTTTTTTAAACTTCGCCAGTAGGGTGTCCATTATAGTGTTCCAGACTAATGGGGATAGCACTCCTCCCTGTGGGCTGCCACACGTTGGATTGACGATGACCTTTTTGCCTCTCAACTCGGCTTCAACTGTTCTTGTACTAAGAAGATTTTTATACCATAATCTGATACTCTCTGGAATTCTCAGTCTTTTCATTGCATAGTCCGCAGAGAGAAATCTTACGTTATCAAAAGCACCTGTGCAGTCAAGACTGACCGCAAGAGTACATTCTTTTTGGAATATGGCTTTCTCTATTATGTCTGCGGCTTGTGATAGGGCGGTTTCTGTTGATAGGCCTCTTGTGTAGGCGTGCTGTGAGTGAAGTATAGGGATGCTTTCATCAACCTTCCACTTCACAATTCTTTCAAGTCCTTTAATAAGGAAGTTCGATAGGGTAATTGGTCTAAATGACTTTGCCAAGCTATAATCAGCCTTACCAAGTTTTGGCAAAAATCTTACTTTCATTTCTCTCCAGCTTTTTGGAGTGTAGCCCCTGCTGACAATTACTTTGTAAAGGTCCGTAATGTATCCACTAGTCTACTACCAAGTTGTTGAAGTACAATAGGCTTGAGTCCGTCCGGCCCGGCGCTTTTGTATGGACTAAACGAATTAAAGGAATTCCTGACCCTGTTGCAATCAACAAAGTTGATGTCAAACTTATTTATTTGTAAGGGGCTTTCATAGTTGACATTGAATCTACAGTTAGGAAAATGTGTCTCCATGAGTATTCTCAGGGATTCATATATATATATATATATATATATATACTGAAGTTTACTCCCTGCAGTAATCATCCGTTCCAAGCGAGGTCATTAGGCAATTCAAACCTTAATGATGTATTCAATGACGTCACCGGAGAACGAATGTATGTATATATAAATAAGTAATATATATATATACATATATACATAAATAAATTTATCTCTCTTTCTAATCTACCGTACAGAATATCGATCGATACTGTCGATATATAACAAAATCTCCCGAATACGGATATAGATCGGTAGAAGGTATATACCGAATACCAAACCGGCGGTAGATTTTTCTACCGAATCCTAGCTCTGATATATATATTAGGGTTGTTCTTATTTTCAAATGTTTGAAATGTTAGCAACATTGTATATTTATGTTGTTTATATGTTTGATGCTTTTTAATAAAACAAAGTTTTCAGTAAAAAACAAAGAAAAAATGGAGTGTGTATGTTAGCATATTTCATAGCTTTTGTATCAATTACTTCACTCGCCTGAAGAAGATGACTGTTCCCTTCAGAGTAAAATTGTACTTTAAGCCTAGTAAACCTTTGGATGATAAATCCAAAAATGACCTTGGTTGCATTCTATCAATTCAGAATTCAGTACAATCTGAGTTTACATCATATGAATCAGAGCCTGTATTGACCTATAAGAAATCGATTATGAAAAAAATAAATAATAATGTGTTTCTTAGATTTGCGTCAAGGTATCCTCTCAAAATTTTACTTTGTCTCTGACGCATTTATAATCCATTATATGCGTCATTTTGTACGCGAGATAGGCTTTTTTTAATGTACATATAACTCTCTACTTATTAAACTGACAAGATTTAGTATACCAAAATATTAAAGCTGGTAAACCAAGCTTTCATTTGATATGTTTGGTGTTCTAAAAATCGCTATACTTTAAGAGATATAAGCAAATACATTTTTGCACGTACTCTCCCCCAAAAATTGATCTTTTGATATGAGAATATACGATTACCATTTGGTAACTGCTGTTAGTGTTACCTGGATAGAAGAAAAAAAGAAGGAAGAGAAGTGAGGCAAAATACTCTCTCCATTCTCTTTCTATCCAGGTAACACTAACATCAGTTACCAAATGGTAATCGTATATTCTCATATCAAAAGATCAATTTTTGGGGGAGAGTACGTGCAAAAATATATTTGCTTATATCTCTTATATATATATATATATTAGGGCAGTTCTTATTTTTCAAATGTTTGAAATGTTAGCAACATGTGGATTTTCTGTTTCTTGGTGATAAAAGAAGACGACATACAAAGTTTGAACACAATCGGTCAACATTACGAGGTCGCGCAACGAGGTCAAAGTTTTAAAAATTTAGTAAAAATATAGTTTTCCGCAAATTTCTTCAAAATGGTGGACGTTACAGACTTCAATAATAATTATTAATTTAAAGGAAATCTAATTTACTACCAGACGTATGTTTGATGTTTTTAATAAAACAAAGTTTTCAGTAAAAACAAAGAAATAAATGGAGTGTGTAATGTTAGCATATTTCATAGCTTTTTTGTATCAATTAACTTCACTCGCCTGTAGAAGATGACTTGTTCGCTTCAGAGTAAAATTGTACTTTAAGTTTAGTAAACCTTTGATGATAAATCCAAAAATGACCTTGGTTGCATTCTATCAATTCAGAATTCAGTACAATCTGAGTTTACATCATATGATTCAGAGCCTGTATTGACCTATAAGAAATCGATTATGAAAAAAATAAATAATAATGTGTTTCTTAGATTTGCGTCAAGGTATCCTCTCAAAATTTTACTTTGTCTCTGACGCATTTATAATCCATTATATGCGTCATTTTGTACGCGAGATAGGCTTTTTTAATGTACATATAACTCTCTACTTATTAAATTGACATGATTTAGTATACCAAAATATTAAAGCTGGTTAACCAAGCTTTCATTTGATATGTTTGGTGTTCTAAAAATCGCTATACTTTAAGAGATATAAGCAAATACATTTTTGCACGTAATCTCCCCCAAAAATTGATCTTTTGATATGAGAATATACAATTACCATTGGTAACTGATGTTAGTGTTACTTGGATAGAAAGAGAAAGAAAAAAGTTTTATTGTTTTGAAATTTTATTTATATAAAATTAAAAAGTCTGTTTATGTGATTTTGTTGTTTGTTTAATATTTGTTTCTTCCTTTTTTTTTATCTTTCTATCCAGCTAACAGTAACAGCAGTTACCAAGTGGTAATTGTATATTCTCATATCAAAAGATCAATTTTTGGGGGAGAGTACGTGCAAAAAGGTATTGCTTATATCTCTTAAAGTATAGCGATTTTTAGAACACCAAACATATCAAATGAAAGCTTGGTTAACCAGCTTTAATATTTTGGTATACTAAATCATGTCATTTAATAAGTAAAGAGTTATATGCAAATAAAAAAAAACTATCTCGCGTACAAAATGACGCATATATGGATTATAAATGCGTCAGAGACAAAGTAAAATTTTGAGAGGATACCTTGACGCAAATCTAAGAAACATTATTATTTATTTTTTTCATAATCGATTTCTTATAGGTCAATACAGGCTCTGAATCATATGATGTAAACTCAGATTGTACTGAATTCTGAATTGATAGAATGCAACCAAGGTCATTTCTGGATTTATCATCAAAGGTTTACTAAACTTAAAATACTATTTTACTCTGAAGCGAACAAGTCATCTTCTACAGGCGAGTGAAGTTAATTGATACAAAAAAGCTATGAAATATGCTAACATTACACACTCCATTTATTTCTTTGTTTTTACTGAAAACTTTGTTTTATAAAAAAACATCAAACATACGTCTGGTAGTAAATTAGATTTCCTTTAAATTAATAATATTATTGAAGTCTGTAACGTCCACCATTTTGAAGAAATTGCGGAAAACTATATTCTTACTAAATTTTTAAAACTTTTTTTTTTTTTTTTTTGTACACCAGTACAACAATTTTATTTTCATTTATATCTACTACACGAAAATAACAACAAAACTTTCAAAAAATCAAACCTTATAATAAATTTTTTACTAAAACATTAACATTTTAAACTGTAGGGGGGAAATTTTTAGGGGGGCTCTTAAGATATTTTTAAAAAATAAATTTGTATTAATAAAAAACCCATTAAGTATAGATACAAATACAAAGGACAGCAATTATGTCAATAGTTTTTTCATTGTTTAATCAACTATTTCTTTAAAATTTTGGGGTATGGGGATCTTTTCTGTTCTCAATTTGTATAAAAAGAACTGGGTCTTTGCCATGATAAAATTAACCTCTTCCTGATGCAGACCGGTATAAAAGAAAACAAAGCTTGTACGCCGCAATTGTAAACCTAAAAACTTGTTAAAAATATATTGAAGATAGTTTAAGACCTCCCCTATCTCTGTACACTCTAAAAGGAAATGTTTAGATGTCTCCAAACAGTTCTTGCAAAAAAACAATATCTTTCCTCCTCCGTCTTTCCATAGATACTGCCCAGGCACAGTGGGCTGGGGCATGGAAATTACCTAAAATAAGATCTTCTCAGACACCTTACAAATAAAGTTTTCTTAAAACTAGAGAAAAAATCCAATTCAACAAAAAAAAATTAACTCAAACGCTCCATTCCTTCAAAAATGGTGAACGTTTGAAGATCGGCCAATTTTCAATTTCTTGATAAGTTAAAATTGTTGTTTGGTCCACGACTGCATTAACCCACCCATCCAAAGGATGCTTAAAAAATGATGAAAACATGTCCATTAGTGCTCATTTTTTCACAGTAACCCTGAAAGTCCTTAAGCTTACTGTTTTCAATCCAATATTTCATTGGGTATGTCCCAATTTCATCAGAATTAACTTTTTTTCTCGAAATTTCAGCTCTAAAAAATCACAGTTTTTTACGCCAAAATTCTGCACAAGATGGTAAAAATCTTAAAATGCCACAAGCCAGATTTCCTCCAGGCCACATTTTCTGAAAATATAGACATATACCTTTTAAATAATCCCTGTACTAAGAAATCTGGCTTGTGGCAATTCAAACTAGAGGCATATATACACTCAGAGAGTGCAAACCTCCGCCGTCACGGGGTCCTTATGAGCCTTCTGAGGCGGATTTTTCACGACTGGGGAGGCGTAGAGGGACGGGGGAGGGTTCCCCTAGACGGAAATTCCGAGAGGAAGACGCTCCCGGCACCCAATTTCACATCACAGCGACATCTATTGGCAGAGTAGGCTAACTTGAAAAATTTAGTAGTATTTAGCTCATTTGGCGTCTTAATTCTGCACTCAGAGATACCAAAATTTAATCACTTCTGGCTTTTGGCATTTCCAACAACTCCACAAAATTTCATCCAAATCCGTTCAGTACTTTTTGAGTTATCCTGCTGACAAACCAACAAACTAACAAACCAACAAACGCCAGTGAAAACAATACCTCCTTCGGCGGAGGTAATAAATTGGAAATCCAAAAATGCAGTCAGATTCAATCAAAAATCAACCCTTTTCCTGCTATTCAACAAATATTATTTTTTTAGCTATGATTCTACGGACCGCTGAGCAATGATGATGCTTTGTTTGAGAGGCTTTGTTGCTAAACTTTCTGTATTTTTTCTAATTAGTTGAAAAATTGTAATAAATTGTAGTAAATTGTAATCACCTCTTTAATACGCTTCCAACGAGCCCTCATCTATGATCAGGGGATCATTTTAAGCCAAGATCTACCAAAAAACGTGTTTTTGGGCCAGTATGCCCGAATATGGTTATTTGGACCCAGACCCCAAAAATTAGATTTTTTTGAAAAATTTCTTTAGAACTGTAATCACCTTATTAATACGCTTCCAACGAGCCCTCAACCATGATCAGGGGATCATTTAAAGCCAAGATATACCAGAAAATGTGTTTTTGGGCCCATATGCCCATATATGGTTATTTGGACCCAGACGCCCAAAATTTGGAAATTTTTGAAAAATTTCTTTAGAACTGTAATCACCTCATTAATACGCTTCCAACGAGCCCTCAACCATGATCAGGGGATCATTTAAAGCCAAGATATACCAGAAAATGTGTTTTTGGGCCCATATGCCCATATATGGTTATTTGGACCCAGACCCCCAAAATTTGGAAATTTTTGAAAAATTTCTTTAGAACTGTAATCACCTCATTAATACGCTTCCAACGAGCCCTCAACCATGATCAGGGAATCATTTTAAGCCAAGATATTCACATTTTTCCAATATTTCGGCCTCCCAGCCCACTGTGCCAGGGTAAGGGTATTTGTAACCACCCTATACTTGAACCAGAACAAGGAGTGACAGAACAGTGCCGATTGAAGTCCCTTTATGATATCCCGTACTGGCATACTCAAACCATAATTTTCTTTTCTTCTGTTTATTTGATCTAAAAAATATTTCCTCATTTTTTTGTCCATTAGGGAATACCGCAGACTTTTGGTGTTTGTTAATGTGATAAACCAAAAAAACAATTTCTAGGGCCACACTCCCTGTTTTTAAAATCTATTAATCTTAAAATTTTCCGTCTTTCTAGTAATTCATTTGGTGTAAAAAAATTGTCTTGAGTAAAAACCTCTCCTATGTAGCTTATTTTCCGTTTTATTGAGGTATTGGTTAAAAATTGTAATCTTTTGTTCCCTGCTACGGGCTCTTGCCATTCCATGCAAGGTAATATTGCATTTGTCATTTCACCAAAGATCCCTTCGTTCCTATCCCAAAATGGGCTAATTTTTTTAGCTATCTCTAAAATTTTGTGCGGGCCATTACCCACATCTTCGTCTATGGAATGCCCCATTTGCTCCCTATATAAATAATCCAACGCTTCTGCCCATATAGAGTCTTTTTCTAGTAGTCTCTGAACCATTTGAAAAGAATAGCCTTCCAAAAGTTATTAATACATAATAAACCCAATCCTCCGTACCCTACTGGAGTTATAATGCGATTCCAGGATATATTTCTTGGACGACCCTCCGGATATAAAAATGAATCACAGATTTCGTCTATTTTTTTACATAAAATTTCAGAAAATGGGGTTAATCTTAAGACATGAGTCACTTTCGGTAAAATAATTGCATTCCAAATAAAAACTCTCGCAGTAGGGTTTTTCTTTTAAAAAAACGCATAGGAGGTTGTGTTTTTCCTTACTTTTTCCTCTATAAGCGTACAGTTCTCAATGAAATCACGCTCATTTAAAGATATATGTGTTCCTAATATTTTCATAACACTTGTTGATTTAATATCGTCCATATCAAAAGGTATTGCGAAATCGGACATTATTTGGGTTTTACATAGATTAACCTCTAAGCCAGAGCACTTCTTATGTTCTTCCAAAATTCTAAGTGTATTTTTTACTGAATCCTCTATATCACCTTTACTTCCAGTAAAGATCATGGTCATATCGTCGGCAAATGCAAGTACTTTTATTATAGCTTTACCTACCTCAATACCCTTTATTTGCCTAGATACTTGAATTTCTTCAATCATAGAATTCACTGACATAATAAACAAGGTGGGGGAAATCGGATCACCTTGCCGACATCCTCTATTAATTTGAAAAACGTTCTTGGTCTCCTCATAAAAAGTAAAAAGATTGCATAGACCTACTCCTACCATTTTAATAAAATTACTCCCCAATCCATGTCCCTTCAAGCACTTCAACATCCATTGATGTGACATGCTATCGAATGCCTTTCTAAAATCAATTCCCATGATGGCAATATTTGTCCTTGTATCTTTAACTTGGGCAATAGCATCTTTAATGCCTCTCCCAACATCCTCCATTACCCTCCCCGGTACAAAACCTTTTTGAGCCGGGTTTATTATATCTTTTAAAGATGTTTTAGCCTTCCTGCTAAAATACCCCCATGGATCTTAAAAGCAGTATTGAGAAGGGTTAGAGGCCTCAGATTTTCGACAAATCTTGGATTCTTGCCTACTTTAGGGATCAAGACAAGCTTTCCCAAAGAAATATGTTCTTCGAAGTATCCCTTCATATGAGCTTCTCTATAAACTAGCTCTAATATAGGTGCCAAAAGATTGATAAACATAGCATAAAACTCAATGGGAAAGCCATCAGGACCAGGAGCTTTATTTTTCTTCGTGTAAGATTTTACGTACTCGATAATTTCTTTACTCTCGATTTCACTTTCCAAACTCTGTCTATGAGATATCTTTACTTCTGTTACTTTTATATTTTTGCTAAAATCCTCAAGTCGTAAATAGTGTGCAGTGTTAAATGTGCATTTCAAGCAAAAGGAACCTTTTTGGTCCGTACAATGTCTACACGTGTACAACTCCTCATAAAAGTTTTTGACTATGTTTTTCACCCCATTTTCATTTTCAATCAAACTCCCGTCCTCGCTAAAAAGAGCTCTTACTACTTTTTTTCTCCGTTGAAACGTTCCTTTTGTTTAATTTTGCCAAAAACAACCTGTTCCTTCGGAACATTTTGGTTTCCAGACCTAATTAAATTCCCCTGGTTGTAGAAGTTAGTCAACCTACCTAACTCTTCCACCTCCGCCGCACTCATGATTCCCATCTCTCTTTTCCTAATCAGTTCCCCAAATTTCATTTTTCTTTCCTCACTCAATCTTACCCCAAGTTTGATATATATTCTCCTAGATCCGTCCAAAATACGTTTCCAAGCATAAGAAGGGGACTTAATTTCCCCAGATCTCAATCTCAAGGAAACTCCTTCAATTACCTTTCTGATTAAAGATTGGGTATCTTTGTCCTCAAGCAGTGAGGATTTAATTTCCAACACTTTTTGGGTTTAATTTTCGAATCAGTAAAAGTTATCATAATTGGATTATGGTCCGACATGAACTTAGGAATCGTTTGGTACTCTGAAAGTAAAGGGAATAGGCCTTCAGAAACAAAGAAGTAGTCTAGCCTCGAGTGTTTAATCACTGAGTTCCCTATTTTAACATAAAATGTGTGCTCTGGCTTTTCGTTGAATTTGGTGGCTGCATCTTTCAGTGAGTTCTTATTTAAAATATTTTTCAAGACCGTTTTAGCTTTGAAGTTATTTTGATGTTTATAATTCCAGGAGTCTCGCTCCCTCAACAAAGAGATATTAAAATCTCCCATCAATATAACGGCTTCGTCTTTGCAGATGCTTTTATTCAAAAAATTGGATTCAATAAAACGATAAAAGTCAGGGTCATCCCTATTAGGACCATAAATTGATATAATTTTAATACATCTGTCTCCCCATTTCAACTCAAGTACACAGTACTTACCCCCAGTATCACTGGCAATTAATTTTGGCTGTAACTTCTTTTTGATTTGTAAAATAATGCCTCTGGAAGGATGTTTTGCCTTAATGTTCACTGTCGGAACAATGAAGGTCTCATATCCTTCTGGAAGACAATAATTGTAATTCAAACTTTTTATGCGTGAATCGCAAATTGATATAATATCCGGTTTGTATACACATATATAGTTAATTAATTTTTTACTTTTTGATTGGTTAAAAATGGAATTTGCATTAGCGCTTAAGATTTTTAAGTTCATAGGCATGTTAATTAATTGGGGGGGGGCTAACATTTCAAACATTTGAAAAATAAGAAATGCCCTATATATATATATATATATATATATATATATATATATATATAAGAGATATAAGCAAATATATTTTTGCACGTACTCTCCCCCAAAAATTGATCTTTTGATATGAGAATATACGATTACCATTTGGTAACTGATGTTAGTGTTACCTGGATAGAAAGAGAAAGAGAAGGGAGAGAGTATTTTGCCACACTTCTCTTCCTTCTTTTTTTCTTCCTATCCAGGTAACACTAACAGCATTACCAGATGGTAATCGTATATTCTCATATCAAAAGACAATTTTGGGGGAGAGTACGTGCAAAAATGTATTTGCTTATATCTCTTAAAGTATAGCGATTTTTAGAACACCAAACATATCAAATGAAAGCTTGGTAACCAGCTTTAATATTTTGGTATACTAAATCATGTCAGTTTAATAAGTAGAGAGTTATATGTACATTAAAAAAAGCCTATCTCGCGTACAAAATGACGCATATAATGGATTATAAATGCGTCAGAGACAAAGTAAAATTTTGAGAGGATACCTTGACGCAAATCTAAGAAACACATTATTATTTATTTTTTTCATAATCGATTTCTTATAGGTCAATACAGGCTCTGAATCATATGATGTAAACTCAGATTGTACTGAATTCTGAATTGATAGAATGCAACCAAGGTCATTTTTGGATTTATCATTCAAAGGTTTACTAAACTTAAAAGTACTATTTTACTCTGAAGCGAACAAGTCATCTTCTACAGGCGAGTGAAGTTAATTGATACAAAAAAGCTATGAAATATGCTAACAATACACACTCCATTTTTTCTTTGTTTTTACTGAAAACTTTGTTTTATAAAAAAACATCAAACATACGTCTGGTAGTAAATTAGATTTCCTTTAAATTAATAATTATTATTGAAGTCTGTAACGTCCACCATTTTGAAGAAATTTGCGGAAAACTATATTTTTACTAAATTTTTAAAACTTTGACCTCGTTGCGCGACCTCGTAATGTTGACCGATTTTGTTCAAACTTTGTATGTCGTCTTCTTTTATCACCAAGAAACAGAAAATCCACAATGTTGCTAACATTTCAAACATTTGAAAAATAAGAACAGCCCTAATATATATATATATATATATATATATATATATATATATATATATATATATATATATATATATATATATATATGTATATATATATACAGGGTGGTAAGATCCATCCGGCGGGTTTTCAGGACATCCTTTAACAAGGATGACGTCTTCCGATCCGCGCAGCTGATTTTTTAGCAGACAGCCAACATATGAGAGATCATTTCAGTGAATTTTATCATCGTTATGGCCGCATATCGAAATCTAAAGCCCGTTATCTGGAACGAGCAAGAACGCTGGTGTGCCGTTATCCAGATTCTTTGAATAAAGGGTAACATCATCAGCAACACCCAGGTCTCTGAGCTGCTCGGGATCGACACAAGAAGGGTTGTTGAGCTCAGGCAGCAGCTGAAGGATACCAGGGACCCTCGTGATGTCGTTGACAGGGCCTTCAGGCCCTCCAGCAGCGCCCGCAAGGCCAGGACCCCCAACTTCCTCAGGAGAATGAGGATTTGTGTTGTCACAGCTACAAACTCAAGCTCAAATACATACGACTTCGTGTCCAAGACCCACTAGCTCCTAGCTCCCCTGATTTGAATCTTATGTACCATTATTTGGGGCTACCTTGAGCGACACATCAACCGACAGGCTCACAATACCAAGGCCACCCTGATCAACTCCATAATGAAGCAGGCCAGGAAGTTGGACAAGGCCCTGGTTGCCAAGGCCTGCTCCTCCTTCCGCGCCAGGATCCAGCGCGTCATCGATGCAGAATGCGGATGGATTGATAAGCAGAATCTACACATCTATATAGCATTTCAATGTCTAAATAAATAAAATTGAACAGAAATTATCGAATTTATGTGTATTTTGAGCTGAGAGAAGAAAAACGCCGGATTTGATCTTACCACCCGTATATAAATATCGGACTTGTTGACATTCGCAAAAAATTGTCGTTTATTAGCCGTTCAGCAAAAAAGTTGTCGTTCATAGTTCGTTTGTCGTTCGTCATTCTGAAGAAAGTGACGGCGTTTTCTAGAATATAAATATATATTTCTTTTTTTGCGCCAAAACCAAACTACGAACGATATGAATTTTTAGTTGTCGTTCGAACGAAGAACGATAACAAATGAACGTCAAATCAACAAGTCTGATATATATATATATATATATACATATATGTACATATGTATATAAAGAGAGAGATAGCACCTGTTCTAAATGGCAAGAGGATCAAAACATGGCATACTTAACATTTTTCCCCGCTTAAAATATAGAAATTATTAACTTAAGGCTCCCTTATATTAAAAAGTTTAAAAAAAGCTATTTGTCAATACTCACCTTTTGATACAGCTTTGAGTAAGTTATTTATTGATTTGATCTTCTCATTTCCTTTAAAACATGTCAACTGTCGAAGCCTCAGATTATTTCCTCCAATGATCACTGTATATCTTTGTATCTCTATGGTTCTAAAAAATAAAAAATTCATAACTCTCTCTTATATTGTCTGATGAAAGTATTAAATTTCATATCTTTATGTATTTGAGGAGTAACTTTTGAAGAATCACATCCCTAGTAACTGCCAAGGTTGGTTGTAAGCATACAAATACAACTAATTGCATTAGAGCGTGCAAGAAAATAAGACTCGAAAGTATATATGTATATGCTTTACATATAATAAATGCACTTCCTGTTTTGAAATTAATTATAAACCATCTTGCATCAGTTAATTAGTTATTGTAGCAAGGTAGGAGCAATGAATGAAGCAACTTATAAAATTAATCCGATCATAAGAGAGGTAAGTAATTTAATATGTATTTGTTTTTACACTGCTACATGTTATTATGCATCAACCCTTCAACAATACTTTGAACACATAGTACTTAAGTAAATAATGAGTAAAAAATAAGGATGAAACCGAGGGATTTCTTAAAAGATGAGAGTAGAAGGATTCAAGATGGATGTGAATAATTATTATTTTTAAAGATTCCCTTTTAGAATGCTATTGGTTGAAAAAAAAAAGAGCGGGAATTATAAACTACTATTTTATGTAAACATTTGAAGGATCAAATCATAGAGATATAAAGAGCTTATTAGATTCTTCAGAGAAATACGTCATTGTGTCCAGAACACAGCTGAACGATGTTTCTCTGCTATTGGAGGGAATAAACTCTCTATATCTTTATATCTCTATGGATTCTTGAGAGAAATACGTCATTGTGTCCAGAAAACAGCTGAACGATGTTTCTCTGCTAATTGGAGGGAAGGAGCTCTCTATATCTTTATATCTCTATGGATTCTTCAGAGATATACGTCATTGTGTCCAGAATACAGCTGAACGATGTTTCTCTGCTAATTGCAGGGACTCAGCTCTCTATATCTTTATATCTCTATAAATTAAACACGTGGATTTATTAAACGATGAAATAAACAAGGGAGGTGAGGATATTCAAGCGACCATAGACCATAGCACCACGCCCTCATTTGCATTGGCTTCACTTTAGACAAGATAAAAGCAATAATGACTCTCTGTGTCCGCGTATGCTTATTCGGGAGGGTCAGCATGACGATTTGTGACTCGGCCTTTCCAATGTCACTGCCACTTTGGTTATTGTCTGGAGGAGGTCATCCTTGGTGTAGCGGACGCCATCACGCTCCACAGAGGATTCGGACCCATGGGGGAGACGGCCTCTACCTGAGGGTGTTGGAAAGTATTTGCTTAGTTCCTGAGTATCGACGTGGAGAGTGACGTTGAGAGTAAAGCCAATCCAGATGAGGGTGTGGTGGTGATTGATCCGCCTTCCTGAGTGTCCTCCTTGGGTTCCATTCCTTGCTCCATACTTGATCCGAGGCTGCGTCACGGTGCATTCTTGTCACAAATGTTCTGTACGACTGCACAGCCGGCAAGTCAGTCATTAAGAATCCTGGATCCTCGGAAGATTTTCGGGAAAATAACACTCAAATACCAATGAAGGGTAAAATTTCTTTTTATTATTTACCTACGTTGTGACGTCAATTATTTTCTCTTTCTTTCTCACTGAGTGACATATGAATTTCTCTAAAATATGGCAAAAGTGAGAAGATAGAAAAATATTTATTCTCTGATTTTTATTTTTTTAACATTTTAAGGAACGCCGAACATATCAAAATAAAGCTTGATAACTCATCTTCATGTTCATATGAAGTTTAATCTTGTAAAACATTTGTGTGAGAAACAGTGAGTTTCTAAGTAAAAACCTTCATTTTTCGTACAAATTACATATATTTTAAAGTGTAAATGTGCAGAGACAATGTCCGAATTGAAATGAGTACTTTGATCTAAGCTCAATCAAATTTATAGCTATTTATTTGTTTATACTTCATTCCTTGTATGTCAAAAATGGCTCTAAATCGGAAAAGTGCAAAAAAATGAAACCCATTTTGTTCTGAATTCATCACTAACTTTGAAAGATGAAGACGGAATCAGTGGACAAGACTCTGTTAGGATTAGTGAAAATGTGACCTAAATTTTAAAGTCGTATAATAAAATATGTACATATAATATTAGAAGTTAGAACGTAATAACTAATGCTCTTATGAAAAAGTACAAAGGATGAAATTATATTCTTTGAATTGACGTTCACATCTTGATAACCAACAGTAAACTAATATATTTATTTATAATTCCAACTGCTTCTCCCCTTTGTTCCCCTTATTGAACCATCACGTTCTACAAAAAAAAATCACAGCACGTGTTCCTAATATATAAATATGCAGTAAAGCCCTTTGGATATACAATCAGCCTTCACTACCAAAAGTGCACCTCTTCCCCGATTATATATGTATATATATATATATACGCATTATAGCATTAAAGTTAGTCTATCGAACCTAGGATCTTATCAATGAGGTAGACCATCCCCTCTCGGGATTCGAAGCTTCGCCCCACACATTAAAGTTGATCACGCCTTAACGCACACGGCTATTGCAAACAATATCTTCTAGATGACATCATATTAAGGTCCAAATTACATAACGAAATAGTTTATTGCTCGTAACTTTTGATATTTCGAGTGCATTGCACTCATATGTTTATATTACTTTTTAATATACTATGAACTCTATTTTATATGACATATAAAATACTAACAAATGAACTATTTTATTCAGTTATTCATTGTTTACAGAATTGCACAGAAAAGTTTTTAATATTTTGATTATATATATATATATTATTTAAATGATATATATTATAAATATATAATATATATATATATATTATATATTATAATATATATATAATTATCCAGTAAAATGAATAAATAGTATGAAATTGTTATTTCCGAACATAAAAGTTAAATTCCTTTAGACAAAATTTGTAGGTCATTTTACTCATGTAGATTGCCAGCTGATTTCCCCTTCTAACCATTTGCCTTCATTGTATTCCCTGATCACAAAGGTCACAAAGGTATGCTGTCTAATTTTTCTTTTTCTTTTAAGCATACGGAATATAAAAAAAGTCAAAAACTTCTCATCTTGATCACCTTCACCCTGTAGTCAAGGTATATTCAACTAAAGTGTCTGGAACGCATGTATTTTATTTGCAGTTAATTCATAAGTAAAGACCATAAATCAGGTCACCGTTATTGGTGATGGAACTGACAGCAGGGATTACGATATTGAGCGGGCTTATATTAATGAAAACACGTACCCAAGCTCTTGTCCATGCTTAAAAATCAATCAAAAGAGCCGAGTAGCAACAGTTTATTCTGCATTAACATTAATGTTTGAACTTGTGCTTAATAGTGATTAAAAGTCCACTTGGGATGAGGCAGGAGTCGACCTAACCTATATAATTGTAAGACCCAACCACACAAGTTATCAAATATGCTTGAGAATAACCGCTCATTACACTTGGATGAATGAAACTTTATTTTTAACTGCTGGATGAGCAGCCAATTAAGTGAATGGGGGTCCAACAGCTAGCTAGCTAGCTGCTTTCATAGATCGTCAGGTATTTTCTGGCATTATTGTACAAAGCTCAAAAAATCCTTTGGATGATATATATCAAACTAACATATTCCAAAACATATCAAATTATAATATGCTCCTTTATTAACTCTTTGCTAGTAGCTACCTTCAAAGTTCGATAAGTCACCCTGGCTACTCGCCTGCTGGCTATCTGGCAGTGCTTGAAAATTGGCTGTAACAACAAAGATAACCCAATTACAATGTGCATCTAAGCATAACATAAGCATATAAACGTCTCTAATACGAATTAGACGTTTACATTTAAAAAGAGGCCGATATCCAGCAAATAACTGCTGAACTCCTGGATGCTGCGCTGCGATGGTAGGGATGAGAATCCAACAATGAAATGGTAGATCTTGGAACTTTGCTACGCAAATACCCAAGAACGCATTATAAATGGCCGTGGTTTTTCAACACAGAGGTCTATTCAGAGTGTCGCAACTCTGTTTCTCTATGGCTCTGGGATGTTCATGCATGCGTAAGCGCTGGGAATGATCGGCAGGTTATTTTTTATTGTATTGAGTTGACATTTTACTTTGCCATTTTTGTTCAAAATGGGAACGCCGGAAAAATAAAAGCGTTCCGTCTAAGTTTTAAATCCCTTCTTGATAAAATGCTAGATTCATATAGGACGGCGTTTGGGTCCATGACCGCAGATCCCTACTCTAATAAAAGAGAATCCATCCATGCCACAAGGACTTCAACCATGTAATACTTTATATTTCTATGCCAATATATGAACCTCCTCCTCAACTATCTTTTCAGCAAGTCTATATTGAGATTTGACAATAAATGGATTTAATGGAATTAACTCCATGAGTATAAGAATATGTATATAGATAGCATGCCCTCAACTAGATACTCAATGGAATGAAACACCAAGTCCTTTTATGGTCTTTTAAGAAATTCTAAGCCTCATACAATCACATGTGACCCGTCAGCTAAAAAGGAAATGTAAGTTGTGAAGGATGAATGAGCGGTTATTGGATTTGTGGCAAGGGATACCTTTATAGCTGACATTACAAGGAAAGAGAAAAAAATGTTGTTGATTAAAAAAACATAGAGATATCTCTCTTGCATCTCCTTGATTATACTATCAAATCAATCACTAAAATCAATCACCCATGAGACTGGCAAGACAGGTGTCTTTTCCAAAATAACTTTTCGGACTTGCTGGCTTGAGTTTTGTCACTTACATAAATCACTGCTTGTTGATTTGTATAGCGACGGCCTTCGTAGCAGGGCACGAATTGCCCAGCTCTAGTTGACAGTTGACAGTTCATACTATACGTATATATAATATATTAGGTTGTTCTTATTTTTCAAATGTTTGAAATGTTAGCAACATTGTGGATTTTCTGTTTCTTGGTGATAAAAGACGACATACAAAGTTTGAACAAAATCGGTCAACATTACGAGGTCGCACAACGAGGTCAAAGTTTCAAAAATTTAGTAAAAATTTAGTTTTTCACAAATTTCTTCAAGGGTGGACGTTACAGACTTCAATAATAATTATTATTTAAAGGAAATCTAATTTACTACCAAACATATGTTTGATGTTTTTTAATAAAACAAAGTTTCAGTAAAAACAAAGGAAAAATTGGAGTGTGTATTGTTAGCTTATTTCATAGCTTTTATGTATCAATTAACTTCACTCGCCTGTAGAAATGCCTTGTTTGCTTCGAGTAAAATAGTACTTTTAAGTTTAGTAACATTACTTTGTCTCTGACGCATTTATAATCCATTATATGCGTCATTTTGTACGCGAGATAGGCTTTTTTTAATTTACATATAACTCTCTACTTATTAAACTGGCATGATTTAGTATACCAAAATATAAAGCTGGTGTACCAAGCTTTCATTTGATATGTTTGGTGTTCTAAAAATCGCTATACTTGAAGAGATATAAGCAAATACGTACTCTCCCCAAAAAATTGTCCTTTGATATGATAATATACGATTACCATCTGGTAATGCTGTTAGTGTTACCTGGATAGGAAGAAAAAAAGAAGGGAGAGAAGTGAGGCAAAATACTCCCTCCCTTCTCTTTCTCTTTCTATCCAGGTAACACTAACAGCATTACCAGATGGTAATCGTATATTCTCATATCAAAAGACAATTTTTTGGGGAGAGTACGTATTTGCTTATTATTGCAATTAATATTTTTGTATACTAAATCATGTCAGTTTAATAAGTAGAGAGTTATATGTAAGTTAAAAAAGCCTATCTCGCGTACAAAATGACGCATATAATGGATTATAAATGCGTCAGAGACAAAGTAAAATTTTGAGAGGATACCTTGACGCAAATCTAAGAAACACATTATTTTTTTTTTTTTCATAATCGATTTCTTATAGGTCAATACAGGCTCTGAATCATATGATGTAAACTCAGATTGTACTGAATTATGAATTGATAGAATGCAACCAAGGTCATTTTGGATTTATCATCTAAAGTTTTACTAAACTTAAATGTACTATTTTACTCTGAAGCGAACAAGTCATCTTCTACAGGCGAGTGAAGTTAATTGATACAAAAAAGCTATGAATAAGCTAACAATACACACTCCAATTTTTCCTTTGTTTTTACTGAAAACTTGTTTTATTAAAAAACATCAAACATATGTCTGGTAGTAAATTAGATTTCCTTTAAATTAATAATTATTATTGAAGTCTCTAACGTCCACCCTTTTGCAGAAATTTGCGAAAAACTATATTTTTACTAAATTTTTAAAACTTTGACCTCGTTGCGCGACCTCGTAATGTTGGCCGATTTTGTTCAAACTTCTTTTATCACCAAGAAACAGAAAATCCACAATGTTGCTAACATTTCAAACTTAGAAAAATAAGAACAACCCTATATATATATATATATATATTATATATTATATATATACTATACAATTATTAGATATATATATATATATATTATATATAATAATATATATATATATATATATATAGAATAATATAATATATATATATCATATCAATATATATATATATATATATATATATATATATATATATATATATAGGCGTATGGGGCAAGGGGGCAACTCCCCCCGCCAATTTAAGTTGAAGAAAGAAATATGAAATTATGAAAGCAATTGAATTTTGATTTATTAACAAATAAATATAATATAATAAATGTATGTAATTGATATAAGAACATTAATCTGCATAGCTTTCTTCATTCCATTATTTTTTCACCAATTTAACAGTTCTTGTTGAAATTTGGGCAAATTTAATGCTGTCCCCCAATCAAATGTCTTTCCTACGCCTATGTAATATATATATATCTATATATATATATATTTATATATATATATATATATATTAGGGGTATTATAGAAAACTAATATTAAGATATCAAAATTTATACCCCCGCGAAAGTTGTGTCATAAGAAAGTAAATGATGGTAGAAAACGGATTTTGGTTTGACCCCCCCCTTTACCCCCCCCCCCCCAAATTGCGTTCAAAGTTTTGTTATAAAGCACAACTTTTTGTTATTACCTATTTTGGAAATTTAGTTTTACACAAAATTTAGCTATGATGAATTTATTCCTTGTTATTCTTGGCAAATTTTCGTCAAAATAATATTTAGTGCCAATAAATGAATATAAGTGGTGACGCACCAACCATTTCTTAATAACAGCTCCTACTAGGGTCTTTTATAGTTTCAAGAAGGAAAAAGAAAAAGACGGTACTCATGTTGATGTGTTTTTAAGTTATTTTTTAAATACGTTTGCTTTTCACATCTTAATTTTCATACAGTAACTCCCTCACATGGTTGAGAATATAAATCTATGACGTTGATTATATCCATAAACTTTAATTAGAATAATGGGAAAGTTTACAACATAACTTTTGGCCCGTTGAGCGGACACTTCCCATTATTCGATTTCGTTCAAACTTTCACTAGATGATCTCTATGCACTAAAGTAAAATCCTAGGGGGAGCTTGACTCTTAAGTCCGAAAAACGTGAAATAGAATCACCCTAATATATATAATATATATTTTTTTTTATATTTATATTATATATATATATGCTCCTTGGGGATTTTTAGTAATGTACAATTAAGATTTAGTTACATTTTAGGCTCTTAGTCGCGTATTAGCATATACTTTTCCCTTTATTAGCGATTTTTGCTCGTTGATTGTAGGGTACTTTCATCTTGCATTCTTAAAGTAAAAATATAAGAAGCGGAAAGGTTGACTTGGCACCATGAATTACCCACTAGATAAAAAATACTGTGATATCCATAAACCGATCTCACTATCAAACATAATAACATTAAATTTTTAGTTTGTGTACAGTTCCTATTCTTTAATACATCCAATTGGTTCCAACTTGTTTGTTGCTTAATAGAAAAGTCAGCTGTTGATTTGAACATAGATAAAACTCTACGGCACAAGAAATTTGACAATCAAAAACTTTGCCCCTTTCACTATTAAGATACTTTTATAATCATGAGGGAAAAACAAATGACCTCATTCGGCTGAAACCGGATTAACTTTCAGTGGTGAAGTGGATCTATTGTAGGAGCTAAACAAAACGAAAAACAAATGTACACAATGTATTATTACTAAAATACAGTTTAAAAAAACCCAAAAGCTATTATCCACTGTTTTATGTATCATTACGTCATAATTGCTTCAGCTCTTTTATTTGGAGGAGGAATCTTTGGTCGGAGTACCCCACCTGTTTTTCGAAGTATCCTATTCCACAGAAGGACTCTCCCTAATCTCTTGGATGAACCGACTTGTTTTTTAAGTAAGTAGTTCAATGTCACCCCATTTACCGTTTAGCCCCAAGGCCTCTTCACAAATAACAACTATTCCTTTGACATTTCGTGGCCTTATCTATTCTTATTATTATGTCAAGGGTCAAATTTCAATCAACAACTTTCGACTTTTCGATTAAAATATATTTTATTCGATTATCTAAAAGAATAGTGCACAATAATAATAAAACAACACAGATAAAATAAATTATAAAAAATACTCCTATTTTTTACACATCTAGCTGATTTTTCTCTTTTATCTCAGGTAAGAGTCATAAATCAAAGCCTAAATCCTAATAATCAGAATCCTTTCATTGTAATATTAGAAAAAAGCTCTCACTTTTTTTCTGTGCGGTGAATCACATATTACATGTAAATGACTTTTGAAATGTAAATCTTGAAATTACGTTCAAATGAAAATCTGTTGATAGAAGCTGAAGAAGACATAAAATAATGAAAGTATGTATTTCTAATAATGATGGCAATAAAGATTTTTGATAAGGAAGGAGAAGTAGAAGTGTTCTTATCATTATCATCATTGAATCAGTGTAAAACATAGTAGGTAAGGAAAATGGTGCATGTGGCGTTGCCTCCTTTAAATACAAGCTCTTACTCTCTACATTGTACATCAGAATATGACTCAAGACGTTAAGATAATGTTCATTGAGCATAAGGTTTATTTTAAACATAATATAAGTTCTTCTTCTTTGACTCCATAGGTACTTATGAAGGATGTGCAATAAATAACATTCTAAAGACCAAATACAGTCTAATCAAGCGGCCATCTGATTATAGCACACACTATCCGAAATCCGCACCCAAATTAATCCCACAAGTATATTTTTTTATATTATATATACATATAACAGCGGCCATTTTGGTGTGCTCCCTGGAGTAGCCATACTAGACGGCTTAGGAATAGGGATACCACACTGGGACTCCGCTCAGGGAAGAACGTGATTGCATAGGTCCATGTATAAAGATGTTTTTTTTGCAAACTCTTCAATAAAATAATTTTGCAGTGGTTAACTGTCATTTTTTATGCCTTTGGGGATTTTCCCCTCGACTATAATGTTCGATAGAATTGCATCCCTGTTGATATATATATAAGCCTACTAGCGTGAAAACTTAGGATCTTATCAATGAAATGACCGAAATTGGTCTTGCCCTCTCGGGAGAGTGGAACCTTCGACCTCAACATTGATGATGAACAAGCCTTAACACACACTGAGTCTTTGCGCTCCCTTTTTTAAATTGAAAACTGTCAATTAATGATGTCATAAATAGAGGATTTTTTAATTGCCTCCGCCAATGATATGTAGACAAAAACAATCAAATTCATGCTTTTCCTAAGTGAGATGCATTATAAAAATTAATAGTAATATATGATAAAGGGCAATACACTGTCCCTCTGCTCCTATCTATTCATCTATTCCATCCTTTTTTATATAAATACACTACCAGATGGGCCGACACGACGTTTCTTTCTCTTTTCTTAAAGATACTTTGTTTACAAATGATTCCTTTTTCAGGAACTACATCTTAGTTTAGATAAGATAAATAAAAATGTCAGTCATTTACACCCTTTGTTTACAAAAATTATGCCCATTGAGGAATTTTCACATACAACCTCACTTGACTTATGGCTTATGATAAAATGGTGGAAAATTAAGGCTATGAATTGATTTTCACGCCATAAAAGCCATGAGATAAATAACGATGTTACCAAAGGTTCCAACTACTTTTATATTGCTCGTGATCCTCACTTTTTAGCCTATATATATATATATATAGGAAACGACCGGGACACTTTTTTTCGCCGACACCCGAGCCGGGACTTAAATTTTTAAGCCGGCCCGGGCCAAAACCGGGCCAGGACTTCAGTATATTTTTGTTTTCTTCGTCATTCTGAGAGTGACGACGTTTTTAGAAAATATTTTTTTCTAAAATTTAAAAAACATTTTCTAAAATAAAGTGATGATGTTTTTTTAAGAAAACATTTTCAAAAATAGTGATGATGTTTTTTTAGAAAAAAAAAATAATATTTTAAAATGTCCCGGCCCAGTGTTTTTAGACACCGGGCAGGGACGTTCAAAAAACAGTCGGTGCCCGGGCAGGGTACCTGGTTGTTTCCATATATATGTATTATATATATATACGAAGTGCTAGGATGTTTCATGTGGAAGTAATCCCCGATTACGCACACCTTGGGTGCAACAATTTAGTCTCAATAAAATATGTCATCCAATGTTTTATGTTTGTTAGTAATTCTTTTAAAAAAGCATCACATTTTTTTGTGCCTACATGGTTCGATAGAATTGCAGTATCCGACAGGATATAAATATGCATTATAGCATTAAAATTAGTCTATCGAACCTAGAATCTTGTCAATGAGGTAGGCCAAACATGACCATCCTCTCTCGGGATTCGAACCTGCGCCCACAACATTGAGAGTTGAACACGCCTTAACGCACAGGGCTAGCGAAAAATGTGAAGCTGTGGTGCACAGCTTCACATTTTTCGCTATTATTTTAAAAGGACGATCATCTCATAACATTTTAAGAAGCTCTTTTAATCTGTTAATATCTAATAGGACTTGCGATGACCTCTCCAAATTATGAAAGCTCTAATTGGACAATCAATATGAAAAACAAGGCGCCCCCCAGAGCCTTTTAAAAATGGGCACTTTGATTAATTTGACAATAGGCGAAAAAGGAAGTAGAAGATCCTTTATATTATGGTCACCATCATCACTTGAACGTGACCAAAATAATACAACTCTTGCAGCCTTTAAATTTAACCCAGGATACTATTAAAAATATACTCTTTGAACCTCTTTAAAAAATGTGAAGGATTTAGTGTAAAGGACTCAAAGGGAAATAACTGACATTAGAGATATGACAGGTTGTATTAATGTGGAAGTGGGGGCTCAAATAATGCGGCGTCTCTTTGGGACACTCGAAGATCATGCGAAAGATCAAAGTAAATGTTCTTTTAGCCGTACGGAGAATGAATCCAATGACCACGTTTTATATGACTGAACATATCTTGGCCCTTAATATATGTAAATCCGTCTCGTATCTTTACAACAAAAAAAAAAATCGGACATCTTATCAATAGTTAAACTCCACTTTGAGTTTTTAATGGATCGTAAGACATGAGGCTTGACTCAAATGTTCTTTCGGGTTTTTTATAAAATAATATGCCTCTTGTTTGTTATTTAATTTGAAAAATAAATCTCACAAGCTCATGAATGATCATAACTTTTTTGATATTAGTTTAATTTTCTTTATTTTTTATTCGTCTCTGAAATAATCCACTTATCACTGCATAAATATGATAAATCAATCTAAATATTCAAAATTTCCCTGAGCGGGAAGGAGTAGGTTTTATCGCGGGGGTTTTTTTTTGCTATGGGCAATGTGGGCGACTGCCCAGGGTGCAATCTATTTGGGGCCGCCCCACCAAAAAAATCGCCACTTTTCTACTCTAAAACCGCTAATTTCCAAGTCAATTTAGTGGACTGGTCGCTGGGGTGCCCCTACCATTACGTCAACTTGCTGCATCATGTATACAGGTTGTGTGTGTGTCAGAAGAAAAGAATGATAGCGTTTACACACTGCGAATCACGTCCCAATCTCTATTTCTGCCGGACGCCGCACTGGAGCTCAGCACAGCTCGAGCGGCAGCGGAATGTGGATGCAGCTTGTAATCAGTGTTATTTGTAGCACTGATGGGGGGGGGGGGTTAGGGGGCGCCAATGGAGTGTTCGCCAAGGGCGTAAAAGTCGCCAGGACCGCCTCTGGCTTATTGAATTTATAATAATAAACAACGACAACGGTTTTACTTCCATTTTACGGATTCGAAAGACTTCAGGAACCTTTAAGAGCCCATTGATGAACTCAACGCGTTCCCTGTTAAGAATAAAGTCATCTGCATAAAGTTGACAAATAAGGTTACTGCTTTCTATGTTTAGTCCAATGATGTTTTTTATTTAAATAATGTCTTATTGATGGCTAGGACGAAGTAAAATTGCGCGCGAGAATGTCTCTTTGCCTGATGTAGAATTTTCGATGTTGAAGCGGTTGAAAAAATTTTATTCGGGTATCTACTAAAATGTTTTGCAGTGTAAAAATAAAATACAATAAAAATTATTTGTAGGAAACAGAGTAACACTATTGAAGGTATTGCGAAATACATAAATGAACATTTTAGTCCACATTAACTGCCCTGAAGTATGTAGCTTTATATAAAAGGATGCATCATTTATTAAATGCGTTTAAAAACAATCGATGTCTTTTAAAATCCTTTTTATAATTTTCATGTAATGTTTCGATCTTGCTGGCACATATTTAATTAATTGTCACCAGTCCATTTCAATGTTAGCACTCCTAAATCCGGATCTTGGGCAATGTATGTTTTTTTCATCCTATTAAGACTTTATTGAAATTTAGGCTTAAATGTATATAAAGTATATATAAACAAACATTTTAGTTTAAAATGTATACACTAAATAAAATCAATACAAAACATTAAACGCTCACATAAAAGTACAATCACTTCACACGAAACAAAGTTGAAATTAATTAGATATTAAAGTAACATTAACATGATTAGGAATAAAGGATAGGTTTCATTTAATTCAAAACTAGACTGTTTTTGTAAAATCGTATCAAACTAAGTAGATGGTGAGAGGTCCTCTCGGAACAGGAGGGGAGGGAAGTACCGAAGGATGTCACTCGCAAATCTCTAGCTTGAATCCTCTGGAATACTGAAATGCTATGAAATATATATTTTTTATTTATATATTTTGTTAAACTATTTATTTTATTTACTACGTCCATTTAAAAACTTGTCTCAATGACCCTTAATTTGGATATCTGCAGGATCATCCCCTTCCCCATACATACTTTTTGTCTTATCTCCTTTTTATCTGTCCTTGTCTTAGGAATATATGCATGTCTGTCTGCCTGAAACGGAGTAAAGGGAGCCCTCTTGATTTAACATCAAAGAAAATAATCAAAAAAGAAAACTCCCTTTTTCATGTCCGGAATCTATCAACAGCAAGGTTATTATAATACTACTCCCCAGGGAGCTTGATTTTTTAAAGATTCCTCGCACGTGGGCCTTCTTTATATTTATTTAAGACATTTTACAGAAGGGGGAAATAATATCAAAGTTATATTTCTTTTCTTATTCGAATATTTATTTAGTTGTAGAGTGGGTCGACTTTTCTATTAGGAAAAAGGGTCATGAAAAAAAAGAAACATAAAAGATGATAATAATCTCTGAAATGTCACTCATTTAATTGAATCATACTATATTCTAGGAACAATCAGTATGAACAATGCCAAAGCTCTTTATTTATAAAACCTTTCATTGGTTGGTGTTTTTTTTGAGTTAATAAATAATTATTTATTTTAATATCTCTTGTATGACAAAAGGTAGTGTTTTTAATGTGAATTGTTGAATCCTCTGAATAAGACTCTTCCCATTCTACCTATTAATGTTAATTGAATAAAGTAAATACTCATACGAGGTTGTTTCGGATAATGATGCGAATCAGTTTATATCTTGCAAAATATGGCATCTTTTTTACTCAATCTTAGACTTAAATTAAAGCTCAGAAAATTGGATTAATTTCTTTCTTATGTGTCAAAACCGATTTAGAACTTTGTTTGTGAAAATCAAGCTTTTAGTTTTTAGTTATTTGTAACATTGGGTCAAATTTTCTCAAAAAAAGAGAAATGTTGAGCATCCACAAGTTCGTCGAGGACCTTGCCAAGGCCAGGAAGACTCCCAAAGAGATCAAGACCATGGTTGACACGGCCTTTGAGGTCACACGCATCTCCCCAAATCCCAAATCTACCGCATTTCAGCATTAGTTAAGGCCCGGAAGGACTCTTCAGACAAGAGGAGCACGAGCGGGAGGAGGAAGGTCCGTACCAACGACTTTATTGAGGCTGTGAGGGTGTACGTGGAGGCCGACCGTCGGGTGACAATGGAGGAACTGGCTATCAAGTTCGAGACGTCGATCAACACCATTTTCCACGTCCTCCATGATGATCTTGGGCTCTCAATTAAGTCAGCAAGATGGATCCCCAGATGCTCACAGAGGATCACAAAATGAAGAGAGTGAGGTGCGCACAAGCCTTCTTGAACTCAATTTTGAGCTCGGATTGGGGCTTCTGGCAAGATTGTGACAATGGATGAAACCTCTGTGTGTTTCTTCACTCCTGAGTCCAAACGAGGGTCATCTCAATGGCTCCCGAAGGGCTCCAATCCGCCCTGAAGTTCAAGCGGCAATAATCAAGGAAGAACAGATGGTTCTCAGCTTCTTCGACAACTGCGGCGTGATCTTCCAGCACTATCTCCCGGTGAGGACCTCCGTCACCGCGGCCGTGTTCAAGGATGTCATGAACATGTTTTAAAGAAATTCAAGGAGAAGCGACCTGAAATGGCCAATAGAGACTGGTACTTCACTTCGATAATGCTCCGTGCCACACGCCAAATAGCACGAAGGAGTTCTTAGCCAGAAGGGGATCAAGGTCATCGATCATCCACCCTACCTCCTGACCTTGCCCTGCAGACTTCTTCTACTTCCCGTCATGAAGAAGATGCTCGAGGGCGTGGAGATCGTCGACAAGAGCGTCCAGAAGAAGTGGCCGGGTCGGGAGGGCCATCCCGGAAGACAGGTTCCGTGAGGCCTCAGGAAGTGGGTTGAGAGGTGGGAGAAATGTATTCGAATCGGCGGAAGTCATGAGGAAAGATTTGTTCAAGTTGTTTTCGTTATGATTGAAATTATATTTTTGATTATTTTTTCTTCCTATAGTTATCGAAACAGCATATATATATATATATATATATATATATCTATATATTAATATAGTCAGACTTGTGATTTATCGTTCATTTGTTGTCGTTCGTCGTTCACAAACGATGAACGACGAACGACAAAGTTTTTGACGAACGATATGGAAAATTCTTATCATTCGTCGTTCGTTTTTGGTGCCAAAAAAAGACAAAGATTTTTAATTTTCATGGGACGAATTGCCTTTCTAAAAAAACATCATCACTTTTTTTAAAAATTTCTTTCTTTAAAAAAAAAACGTCGTCAATTTTTTTCAAATGGGGAACGACGAACGATTCAATTTAAAATTAACGACGAACGATAACTTTTGGAGAACGAAATCGAACGACAATTTTTTGTAAACATCAAAAAGTCTGATATATATATATATATATGACTGTAATTAGTTATTTATGAATATATTTAGATGAAAGCTTATAGAAGCTAATAGGTGACATATATTGGTATATTCTATATGCCCCCCTTGGGCCTCAATAACAGCCTCAATTCTGGCCCTGAACCTCCGAGCAGCAGCCACCACATCACTGGCACGGATGTTCTTGCAGTTTTTTATGATAGAGGCCTTCAGCTCGTAAACGCTGCCATGAGAGTGTTTTTTGACCCTTTATTGAAGAACGCCCACAGAAAATAATCAGGAAGGTTCAATCTGGGTTATTACTAGGCCAGTTTTGAGCCTTCACGAAATTGGGAACTTTCCTCGCCAACAAGGTCTGTGTGGTCTTGGACCCATGACATGGTGCAGAGTCCTGGATGAGTACCACATGTCCAGACCAAAATTCTCATCCATCCAAATGAAAAGCACCTCCTTTAAGATGTGCACGTACTCCACAGTGTTGATCTTGAGGCCGATGATGCTACCGTCACTGGCCACGGCACCAAAGACCATCACAAGCTAGATTTTTCGTCTTGAGGACAGGAGAGACAGCAGAGGGCTCAAAGGCGATCATTCTGGAATTCTGTCTATTGATCTCGGCGTTAACAATGAACTTCTTCTCGTCCACAAAAACAACCCCCTTAGAAGCACCTTGGTGTTAGATGTGGTCCAACAACTTGAGGCACCTCTCAGTCTGTGAGTAGATTTCTGGTCCTCCAGATATACGACTTCATCCCAGGTTGTTGTAATGGCCTTGGAGATGGTGGAGACATGCACACCACGGTTCTTAGCGAGGGTTGTCATCGGAATTGTCGGATTTGCCGTAATTAACCTCTTCAGGTCAGCCAAGAACTTTGCAGACCTCTTAGCATCACTTCTCTGCTTGTGGTCCTTCCTCTGCGTCTTGCCCTCCTCCTGGAAGGCCTTTAAGACCCTGAAGAAATTCGAACTGGGGAGCTAGGTGGCCTTGAGGATCTCTGAAGCTGTGCGTCCGGCACGGGCGAGAACGATGATGGTGGATATTTTCTCTTGTTCCATGGCTCTCACTCACACCACAGTAACTCAAGTAGCGTCAAACGAAAGAAAGTTGTCAGCTGATTCTAATGGTATAGGAATTGGTGCCAAATTCAAGCCATATTTTACTTAGATTTAACCCTGGAAACAGTCACAATATACCGGCAAATGTATATAGATATATTTATATATATACATATATTGGCTCTGAATCTGATGAAGTAAAACTCAAATTCTTCTAAATTTTGTAATGATAAAATACAACTCATGCCCCATTATTGAATTACTTATTAAAAGTTAACCTAAGTTTATTACCACTATCTTTCTCTCAAGCGACCAAGTCATCTTCTACAGGTGACTAAAGTTAACTCATGCAAAAGTTATGACACTTGTAAAAAGTCATACTTTTATTTGTTCTCCTTTTTTAAATTTATTCAGATATAAATTTTATTGTACAATTCCTTTTATGCGGTGAGTGAAAAGTCATTCAGTTCATCCATTAATAAGTAATTGCTCAGTTTTTTAGTAAAATATAGAAATAATAATTACCTAATTCTTATATAAAACAAAGTAATATAAAACATAAATAAATTAAATTTTTTGTTCTCAAATAAATGTTTGATAAAAACTCAACCTAGCTGCTCACTACTAACATGAACGAAATTCAGAAGAATACATCAGTTAAAACACATTTTGAGAATCTACCTAACTAGCCATTCGCTTGGCATACCCATAGTTTTGACCGGTTGCTATTCTGGAGCCATATTTATGTCATGTTTACGGCCGTGATTCTATCTCTAGTTAGATATAGAGAGCACTAACGAGACCGAACACTCTCCTCCCTCGTTCTTCCATACAGCGAAACGAGTAATTATTGGAGTATATTTTCCTTGTCTAAGGTGCGTTCTCCCCACGAAACAACGGCCTTACAACAATCTAGTTAAGCCCTGTCGGGAGCCCTGACCTTTCAGTCAGTTGCGATTATTTGATTCTGTCGGCCCGATAATCTCCCATCAGAATCCGGGCCAGGTCATTCAGAGCAACCTCCATCTGATGGTACATGTTAAGGTGATGATGGAAGTAGTCGTCGATAAAAATGTAGTCTAATGACCACAGCCAGGGACTGAATCCTTCCTCCGACAAGGATCGCTATCTTTCTATTAATACATTATATGAAGAAACAACTTTGGCGATAATAGCCTTGCAATAACTTAACTTTATATGATGCATCAATAAATACAATGGGATTGTCGAATTTTATTAATCTTATACAGACTTTCCTTCTTTAAAAATCTTACTTTGATCAATCGAAGAGCAAATAATATATCAACAAAGCGTGGTAGATTCAGGATGGAATTTAAAAGGATGATGCTAAATATATGTACATTTAGTTCCCACAGTAATCTTTAAATGAAGTTTTGAAAGCAAAAATATGAAGACAATTACTAAAAATGGTTTCTACTTCTAAAAACTTTTACCTCTCAATGAGTGGCAAATGTTTTTTTTTTATATACTTATGATTGGATTAAGATGCATATATGAAATTATGAATCAGTGTCATAGCCGATACTCAATCTAACCTAGGATATTTTCAATGGCTCGGCTTTCTCCTCTTAGAAGTCTAACCTGCTGCGACCTCAACATTGCGAGTCCACCAAGCTTCCACCCAGTTAACTCACTCCCTTATTAACTTTGTAAAGTATTTTGAATTAAAGATAAATGTCAAACTTGTCAAAAATATCAAAAAAAAAATGACTCAAAAGATTGAATACAAAACACTGAATTATATTTTTTTGTTATTATACGGAAAAGAAGCGTAATATGAGTGATTATTTTGAAGGATTAAAATGAGGAGGTTTGTGTTTCCCCAATGTATGTACTACTAAATATTTACGCTCGAAGAATTCATTTTGTGTTGATTAGCTTTGAGCACAAACTACTATATAATAAAGCCTACTACCATTCACGAATTCTAAGACTTGAATATATAAGTCTTCTTTTACACAAAAAAGAAGCAAAAAATATTTGTATGAAAGGAAGACATTTATTTTTATATATTACCAAGAGTCTTTATCAATCTCATGACAATGTAACACAAAAAGACTTGGATATAATTCCAATTCGCTCCAATAGCTCCCAATGGTTATTAGAGAAGAAGAATCGACAAGAGCATTTTTTTAAGGCAAAGGAATGGTACATAATTGATCGTGTATATATATATATATATATATATATATATATATATATATATATATATATATATATATATATATATATATATATATATATATATATATTATTTATATTTATTATATTAGGGTTGTTCTTATTTTTCAAATGTTTGAAATGTTAGCAACATTGTGGATTTTCTGTTTCTTGGTGATAAAAGAAGACGACATACAAAGTTTGAACAAAATCGGTCAACATTACGAGGTCGCGCAACGAGGTCAAAGTTTTAAAAATTTAGTAAAAATATAGTTTTCCGCAAATTTCTTCAAAATGGTGGACGTTACAGACTTCAATAATAATTATTAATTTAAAGGAAATCTAATTTACTACCAGACGTATGTTTGATGTTTTTTAATAAAACAAAGTTTTCAGTAAAAACAAAGAAAAAATGGAGTGTGTATTGTTAGCATATTTCATAGCTTTTTTGTATCAATTAACTTCACTCGCCTGTAGAAGATGACTTGTTCGCTTCAGAGTAAAATAGTACTTTTAAGTTTAGTAAACTTTAGATGATAAATCCAAAAATGACCTTGGTTGCATTCTATCAATTCAGAATTCAGTACAATCTGAGTTTACATCATATGATTCAGAGCCTGTATTGACCTATAAGAAATCGATTATGAAAAAAAAAAAAATATAATGTGTTTCTTAGATTTGCGTCAAGGTATCCTCTCAAAATTTTACTTTGTCTCTGACGCATACATAATCCATTATATGCGTCATTTTGTACGCGAGATAGGCTTTTTTAATGTACATATAACTCTCTACTTATTAAATTGACATGATTTAGTATACCAAAATATTAAAGCTGGTTAACCAAGCTTTCATTTGATATGTTTGGTGTTCTAAAAATCGCTATACTTTAAGAGATATAAGCAAATACGTACTCTCCCCCAAAAATTGATCTTTTGATATGAGAATATACGATTACCATTGGTAACGGCTGTTAGTGTTACCTGGATAGAAAGAAAAAAAGAAGGGAGAGAGTATTTTGCCTCACTTCTCTCCCTTCTCTTTCTCTTTCTATCCAGGTAACACTAACAGCCGTTACCAAATGGTAATCGTATATTCTCATATCAAAAGATCAATTTTCGGGGGATTTGAAATGTATTTGTTTATTTAGTTACTGTAATGGTCCATGGTTTTGTATCGTTTATTGTACATAAACCAATCTATCATTTCAACCTGAAATTCGTTTAATCATTATACTTTAAAAGTTAAGATTTGTTCTATGTTCCTCTTCTCTATAAACTTACGTACCAATAAATTTATGTGAATGTTTTTCTAAAGTGTTTAATCCATTCAAACTTTTTGTGTAAACCTCTATATAAGGGTTGTCGTCAAAGTTTATCTTTCACTTTCAAAAGAATCTTAGCACTAGGCTATAACTTGTAGTACAAAGAAAGTCATGACTAGGGCTGGGCAAATTGGAGTAAAAAATACCTTTTTAGGCCCAAAAACTGGAACAAATAACAAAAAAATATGCGGAAAAAGGAAGGATAAAAATATGCAAAAAAAAAATGATGAAATATGCGAATAAAATTTCTTTTACAATTTAGATATTTTTTATTTCATATATACCAAGGTAAGTTAAAAGTAGGTAGAACATTTTAATCAATGAAAGTAAAAAAATATATACCGCACGCAACTACCTCATGAGCATGACGTCACATATGCCAAAAGAGGGTCTGTTTTATAAGTAAATATGTACATATAATCGAATTTAGCCTTTAATTAGCCATAGAAGATTTAATTACCACAATTCTATTAGAAAATGAAAGAGAAGAGAAACTTTGTGAGTATCATAAATTTTTGATGATTTAAAGTGCTGAAATATCCAAAATATTTCATGAAAAAGCAAACTCTTCAATCATTATATGTAAAACCCATAAAAAACAACGAAATAAATTATAACAAAATACTGTTTATAATCATATATTAAACAAATATTATTTCAAGACATATTTAGAAAAAAAGTATATAAACTTATAAATTTTTACAAAACAAAATACTGGTTATAATCATATATTACATAAATATTATTACAAAGACATATTTAGAAAATAATAATATGTTAAAAAATATAACAAAACCAAATACTGTTTATAACCCATAGTATATAAATAAATATATTAGAAAGACATATTTAGAAAAAAGTATATATTTATTATTTTGCATGCGATGGTCCAAGCTTTTCTCCGTTTGAGTGGTTGGAAACGAGTGGTACAATACATTGTGAGCATTGGGATCCAATGAAGGACAAACAGCAACTGCACAATGTCTTTTTTGCTTTTTTTATTAATGAAGCCATTTTTTTTGGTATGAGTAGATGCACTAATGATAATTTGAGTAGGAGGGTTTTATATAGTTAAAAGTGATTGTTTATGTTTTCCGGCAGACGTGACGTCACACGAAAAATTTTCGGAACCTAAGTTTATACATTATGTAACAGCGGGGTGTTTGATATATAATAAAGGTTTATATACACTTTTGATCATACGAATAATATATAAAGTAAAAAAAAGAATTGAGTGACTAATAAACCATAAATACATAAGAAAGAAATTCAATATGAGATGAGACATGGTCATTCCGATCAGTGCCTGGGTGCGTCCGATGGTGCCAAATCAGGACTTTTCTTAAGTTTAGAAAATACCCTTTCGCAGTTCACAGTGGATATAAGGGCGCACTTGAAGATGTAGAAGTCATAAACTCATAAAAGAAGGATGATAGGTGATTGAGAGTTTTTATTTTTCTTCGACAAAGTTATAAATGCATGTGTTTTTTTAAGTTATATTTGTTTTTAACGTAGCTTTATCAAATTTTTCATTTTTTATTCATACTTTGTACGTGCATTCTATTCTGTTCGAGATACTTTTAGATCATAAAAAATATTTAAATTAAAAAATAAAAAAAAAAGATGTAGAAGTCATTTGGGCTAGACCATGGAGTTCAGTAGAGGACCCATGATAATTCAACAATATTCTCCATGATACCAAAGCCAGGATTCTTCTTTAGAACCTGGTTCAGCTTGGAGGCAAAGGGATCCATCTCAGTTTCCCTCGCACTTTCTCTATGATTCCAGGCTCTCACGCAAGGGAAGCTTTGGTTCTAGTGTTGGTCAATGCAGCACCAGTCCTGAAAAGTTGGCCTTGATAGTGGCCAGTTGGGCAGGCAGAATTCTCCAGTTGAGAAGCTCCTGGCTATCCTATCTTTGATGTCGTCACTAAGATGGCACACAAATACCTTTCACGCCGTTGAAGTAGGTGCTGTAGTAAAAGGCAGCCTCCAACAAGGTTCCCTACCTGGTAAGCACAGCTGCTCGGAACAAGGGGAGCCAGGCCGGAGGCTGCCATATCCTTCGTCCTCCTTGGAGACCTCACAACACATTTTTCACCTCCGAGCCAATGGTTCACAGGGAAACTCTTTCTGCACGAGCCCCGCCACCCGTTCAAAACAATAGGAGAGGCAGGTGACATGGATAAGGTTGAGGGGAACATGTTATGCAATCCTGGCCATCCTTGAGACAGTAGGGCATCGGTGAGCAAAAGACGGATTTTGCTGTAATCAAGATCCTCTCCAAGGCACTTAAATAGTCCACTGTTACTGCCTGTTGGAGGTTGGTGTTGTGGCCGTATTGAGGTTGATCATCTCCACCAGGTAAGGCCTGTCCAAAA
>CP045904.1:9065934-9094995 GCA_013387185.1 Caligus rogercresseyi | reverse complement strand
GATATAAATAAGCTTATAGCATTATAATTAGTCACTCAGAACCTTAAGATCTTATCAATGATGTAGACCAAAAATGACCATCCCCTCTCGGGATTCGAACCTGCGCCCCCAACATTGAGAGTTGCCACGCCTTACATTTTTTTTTGCCTATATGGTTCGATAGAATTGCATCCGATAAGATAGAAATAAGCATTATAGCATTAAAATTAGTCTATCGAACCTAGTATCTTATCAATGAGGTAGACCAAAATGACCATCCCCTCTCGGGATTCGAACCTGTGCCCCCAACATTGAGAGTTGAACACGCCTTAACTTAATTTTCTATTTCTCATCTCAACAAACAGTGTCGATAAAATACACATAAGAAAATACGATAATAATATATAAAAAACATAAAACTAGGTAGTTGCGTAGGAACATACATAATAAACATTATAGTTCATAATTACTGCCTACAAATAAAACTAGAGGTATGTATACACTCAGAGAGTGCAAACCTCCGCCGTCACGGGGTCCTTATGAGCCTTCCGAGGCAGATTTTTCACGACTGGGGCCGTAGAGGGCCAGGGGAGGGTTCCCCTCGACGGAAATTCCCAAGAGGAAGACGCTCCCGGCACCCAATTTCACAGCACAGCGACATCTATTGGCAGAGTTGGCTACTTGAAATATTTATGAGTATTTAGCTTATTTTGCATCTTAAAGAAGCAGTCAGAGATGCTAAAATGTAATAAATTGTTTCTTTTGGCATTTCCAACAACTCCTCAAAGTTTCATCTGAATCTGTTCCGTACTTTTGAGTTATCCTGCTGACAAACAACCAACCAACAAACCAACACCAGTGAAAACATACATCCTTTCGAAGGAGGTAATAACCTTTTATAAAGGGACAATTAGACGATGTTCAAAGATAAAAAACGCTCACAATAAGGCCGTCTTTGACATAAAACGTTGATATATGTATTCTAGCAATTGATTTAATCAGGCGTGGATATTTGCTGAAGTCGATGAAATGAATTGTATGATCTCGCCAGCCCAAATCCAGGAAGAAGATGCCACTTGAGGGATTCCGAGTGCCAAGTAACGTGGGGCTGCTCCTATCATAATGGATTTTGATTATAATTCTTTAAAATCATAGTCGTGATAAGTCCAAAATGCTATAAACGCAAACACATATAATATATGTACAAGTATGGAAAAATAAATAAAAAGTTGTGTTTATAGGTTATAGGAAATAAGTATCCAGTTAATTTTCTCTATTATATGTAAAGCATAGGCCCAGGTCTATTCAATATGCTCAATGGATAACTCCTACATATAATATTTTTACAAATACATAACATTTATATATATATACCATCCTCCATAATTCCTAAGTAATTTATAGTTCTCCATCCTCAAGATTCGGAAATCGATATAACTTCCTTTGGCTCTCTCTATATTTTTATTTTTTGAAGAAAAACTCCCCCAACATTCTTAAGGGAGGTAGTTCACTTACTTATAATATATTATTACTATTGAATATGTATTTTTATTATAATAAATTAAATACTTTGGAAGGCGGGGAAGAATTATTGACTATGGAAGTGCAGTTTGCTTTTTCTTCTTCATAGTGAGTTAGTTGATATTTAGGGCTTCAAATGAGGTCAATTAAAGATATTGATAGCCTCTTTTATTTTATTGTGAGAAAGGAGGGATTAATGCAAAAAGGATATTTATTGTGGAACGTGATCATATTGGCATAATGATGAGGGGGGAATCGTAATCTATATATTATTATACCCATTCTTATTCGTATTAATATAATGTGACTATATACATAAGCTTACTTACTTCTTAGAAGCCGCGAAAAAAAGTGAAACTTATTACCATCATGCAAACTCTTTTTCACACATCATCACCATTAAGAATACTAATTTTATTCGTATAACTATATATATTATAGTATATATACATATATATATATATATGTATATATATAGTATATATATATATATATATATATATATTATATATATATATATATATACAATAATAAGGGATAATATGAATTTTTTTTTGGGTGACCAACTGAAAAAACAAAATATTTTTTAGTTCATAAAACTTCTTCTTTTCAATCAAGTTTTTTATAAATATAATAGAGAACGAAGGATTTTTATGTACATTTATTTGACATAATAGATGTCTTCCATACTACAAGCATGTATAGTTGAACAAGTAAAACACCAGATGGATGACTTTATAAAATAAAATTCATAAATGTTGATGGAATGAATAGTGGAAAGTATTTTTTTTCTAGATGAAAGGATGTGAGTAAGTAAATGAATTGCTAACAAAATGAAGAATTCAAGTTTTAAAACGTTCCAGACACTTCAAACTACTGTATATTTAAATGAGTATTTACATTTCTCCTCCTTTTTAATAATAATTTAATTTATTTCATATTTCTAGGATATGTCAACTATCTAACATTCTGCAAGTATAATTACCTCCGCCGAAGGAGGTATTGTTTTCACTGGCGTTTGTTGGTTTGTTTTGTCAGAAGGATAACTCAAAAGTACTGAACGGATTCAAAATGAAACTTTGTGGAGTTGTTGGAAATGCCAAAAGGAACAAGTGATTAAATTTTGGCATCTCTAAGTGCTTTTTAATATCAAAATGAGCAAAATACTAAATGAAATGGGGTCTCTATTCAGGGAGTAGGAAAGAACAAACGCTAAAAAAATATTCATTGACGTATTATTGTTCATATATCAGCTCAGGACTATGTTAACCCAGTGACGTAGCTTAAACTTCTTCCGTCTTCCCATCTCTGAGTGCTTTTTTAATATGCAAAATGAGCTAACAGAGAGGAAACAATTATTAGAGATAGAAAATCGGCGTGTGAAAGGGAGAAGTTTGAATAGGAATGTTGTGGGGATCGGCGGAGGTACACACTCTCTGAGTGTATATATGCCTCTAGTTGTATATAATATCAAAAGAGAAAGAGAAGGGAGAGAGTATTTTGCATCACTTCTCTCCCTTCTTTTTTTCTTACTATCCAGGTAACACTAACAGCAGTTACCACATGGTAATCGTATATTCTCATATCAAAAGATCAATTTTTGGGGGATAGTGCGTGCAAAAATGTATTTGCTTATATCTCTTAAAGTATAGCGATTTTTAGAACACCAAACATATCAAATGAAAGCTTGGTTAACCAGCTTTTATATTTTGGTATACTAAATCATGTCAATTTAATAAGAAGAGAGTTATATGTACATTAAAAAAGCCTATCTCGCGTACAAAATGACGCATATAATGGATTATAAATGCGTCAGAGACAAAGTAAAATTGTGAGAGGATACCTTGACGCAAATCTAAGAAACACATTTTTTTTTTCATAATCGATTTCTTATAGGTCAATACAGGCTCTGAATCATATGATGTAAACTCAGATTGTACTGAATTCTGAATTGATAGAATGCAACCAAGGTCATTTTTGGATTTATCATCTAAAGTTTTACTAAGCTTAAAAGTACTATTTTACTCTGAAGCGAACAAGTCATCTTCTACAGGCGAGTGAAGTTAATTGATACAAAAAAGCTATGAAATATGCTAACAATACACACTCCATTTTTTTCTTTGTTTTTACTGAAAACTTTGTTTTATTAAAAAAAAACATACGTCTGGTAGTAAATTAGATTTCCTTTAAATTAATAATAATTATTGAAGTCTGTAACGTCCACCATTTTGAAGAAATTTGTGAAAACTATATTTTTACTAAATTTTTAAAACTTTGACCTCGTTGCGCGACCTCGTAATGTTGACCGATTTTGTTCAAACTTTGTATGTCGTCTTCTTTTATCACCAAGAAACAGAAAATCCACTTTGTTGCTAACATTTCAAACATTTGAAAAATAAGAACAACCCTAATATATATATATATATTATAAGACTTGTTCAAATTAAACATCAATTATTATAATTAACTATTTTCGTTATCCGTGAGCAGTTTCAATTAACATTAATACTTGATATTAAAGAAGTCACTTCAAAGGATTTGGCAATATATTCATAGATCTTTTTCAAACTTATCACTTTTCTTTAAAAACACTCAAGTAGATGATTTTCTGGTTCTCCATGGCTTAAATAATCGACAGGAAAATATTTTTTTTAAAATTTGGACCCCTGTAATGCCAGCCAAAAAGGCCGATTGGGGCGTCCTAAATAATGAGTTTTATGATGACGTGTAGTTGCTATAAGCTTTGTAAAAAATATTTTGCAAAACAGATATAACAAATATAACATATTTATTATAAAAAATCAAAAAAACTGACTGTATATTTAGTTATGTATTTTGGTTAGAGAGCTTTGCATGTACGTTGTATTATATATATTACATCATTGCAAATACAAAAATAATTTTAAAGCAAAATGTACTGAATTTCTTTATATAAGTATGATTATATACAAAATATATTACAAACATTATGATATCTACCAATATGCGCAGTCTAATTAATAAGTTTTTAGATATAAAAACAAAAGTAACCCCAAAATTGTAGGCAAGTGGAGCAAGAACGTACGGAAATAAAGCAAATACAATAACAATTGTTAAAAAATCCTAGAAAAGACCAGTTCTAGAGCTAGTTACAGAGACGTGGCAGGGTTGTTTCTGGTACTGCTGGGGGACAAAACCTCCTCGAGGCATCCATTAGACGACCAAACCAGGCGCTGTTCACCAAAGCACGTTGGATGGCCAGGAATATTTACTCTATGAAGATATATAGTTCTCCGACAAATTGCAGTATTCCAACTACAATAATAATTAATTATTGGTCTTGTTTTACACTAGCTACAGGATAATCTCTACGTCAGGAGCTGATGCCCCAACAAACGATCTTCATCTTTTCAAAAACATGCTTCAATATTTTCATCAAGACAGTGAGTAGCAACTTCTGTTCTCATAGTATCCTTTCCTCACCAATCGCCAATATATATGTTATATATACATATATAATATATATATATATATATATATATATATATATATATATATATATATATATATCTGCTACTTTCAAACAATTTGAAGCAAAATATATGTATGATTTTAAGAATTCTAAATCCTTTTTTGTTTTTTATGAACATCCAAAATAAACTATATATTAATGTTTTGAAATAGTCATTTGAAAAGAGGTATTTTCCATAAAATATATCGTGGCTGCTGAGAAGTAAATATCAACTATTAGAGAATAAAATTATTTATATATATATATGTAATATAATAAATATATATATTTATTTACTGCTAAAATCTCATTAAAATATTCACTTTCACTGTTATGCCTAATTATTGGAATCGTCATTTATATATAAAAAGTATATTTTTAAATACTTGTATCTCTTAAATCCTAATAATTTTGTCAGAGACAAACAAAGTTTTTCCCCTTCATAACTGATTCATATAGCTGAATCGAATGTCATTCAAACTTCACTACCATATGTCCGCATACATGTAGAATCTACCATAAAATATTTATCTGTGTGTTGAATATATAAGATGATTTCCCTTTTTTATCTGACATTTGATTATATTTAGAGAAAGGAATGAAGAATAATGAAAGAAGTCTTTTTTTCTCTGAGACTTTATCTGGATTGATTTGTTGGAGCTGTAATAAATGAATACAGAAGGAATCAATTTTCCACTTGATGAACCATTGATTTATTTCTTCCAATATAAAATCAAGTAAAAAATATATATAAATATATACTTCTTGATATTATCGTAGTTTCATTTAAAATGACGTTTTCTGACAAGTAAATAAATAGTTTGTACATAAACTTTAATAGGATTTGGTACATTTCGGCTCAAAAGGAGTAGTATATTTTAGGTGTTGTGGGTATTTTGTCTTAGCGAATATGGACTCGTTTCCTATGTTCTTTACCGATCAATCATAATTGTACTACTGATAATTTTTGGGGATTGTTAGGTTTAATTATAAAAAGGTCTCGTACCTATAATAAAGGGAAACAAGTCTTATCCTTGCTCGTCGTCAACCCTCAGGGGGAATGATGATAGAATAGGGGCCCCGTATAATAGAAGTGAAGTAAAAGGAAGACACGGAGATACGGATATATTTAAGAAATAAGTAATCCGTATCTGGGTACATTGTAGTAAATAAAAGTAGGAATATTAAAATCACGAGGATAATCCATAGAGATATAAGATAAAGAGAGCTGAAAACAGCAGAGAAACATCGTTCAGCTGTATTCTGTGTGTCCACTATAACCAAAGTATTTATACTTGGTAATTTTATAAATAATACAAATTGAATTAGGCGCATACTCTTATCGGCTACCCTGGACCTGAAGATCCCCTCCCTTTTAATAGACTCATGGACTGCGACTTTGAAAGAAAACAAAAACCTCTCTTGCCTCCATGCACCAGAAGACATTATCTTATTTTAAGAATTGCAAGTATAGCCATTTCAATGCTCAAAGTTTATTTTATTTATCTTTTATTGCGTAAGTCAATTGAAATTTTTTAAATTGTATTTTATTGATTGAAAATAGCTCCACCTTTAGTTCATCCCTTAAGATAATCTGTAAATTAAAATATTTACTTATGTGGTTTTTCATATTTTATCTTCCATTTTTATGTATTCTGTTGTACATATTATAAAATTCAACTGTTGAATAAAAAAATGCAATTCAATACTTAGACATTTTATAAAGTTGTTGATTAAGTTCAATATAAACAAAAAACATTTCTAGACAGTTAATGAGATTGATGTCGTATCCAATTCCTTCTGGATCGTGGGGCAATGGTGATTGGCGGCAAATCAATTTTTTACATTCAATACCACAATAAGTACTTTTCAAAATCATTTATCGTTATAAAATTATGTTGCTAAAGGATTTTTGGGTACGGAAAGAAAATGTAAATATATATTTCTTTTATTTGTTGACAATGTGGTGGCCTTGATATTGCTTTACTAAATTGATTAAATCCATGATGAGATGTTTATTTTTTTCCTTCAACAAAACGTTTCATCAATGTCTTGAAGTATTAGAGGAGAGAAAATCTTTTGTGCTGTAAAATTTTACAAGACTCCTCTCTCCCGGAAAATCCCTTCTTTTTAGTATGTTCTTGAACCTTACTACTCCAAACTAAATTGCCTTCATTCGAATGATTGTTAAGACCGTGAAAGGTAAATTGCTTGGTGATTGAAAATTCAAAGAAGTAAAAGCAGGTCATGAAATATGTATATATTTATTATCTTTTCCTCTTTTATTCTTGAAAGGATTTTGAAGAGGGGTTATATCCCAATATATATATATATATATATATCTTTAAGAATATGGATGGGATGATACAAATATATATTTTAATGTCTTGTATTTTTTAATTTTGAATCCCAATGGGGGACATACATTTATTCAATCGGTTAATAATTTTTTTAACAATCAAGAAAAATAACATCAGATTATATAAAGACTAAAGGAGAAAGACATGTAATATTAAAAGTATATGATTAAGAAGCACACGGTTTATTAAAATTATAATGTAAATGCACCTTTAAAAAGGTTTCCAGACTTATTATATTCTTTTAAAGCCACCTCCGCGATCCTTGTGGAAATTGTGTGGTTCTTGAACCTGGTCCTCGCCAGAATGGACTGAGGTTTTGCAATGACTTTCGATGCCAGTCTCCGTTTAGGATCCATACTTAGAAAGCCATATAGTTTGGGCTCAGATCCCTGCCTATTTTTTCCTTTAGACCTTCTTTTATAATTTTCATAATATCTAATATCTTGTATTAAACAATTTTGTTCAAATATTGAAAATATACCGGAGTATTTAGTATATTTAGTATTTATTCTTTTATTTTTTATAAATAGTATATAGAAATTTGTCTCACTATCCATAAACAAATATAAAAACATTTACTAAGCAAACATAAGGTTTTTAAGCTACATAGCATAGCCGTTGGAGGAACGTTTTTATTATAATAATATATCCCTTTAATTATGAAAGCGTAAACATTTTTTTCAATTTCACTGCCTTGCTATCTTTGGGTTATAAATTAGTCATTTTGTTCTCAATTTGAATTTAAAAAGTAACACAGAATAAGTGTTGAAAATTTTATATTTTCTGGTCAATTGTTGGATGTTAGAAATAATTAAAAACGTGATTCATTATATCCATTTGTTAGATTATGCTTTAATTTCAAAGATATTTTTACAAAATAAACAGAGATTTTTAAAATATTTTCTTTGCTTTTAGAGTTATTTCAACAAGGAGTTGAGCAATAAACATATATAAATAAATTAAATAGTTTAAAAGTATTACTTGCTAAAAATCAACATTAAAGGCGTCCCTCGAAAACTATACATGGCTATAAACAAGTAAAAGCATGGCTTATACTATTAATTATTATAAAAAATAATATAAGAATGTATTTATGAAGTATACTAAGAAGTAATAAAACTAATAAATATGTAAATTTTTAATGTTGTTAATAAAGTTTTTGATTATTTGAATTTAAAAAATATATATATTGCAGCACAGTTGTCAGGAAATATTTGATTTAGGTGATGGTGAGAGTCCAATTACTATTATCTCTCTGCGCTATTTTCAATTAAAACAGCTGTTAAAGATGAATCTCTTAACTAAAGGAAAGAGTCAAATTTTATAATTTTTTCTAATAGTTTACATATTCATCTTTTTTTGCATTAATAGTTGAAACTATAGACTATTAAATTGTTTCGATAATGTATTATATTGGTTTTAAATAGAAATCATCTTTTTTTGTCATTTAGCTTTATAGTTTGTCTAGGAGACACTTTAATAAATAAAATTGCTTCCAAAAATTGTGTCAAAATATTTGAAAAAATAATCTGTTAAAGTCTTTAGTCCAAAAATATAGTGTTTCCTTTTTTATGTGTTCGATTAAATGGCCCATCAAAATGATTGACGTAGGCTGTTATCAATTTATTGTACTCTAATACTTTTTTCTCTTAAAGGCAGCTCTACGAGAATAAGGCCTAATTGATTGGACCCACATACACATATGATTTCCGTTCACTTGACGATTTTTTCTCGTTATTTTTCATCTACAACACCTGAAAATGACTTATGCAGAGCTGAAATGAAATATGCAATATATATATATATATATAATATGTAGATATTTAGGTATATATATAAGATGTATATACATATACAGGGTCCCCCGATGAAATTAGTGCGAAATTAAAATTTGTATAACTTATTTATTTAGTTAGATATCAGACCAGTAGTTATACCAGTAGAAGAGCTACTGAGCTACGCTATACAGCCAGTTGATTCAAAACACGATGAAGGACGTATACAGCGATCTGGAGGAGATGGTTTTCAGTGAGAAGGAACGGAGATGCGCCGTGGTGACAATCTTGGTGGGCATGAAGGGCATTATATTCAACTCAAAGCTGTCAAGGTTGACTTCTGTGCCTCTTAGAAGCGTCCGAAGCTGGATTGCTTCCTGTCCCAAAGATGTTCCAAAAGTTATGAATACAAAGTTCCCTGCTACTTTGATGAGTAATGAAGGGGATGTGATGCCTCAACACATTTTGAGAGTGGCCTGAGAGTAAATACGTGCATTTACCTGGATGTATGGACAAGGTGGTCATGCCCTGGATCAGGGAGGTCGCAGGAGATTGTCCTTTGGTCTGCCAGCAGGACTTTGCACCCTGCCATGTCTCTGTTAGATCTCTCCAGTGACTGCAGGAGAACACCTACAGCATGGTTGGTAAGGAGATGTGGCCTCCTAGCGGCCCAGACCTTAATCCAATGGACTATTTTGTCAGGGGCTATCTTGAAGGACGGAGTAATAGACGTACTCACAACAAGAAGCTCTCTCTCTCATCACCTCCATCAAGAAGGAGATGGCGTCCATGGACAGGGGGATGCTAAAGAGATCCTGCGCCGCTTTCAGGGGCTGCATACAGAAAGTTGTCGACGTTGAGGGAGATTATTTTATAAATTCCTATAGAGGGCATCCTTATCGTTCAAATGCACTTTATTTGAAATAATTATTAATCTAATCTATTAATAACATAACATAGTTATTCAATTTTTTATGAGAAGGAGTTTTTGCGTCATTTCATCGGGGGACCCGGTATATATATGGATAAAAGATAAGAGGGTTGAATGATGGAATAAGTTGAATGGATAAAAAAATGACTCATCAATACGAGAATCAATTCTAGAGGTTGGTTCGAATCTAAAAAATAAAATCCCTTCTCAACACGTCATATAGAAAAATATTTTTAATATAATATATATAATTTCATTCAATATTTCGATTATTTTCGTTCTTCCTAATGCTTTTAATTTATTAATATAGAGTAATGATATATAACAGTGTATAAAAATAAACATTTAAAGATTAAAATTAATATTCTAATAATTAGTCAAACAGTAATCCTTAGAACTTATCAAAGGAATTAAATATATGAACAAACAAAAATTAAAAACAAATAAATATACAACTCATTCTTTTAAAAATATAGTAAGCAAAACCAAAAATTTAGAGCAACAAAATAGTTCATACTAAAAAATCAACTTTAGAAATTTTATTTTGTAAAAAAAATTCTGCATTCGTAAAGAAAACGTTGAAATGTCTAGTATTATCTTGAGTGATAACATTTGACTAAATCTCTCGTACATATATTCCCACAATAAGTGATCCACATTGTGAATTTAGATGCCAAGACCTAATATCTTGTTGCTGACGAAATAAGAGTTGCCCAAAATTATTCTGTTTGTCTGGTATCTCGTTGGCCAGTTTTCTCCACAAAGGAACACTTAGATAGGCTGTAATAAAAGTTGTAATTAGTCCAAACCGGTCCAAACTTTTCGCCTATGTTGAGAATGTTAGAAGTACTTTTTTAGGACCTTGTCAATCAGCAAAACATGAATGACGGTGTTAAATAATTGTTCTCAATCCTTGTATTAAGCGTTAAAGAATATGCAACCAGTTGAAATTGGCAACTGCGCCGAGAATTTCTTGGAAAACTTATTTTTTTTTCATAGAGAACATTATTTTTTTTCTATCTCCTTGGAACGTTAAGCTTTTTGCTATAAACCCATTTATATTTCCACAGCCTCACTTTTGTAGTTGGCATGATATTTCAAAGCAGATTCTTTCAGAGGGTAATAAAAATGTCCACATTTCAAAAAAGGATACCTTCCAAATAATGGAATGATAAGATGTTGTTTTAAGGCAAGAAGCTCCAATTCTTAAGGATGTAAAAGATTCTCAAAATGAAATTTCTTAAGTCGATTTTCTGCGAATCCTCAATGGTCAAAGAGGCAGTAAAGGATGGGGTTCCATTCCATAAAAAGTCTATTTGCTGATGCTATCGAAGGAGAAAATTCTTCTAAATTAGTATTATCAAAATATGTGCAGAGCCTAAGCCACGTGTATACGGAATCTAAAGTCACTGTACACCTCACATTCAATTCCATGACGGCAAGAGATATCTAGAAAAAATGCAATAGATTTTGAGTAAAATTATTATTTTGAAACATTTATTTACTGAAAACCTAATTTACAAATATTAGTATTAGTTTTTCATTTATTTATGAAAAATACGTTTGGCTTAAAACTTTTTCTGCAACCAGGGAATCACAGTTCCTCAGTATAAATTTTCAATGTTATAATGTTAAAAATATCGATTCTTTATGGATTATATTGTAGTATCGATATAATATTTAAGTGAAGGCCAATTGGAGAGAGATGATTCACGTCTGCCCCACGATATACCGAGAACTAAGATAGATTCCATGGCCGTCGAGTAGCCTAAATTTTCAACTGCTTTTCAGGATTCAATTCTTCGAAAGGTAAAGTTTTGGTTTTGTTACTATTGTTTTTTATTTAAAATTATTTTTTATTTTTTTTGATATAGCCCAAGACCACTTTAATACGCTTAATCAGTTGTCTCTCAGAATAACTTTCAAGCAAGATGGTAATATCGTCAGTGTACATATCCATGGTGTGTCTTTTCCTCTCTGAAACCACTCCAAAGTCTTTGAATTTCTATGAAATTGATGTCTAAGACTATTGAGAGTAACAACAGATAAAAGGGGCGCTGTAGGAGAACTCCTTGCAGGCAACTCCTCTTTAAGTTGATTATATAACTCTTATAGCTTCCTAATGATATAAATAATGTGCCATTGACGAATAGGGTTCTAATATAACTAAAAAAATCGAGAGTAATTTTTTTATTGGAGTTAATTATGAGATAATGAATCAAACATTTGGAAAAAATCCACTGCTACGATATCTTCATCAGTTTATAACCTTAGTATTCTTTTCCTTTAAGGAATATTTTTTGTTATGTTCCACGTTAATATATAATATTGACCCGATTTCTGAATGAACTACATCATACATGATTCGATAGTACTAATTAAGAACTATAATAGGTCTCCAGTTGTTTCTATATTTGGTCAATCCTTTTTTGGTTTACGAACTTATCACCTTGTAGTAAAGGATTGTAGAAGCTTCCCATAAACTTCTATTGCTTTCCCCAATTCAGCTAAGTAAGGGACTAACCCTTCTGCACTTTGTATGTATATCCTTTCATAAATTCCATCGAGATCTGAAGCTTTTTGCCAATATATTTTGCCATGATAGAGCTATATATTTTCTCTTTAGTTCAAATGATATGTTTTCCAGTCTTTGCACGCAAAAATTGCTCCTCTTCATAGATTTTGAAAGTGTGTGTGTGAAATGGTTTCAAGATATTTTGAGAATCCGTTTGACCATATGGAATAATCTTCTTACCCCATTAAAACCGAAGATTATTTGGTCGCATAAATCAATAAGCTTTTGGAAATATAAATTGATTTTATTGTTTCTTGACATATCCACTAAAATTTTGGAGAAAAAATACTGAAAACCGGGGTTTTTGACCGCCAGGATTTCCTGCCACTCGGCTATAAAATCATGTTTTTGTACTTTTCAAATATAACTTTAAAAAATTATTGTCAACATATATACAAGATAACTGTACATTATTTCTTTAACCTAACAAATATACAAATATCAATATGAATTTCTATATTTTCTATTCTAAATTAATGTACTTATTTTGTATGGAAAGGTTCAGTACATTCGAAATCTAAAGGTACATCAAACATTTTAGTGATATGTTATGGAGGAAACTTTTAGAGATAGACTTTTTTTAAATGTACATATAACTCTCTACTTATTAAATTGACATGATTTAGTATACCAAAATATTAAAGCTGGTTAACCAAGCTTTCATTTGATATGTTTGGTGTTCTAAAAATCGCTATACTTTAAGAGATATAAGCAAATTCATTTTTGCACGTACTCTCCCCCAAAAATTGATCTTTTGATATGATAATATACGATTACCATTTGGTAACTGCTGTTAGTGTTACCTGGATAGAAAGAGAAAGAGAAGGGAGAGAGTATTTTGCCTCACTTCTCTCCCTTCTTTTTTTCTTTCTATCCAGGTAACACTAACAGCAGTTACCAAATGGTAATCGTATATTATCATATCAAAAGATCAATTTTGGGGGAGAGTACGTGCAAAAATGTATTTGCTTATATCTCTTAAAGTATAGCGATTTTTAGAACACCAAACATATCAAATGAAAGCTTGGTTAACCAGCTTTAATATTTTGGTATACTAAATCATGTCAATTTAATAAGTAGAGAGTTATATGTACATTAAAAAAAGCCTATCTCGCGTACAAAATGACGCATATAATGGATTATAAATGCGTCAGAGACAAAGTAAAATTGTGAGAGGATACCTTGACGCAAATCTAAGAAACACATTTTTTTTCATAATCGATTTCTTATAGGTCAATACAGGCTCTGAATCATATGATGTAAACTCAGATTGTACTGAATTTTGAATTGATAGAATGCAACCAAGGTCATTTTTAGATTTATCATCCAAAGGTTTACTAAGCTTAAAATTACTATTTTACTCTGAAGCGAACAAGTCATCTTCTACAGGCGAGTGAAGTTAATTGATACAAAAAAGCTATGAAATATGCTAACAATACACACTCCATTTTTTTCTTTGTTTTTACTGAAAACTTTGTTTTATTAAAAAACATCAAACATTCGTCTGGTAGTAAATGATATTTCCTTTAAATTAATAATTATTATTGAAGTCTGTAACGTCCACCATTTTGAAGAAATTTGCGGAAAACTATATTTTTAATAAATTTTTAAAACTTTGACCTCGTTGCGCGACCTCGTAATGTTGACCGATTTTGTTCAAACTTTGTGTGTCGTCTTCTTTTATCACCAAGAAACAGAAAATCCACAATGTTGCTAACATTTCAAACATTTGAAAAATAAGAACAACCCTACTCCGCATGTAATAGAGATCCGTCAGATGAGCACACAGCTCATACTTTAAGCCCAAAACGTATTGGCTTACAATAAATGATTCACTTATGACCATGCTTTTCCATAATAAGATATCACAATTTCATTAATGTTGCAATGTTCTGGATCTTCTTGTTGCTTATAAATCTTATAAATATTCTTCCATAAATTCCATCGAGATCTAAAGCTTTTTTTGTGATTATATTTTGTCATGATATAGCTATTTATTTTTTCTTTAGTTCAAATGATATGTTTTCCAGTCTATGCACGGGAAATGTTACTCCTCTTCAAAAATTATAGTGTGAAATGGTTTCTAGATTTGTTGAGAATCCGTTAAAGTTTGACCATATGCAATAATCTTTTAATAGGGGGATTCTCCAACTTTTTAAACTAGGGTCCTTAATCTTCTTGATCCATGATGATTAAAGAAAATTAATATCTATTATTTATGCAGTGCGGAATACATTGATAGCATCGGAGGTAATTGTGCGTAAAATTAGCACTCCATTATTCAAAACATCTTCAAGTTCCTCTCGAGTATTAGCATTTCATTTTCTCTTCAGATGAATTTTTAAAAATGTTTTATTTAAAACTGTTATGGTCAGTGCCTTGACTATGTTTTTTTCGTAAAAAGAAGAATAAAAACGACTAGTAAGATTTAATTGAAGTTTGTTACAATACAATTTTCGTGGCCATAACCAAATTTGTAATCCCCAAAACAGTTTTTTGATGCTATAAATTGATTGGAATCGTGGATGAAGACGATAGCTTGCCTTTTTTATTGTCGACTAAATAGAAGAAGAAGCCCGCATGTATTTTCGCGAATATTTATTCCCATTTTGCCAGGTTATATTATTTTGAGGATTATAACGGCATCAGAAATATAAAGTTCCAAAACGAGTCTAGACCAAATTTATAATTTTGGTCCTTAATCTTTATTTGGTATAAGACAACATAACTGGTGGGTCGTTAGTGAGATTGCATGGAAAACAAGTAAATTATTCATCTTTGTCCAAAGTTGGAGATTGAATTCGCAAACTAAAAGGTTAATTACAAATTTTATGCAACTGGTCAGGATTTATTTACATCTATTAATATATATTTTTAAAATTAATTAATAGACAAATATAAAAATCTTGATAAAACTAACAAAACCATTAAAAAATTAAAATACCTATAATTTTTCATAATAAATTACATAAAGACTGTATGTCGTACTATCTAAATATTTTATAATTTATTAATAACTATTTTAATATGTTATCCAAATTCATCTAGGCAGTCAATAATCTTGTTTTATATTTTATCTGTTTTCTTATATATTTATTAGATAGAGTTCCTTTTGAAATAAAATAAGAAGATCCCTACTTTTTCGCAAATAAATTAAAGCGATATATATATATATATATATGTATATAAAGGAAATCACATAAGTTAAATTAATTTTTTTCCAAAAATAGGGATAAATCTACAAATATATCTGCCGCTATATTTTCATTGTTATCATACTTTATTATTATTTATCTTTTTCCTTGAGAAGAATATAAATTTGGTCATATTGAAGGATTCGTAGGCCATTGATTTCCATATGGATATTTAGCTTTGGATTTAATTAAAACAAACAGATCTGTAATGGTTTTCGAAAAATATAAAAAAGAAATATGTACAAGAAACGCCTCACAATATTTATTTAAAAAAGTATTGTTCATCTGCTGAAAAATGCTTAATAAATGAGAAAAAATGTTTATTTCTTTTTAAAAATAATTGTTTGCAAGCTCATAATTCTATTTTGTTTTTATTTACAAAAATTATGTTTAATTTTTTAAAATGTAATTGTTTTTTTCATAAATAGTGTATTAAATATATGTAAAGCACATACTTGATATTATATGCTATTTTTATGCAAAATAATTTAAACTACAAGTTTTAATTATGTTTTTATTGTGCACGTGCTATGGGGCTTACATATTCAATTTATCTATATAAGAAAAGAACAGGAAGACAAAAAAATACAAAAACAACATTTCGACTTTTTTCTGTTTCCATAAGAAATAAATGAAAGGTGACTTTTATTTATTAATGGATTAAAATATTTCTTATGTTTTTGTATGCATAGATAATATTTATTAAATTTATATTCAAGCCACCTTCACAGGACAAAATGATTGATAAGATAAATAATCATATCTAAAATTTAACTAAATAAACGAACTACAGATTCAGCACCTTCTAAAATAGATATATTCATTTTGAAAATGCAGAATTATCAACACAAATAAGTCTTATGCCTAGACTTTTGTATGATGTTTTACTTTATGGTAAAGAATCAATTGATTAATTCAATTTATTACTCACCAATGGATTATGATATATAAAATAGCTAAAGGCAATAATAATAATAATAACTGATGCATCAATCTGCCAAAAACAAATCATTTATTATTTCTTTCTCCTTCAATACACAATGCTGTTAAAAAGTTTGATATAAAAATGGGTTCAAATATTTTCGTATGAGATAATAATAATAAGTTTTGACACATTTATCCTATTGCAATTTGAAAGTAATCCCTTTTCATGGGATAATAACAATAAATATAGATTTTACACAGAGCGCTCTTTTGAATTTTACTGCAGTAGTCAATTTCACACTGTATTATTTTTCAAGTGGGGCATAAATATTTGAATGCAATGGGGGTAAAGAAGGGGTCTATTAAATTCTTTAGCTGATATTATGTTTATCCAATCAAAAATATGTATATTATTCCCAGAATCATTTTTATATAACAGTATTAAACAACAGTGATCCCCATATAACAGGGGTCTGCAACCCAAAATGTTGAAAGATCCATAACGGACCAAAAAAAATATTTTAAAAATGTGTCTGGAGCCGCAAAAATTTAATTCCTTATATAGCCTTCATACGGTGCACATTTTGGTCCAATATGTTTTCCTATCCCATCTTTTCCCATGTTCTAACGTTTCTAGAAAAGGTCCAGGGAACCACAAAGGCAGCTCTAAAGAGCCGCATGAGGCTCTAGAGCCACGGGTTGCCGACTCCTGCCATATAACAATCTGTTTCTAGATAAAAATTTGATTTAGAAAAGGTAGCTTTACAACAATGAATGTCATCAGTACATGGTAGTACCTTCAACAAGGAGAGTCTGACAGTGTTGCCGTGGCAGCTTTATATTTCTCCACGGCTCTGGAGTGCTATTGGAGCGGTTAAATGCACACGGGGTATCTAAATATACCATAGTCTGCTTCATGTCTTACATATAGAGAAGCAGACTGCGAGTGGACGTGAATTTAGCTACTTTTGTCCTCCTGTCAAGTATCATGTGGGGTGTACGACTAGGTTTATCCTTGGGTTGGTCCTCTTTGTTGTCTTGAAGGCAGTTATGGCTATCGCTATAGGTAAATACCTCATGTAGTATGCGGATGACTCTACTACCTGGAAAGCCAATGTAAAAGAGATAATTGCGTCGGCTGAGGCTATCGCCGACATCTCAGGAGACAAGAGACTCGTTCGAAGCCGAGATAAATCCAACTTTTATGCCTGGGAACCTTCAACAAGTGCAACAGGACCTCTAACGTCGATGGGGGTCAGAGTTGATGCAGGAAGTAAGCTTGAGGTCCTATGAATTTTACGAATGATCTCACCGGTCTCCTACGTTGAAGAGTAAACTCTCCTCAATTTCACAAAGTCTGGCCTTAATATGCCGCCTTCAAGTCCAATTTCCGATTGACACTCTTATCCTCCTGGTATCGTTAATCGGGCGTCGAAGAGTTCAAGTCTATTTCTCATGTCTTGCAGGTAAGAGTCATGATGACTGATTATCCTATATCCTCGATGGCAGATTGAGTTAATACTTTAATCAATGGCGTGGCCAGAGTGCTTCTATGCAGGAGGAGGAAGGACCATGAAACTGCCGAAGAGTTAATGGTTTGGGTGAGTTTGTCGGTTTTGATATGCATTATGACTAAAATAATATATTCTTCGAAGGAAAGGGCTCGTTTCTGGTGCCTGCTTTATTTCTCAAAACTATATTAACTTATTTTATCCCAGAATAATTGTAAATAGAAAAACTACATTCCTTCTTAATGTCCCATTTAATCAAATTATAATATATGAATCATATGCTATTGTTTACTATTAAGTCATTGCTATCTCTATGACAGTTTCATTTTTAACTGTATCTATCATCTAGAAGAAATCATGGAATAACAAAACTTAAAAGATGAATCCATACTATGAAAGTAGCAACTATTTTATCCATAAATTCTTTCAATCATGTGGCTTAAAAGAATGATGTAAATAATAAAATATAGGCTAAGGTATGTTTTTATTATAATCCAAGGTGTTTTAACTTTTTTTACAGTACAATAATGGGAAAAACACCTTCTTCCTGCTCTGAAAAGGCCACGTTCTCAATTGGGAGGAGGGCTTGCCTTATAAGAAAATATTTTACCGAGGTTTATATGAGGATTTTTAATGACATTTTAATTAAACCCGACAAAGAATGGAGAGGTTTTGTCGGCGGTTCTTGTGTTTTAAAAAATCTTATGTTTGGCACTCCTTTATCCAATAATATTTTAGTCCGTTTCTCTAGTGAAAGGGGTGCAGCTCAAGGAGTTTTATGGAAATTAATACAATGTTTCGATTCAAATAGTATCATAGATATTATACGCCAAAAATGTAATAAGGCTCCTTTCTTCAGGAACTTACCTACTCCAGAAGAACTCGAAAACATAGCCATCCAAACAAACACTTTTAATACTCACGACTTGCAAAGAGAATCAGCTTTTAATACAGCAAGGTTTATATTACCCTAAGAAAAAGTGCTCTCAATCATCTTCCATTAACTCCATGGTGCATGAAGTTTATTTGGACAAGATTGGAAAACTCAGACGCGAACAAAGTTGCTGAATATTATAAAAAAGCTATTGGCTCCCGTCCTCTTGGGATCGGATGATTAGACATTCTCTTTTAAAACTTTATGACGGTCGACATTTTACATCACAATTTCTAATCTCTGCTAATCTTCTACGCTTTTTCAGTCCAAGTAAAAATTGTGGTAAATTATACAATGATATTCTTCATGCTTTTGTCGGTTGGTCCATGTTAATTATTTTGAGGTCATTTTTAGAGTTAAATTATGTTTTCATTTCAAATTTTAGGCTAGACTTTGTTAAAGCTTAAATACTCTTCGGCTCTTTTAAACATTTTAAATGTAACTCTCCAGAAGGAAAAGCTATTTTATCAGCTAATGAGAACTTTACATTTTATATAGGACAAAAATTGACCTATGATAAGTGTGTGGATGTTACTAACTTAAGAGAAATTATGATATCCACTGCAGCGGGATATTGTGCCCTGGAAATTAAGATCCCCGATGCCCGTGATGATTCCTGCACATATGCCTTTAGAATAATACGCTATTTCCCTTCGAACTCTGCCCGGCATCTCCAAGCGTTGAAAAGGATTTTAAAAATTCACAACAAACTCACCGTCGAAGCTTAGGACTGTTAATTATATTCAATTTTTTCAGTTTAAATCATCTCTATTTATAAATTATTATTGTTTTTTAATGTCTCTCTTGAATTGATCCCTTTTTTGATTGTATTATTTGTCTATAGATATTTAGATCTTTTAGTATGAAAATCATTTTAAACTAAAATGCTTATTTATGTTATGTATTTTTTAACACAATTTTCCTGTTTTATTTTCAGTTTCATGTTTATTGTTTTTATATATACATTCAAGCTGAATAAAGATCTTACCGTAGAGAAAATGAAACACAAAAAAGCACCATATTTTATGATATAAGTATTCACATATTTTTTGTTGAAAAAAAAATCACAAACAGTCACAATAAATCCCTCACTTGTCTTATCAAACATGATGCTATAAACAAAAAAGTAAGGTCGACAGAAAAGGAATCAATGAAGAGACACAATGAGTTGAATTTGAAATGTGTTGTATTTTCTATAGTAGGGGTCCTTAACTGGCTGTGGATGAGTCCGGACCCACAGGCCGTCCTAAACGGACCCAGATCTAGGAGGGATTCAAAATCCTTACCAGTACTCTGCATTTTTCTAAAGTCTTTATTTGTCAATAATTGTTGTGTTTACAAATACGATGCTACATGATAATTAAAATACAATTCAGCGTCATTCATGAAAATATTTTTCCAGTTTCCCTCTTACTCTCTTCTTTTATTGGCACACCCTACTGGCATTGAATCCGGACACCACCAACTTCACCCTGACCAGACCTAAATCCAAGAAATCTTTAAGCGAGGAATATTATTTTCCTTTGATCCAGGAGAAAACGAATTCGAATTGTCATGGAGAGCATCTGTCATATTCTTAGCATTACTGACTCACTCCCTATATAATGCCATATTGTAAGCATAAGTATTAGTCACAAAGCCTTTTCATCTGTGCCCTGTAAGTATCCCTCATCATGTTGGACAAGAGGAAGATCTTGCCTTTTGGGATGACTTTATTTGTCTATACTGACAAACAATAGTGGAACGCACAAAAATAAAAAATCAATGATGCATGATATAATTAAATGTAATAGTTATTTTCTTACATATATATATGCACTATGTACAATTATCGTTATCTATTGAGTAATTTGGTTACGTGGATTTTATGAGACATTATAATCTATATATTAATTCACCAATCTCTGTCCGTCTGTATGTTCGCACGCTATCTCCTCCCACATTTATGGTCAGATTTGAACTTTGAAGGTACCTATGGAATCCTTGGGTCAAGACAGACCTATTAAAACTATTTGAAAAGTGATGGGACCAGAAATGAAAAAAAAGTCATAACCTTGTCTGATTTGAAATACCTACTTTTCAAGGTAAAGAGAAGAAAAAGAAAAGGAGGAGGAGGAGTTAGATAAATAGAAAAAGAAAAAAGCATCTCATGTGACTTAAAACATATTCTTTGTACAAAGTCAAACTTTTTATGAGGAATGTTTGTACAAAACAGAAAATTATTTTCTCTCTCCTCTTTTTTATTCTTTAAGGACTGTTTCACTCCCAAACTAGCTCCAAAACCTACCCATACCCGAAGGGCGAACATATGGGCGCCGTAGGCGGCAAAATATGCGAGTTATTTTTAATTGTAGACAATGGAGTGACTAATTTTTTTTATGAAAGGTATTTAATAGCTTTTTTTATTGATAATATGAAGGATTCATGATATATATTAATAAAAAATACTAATGTCTCTACTACTACATATTTTAGCCGGTAACGCCCGAAAATATGAAGTTATTTCATAGAGAGAGAGTTCATGACTTTATAAGAAACATGTTTTGATAAAATCAGTTTTAGGACTCGAGACTTTCAACCTTTGACACTTTTAAGGAACTTCTGAATTACATGCCTTTTGTCACTAAGAAATAATCTTATGATTGAAAAAACAGTAAAGGAAAACGTAGAAGGATTTTTAGCTCCTCACCATTAACCTTCGTTATTTGCTTATGATCCAATTGAATGTGGATATGAATAAACATAAAATTATAGGCCTTCCCCCAATGTCATATCGGAGCCAAACCGGGTTTTCCCATGTTCAGCCAGGACGAACATATGCAACAGCAGTGTCACCTCCGATAACTCCTCCGATACAGCCGGTGGTTTTTCCTCAAAATATATCTCAAAACGCTCAGGTGTCGACGAGACCAGATTTGGCAAAAATCTTGGCACAACTTTCGGAGCAGATGGCTTTGCTCACAGCGAGCCTTCGAGTCTAGTGCTCATGGCATGGAACGCTTCCAACTTGGCCAGGAGCACCAAGGAGCTTTCCCTCTCTAGCCTCCTAGATACTTACAATGTCGATGTGGCAATTGTCACAGAAACAGAGCTTCCTCCAGCGATGGCATGCACATTCAATATCAATGGTTATACACCCTTCCTGCCCTTATGAGGCCCAGAAGAGAAGACACGTGTGCTTGCGCTTGTTAAGTCAGATCCGGCTGTTCAAGCAAATGCTCGAGTGAGAAAAACTTGATGACCTTATAATTACAGACTGTTTGGCTTGAGCTAGATCTTCCACGAAGTAACACACTTATAATTGGAGGCATCTACAGACAATGGTCGTCCTGTGGTCGAAGTGGCTTGACCATGGAAAAGGATAATTTAGAAGTGATACTCGAACAAGTCAGACTGGCTTCTGAAACTACCAGTGGTATTGTCGTCTTGGGTGATTTTAACCTCGACTCTCAAAGATCCAGGGATGAATCATACTCAAGGAGACTCCTCCTGAACCGACTTGTGGAAGGGATGAAAAATGCTGGTCTAAATTATGCAGCAACACCTCCAACATGGAGGTCGTACGGTCGATTTGCTGGTGTTCATCGTGTCTCCTGCATTGACCACATCTATTATTCAGGAGTCGAGGCGAATGTCAAGGTACTGGAGGAAGCAATCACTGATCATCGTCCCGTTCTCGCACAAATTAAGTGGAATAAAAAGAAAGTAGCCAAGAGCATTGTGAAGAGGAACTACAAGAAAATCCGTCAGTCAGACCTTGAAGCCGCTCTGAGTCTTTGACCATGGAATAATATCCATGAGATAGAAGATGTGGAGGGATGTTATCAATTCCTACTGCGTGGCATCACCTCAGCCCTGGACGTGGTCTCCCTTACAAAACTATTACGGTCAAGGACGGCCGAAGTCTTTACCTTTCTTCTGACACACTAAGTCTCATGAAAGCCAGAGACCAGGCAAACGGAAAGGACTATCGAAGGCTCTGTAACAGGGTGTCCTCGATGGTTAAGAGAGATAAAATCCGTACGAACCTAGATAAACTTCTGAAAGCCAACAATGACCCAAAGGTCTTATGGGACCTTGCAAACTCAGCGTTGGGAAAGGGTCCGGGTTCCCTTCCTGCCTCTCTCACAATCGAGAAAATTTCTACGGAGGGAAATAGAGAAGCAGCATCAGCTATGAATCAATTTTACATAGACAAGGTCGATAAATTGCGAGCAAATATACTACCTGTGTCTGCTCCACCCTAGAGTTGGTCTAGATTAACTTCGCCATTCTCTTTTTCCTTTGCTAGCGCGGGGAAAATCGCCAAAGTGATATCAGCCATGAAGAGCACAGAGGCACTGGGCTTGGATGAAGTTCCTGTATCAGTTCTGAAGAAAGGTGTAGAGGTTCTGGCAGCACCCATTGCACATCTTGTAAACCGGTCACTTGCCTCTGGGATAGTTCCAAGTGGCTTTAAAACAGCTCGGATTATTCCTATATATGAGGGAAAGGGGAAAAGTCCAGCTGACCCAGCCTCTTATCGTCCAGTCTCGATATTACCTGCCCTGTCCAAGGTGCTTGAGAAGGTGGCGAAACGTGACTTGGAGTCCATCTAGCCAAGTTGAGTGCATTACCCAATTCTCAGTTTGGCTTTCGTCCTGGCAGATCGTCTGCAGCAGCACTAGCCACTGCCCATACAAAGTGGATTCGAGGGAAGCAGGAAGGTAATGTGGTTGGGATTCTTGCTTCCTATCTTTCTTCTGCGTTTGACACCGTTGACAAGAGTCAGCTCATCCCCAAACTAAGAGCTATAGGTGTTAAAGGATCGGCATTGGAATGGTTCACATCTTACCTATCTGACGGCCAGCAATGTGTCGATTGGAATGGTACCCTGTCCGACCTTTTTGCTCAATTTGCTGCGGGGAATGGTCTTGTACTGCACGCTTCCAAAACTCAACTCATAGTCGGGGGTAACCTTCGCAATAAAGACTTAGCTTCGTTTCTGTGTTGGTTGATGGAAATTTGATTCGTCCCTCGAAAGAATTGGAGCTGCTTGGAGTTACATTCGACTCAAATTTTACAACTCTTTCTGATGAGAACGGAGTTGCTAAAGCTGCCAGACAAAGAGCGACACTTATTGCAAGGCTGGCTCTCCACCTTCCTAGAGGAGAGTACTTAAGGCAACTGGCAAGGGGTCTTTTAGTTGGAAAAATTTGCTACACAGCAGCTGCTGTCATTCCCCCACGTCTTGGATGTGAGACTTGGGAAAGTCCGTCCTCTGCTGCGTACAAATCAGTACAAGTATCTATTAATGACGCGGCCAGATCCATTACAGGAATAAAGAGGACTGACCACATCCACATTCCTGACCTACTTCGCAAAGCAGGTCTTCCGTCAGTGAATGAGATCGCCGTGAAAGCTGTAGCCCTAGAAACATGGAAAGCTTACTCCAGCTCGGATGGAGGGTGTTGTGAGAGAAGTCTCATCGGCAAAACCATTTTTTCCTCACGCACCAACCTACCATCAGAAAACAACAGGTCGAGCCGATCAAAGTCGCTGGGCATCATCCCCTGTCCAATTAAAGTAAAGGAAAAAACGTTTTCCGCCTTCGCCGCCGATCTGTGGAATTCGTTTCCCGAGCTGAGGTCCGCCCCCACACGTGGTGCAGCAACGGTAGTAGCCAAAAACATTTCTAAAATAGCGCCAATATAAAGTCCTCTTTTGTTTTTGTCAAATGTCTTTGCTTTATTATTATTTTTTATGGATTTTATTGTATATATATGTGTATATATATTTATTTATTGTTTTTATATAAGTTTTATATATATATATATATTTTATACACATTATCCTTTACGCCATAACGGGTAAACAATTATACGATTCCTATGAAGTGCTGGGATCTCCATTAGTAATGGAGGATGTTGGTTTAATGCTTTTTTAAACCATCTATAAAAAGAAAAGATATAAAACTCAATCAACAAGTGAGTATATGTCCACATTATTCGCGCATTACACTTCTACAAGTAAAACCAGATTGTTGAAGTCATATAAAAGTTGAAGATATGGGTCAAAATAGAGCTCAGGACGAAGAAATATATATACTGAGCTTGGATGAGGTTGCTATATATTTATAAATTTAAATGTTTTCAGGGGATTTTACAGGATAAATATATATTGCTTGAATGAAGAAGGTAGGGAAATAGCCGACTGAGAGCTTCTGTTAAAATCATTTCAACTTATCGCAACTACTTACAGCCAAAATTGATCTTTTTACAAATACAAGTGTATTCAAATCATTATAAGAAAAAATCTTAATAGACTATTCGTAAAAATACTCTACAATGAAGATACCAATATATTTTTGAGTCAGTTTCATAATTATTATATTATATAGTACAACCAAACCGAAAAGCAGCCACATATAAAGTTCGTTCATTGAAGTTTATTTTCAAAGATTTCAAACATTCAAATCATCTATTTCCATAGCTCCATGTCAATTTGAGAATAAAACGTCGCTCGCCAATATCCGTGGGATATATATCAATCGGACCACCCACTCCCTTCTATATCGCTCTTACGGCATTGGATAACCAAACTATTCGAAGGTCTTTGGTAGGCTCTGAACGTCCTTTTCCTAGCATCAAGAGACGATTGCGGCTTCTACAGAATGAGAAAAATATCCCCCTGTGCCCGAATATTATTATGCGAAACCCTTAAACACTGACTCTCACTAAAAATGGTTCCGATACCGTCTCGCCACGTCCTCTTTATTCCTGAATAAATCCCATGTGGACCCAAAGAAGCGAGGATGCCATTGGTGTGGGGAGGTCGAGGAGACTTCCTTCCACTTCTTTTACCTTTGCCACAGAATGATCCCAGTCATAAAAACTGTGGAAGATATTATTCTAGAAGAATTTGGAGTATCATTAACCCCCACAGACTGGCTGGTGTCCACATCACCTACATACGAGGAGGCTTACGAGATCGAACATCTTATATCCACGGTGCAGAGGGCTCTCTACGCCTCAAGAACGTGCGGAGGTGGGCTTCCTGTGGGTCTCCAAGATCTCGTCAAAAGAAGCCTGGAAATTCTACGCTCCATCCCCAGGGATGTTTTCAAAACAAACGGGCCCTCTCCCTTCAAGTGCAAGTGGACTGAATCAAATGACGCGTTGGATCTCTCATCTCAGCGAGTCAACTGGTTTTCTAAATCACTATTTTATCTCAAGATATCTCATAAAAGAAGGATGATAGGTTGGGAGTTCTTTATTTTTCTTCCGACAAGTTATAAATGCATGTGTTTTTTTATGTTATATTTGTTTTTAACGTAGCTTTATCAAACTTTTCATTTATTTATTCATCCTTTATACGTGCATTTTATTCTGTTCGAGATATCTTTTAGATCATAAAAAAATATTTAAATCAAAAAAAAAAAAAATGGAGAATAAATACAATTTACTTCGATAAACTTTATGCATTTTAATTTATGCATATAAAACAGGTTCTTTTTAGAAAACATAAGTCACATCACGATAGTAAACTTTTAAAGCCATGCATAAGGGAGCAAGAGATGGAAATTATGAATATCAAGAATTTAAAGGCTTTTTGTACTAAGGAAGATAACCAGATCCAATTGTCTAAACTTTTTGACATGTTTGAAATTATGTTTTTCTTCTTGGAGAACTTTACAAAATATTTTAAAAAACACATATGTGACCTGATCTGGCAAAATGAGTCACAGTGACCCAAAATTCAAATTGATGTTTGGTATCATTGGAAAGAAGAGAACCAATGATTAAAATGATATCTTGGTCAAAGCTGTATCTTAAATGTTTGTCAAGTTACATTCGTTTGAATTATGGTATCACAGCATCATTTTCTAATTGAAAACCGAGAAAATCGCATTTTAAAGTTTTTCGTCAGTTTTTTGTGATATCTTTAACAATACATAGAATCCAAAGAGACCATATTTGGACAGCTAAGATCGTGACGTTTTCAGAGGATATCCCACTACTCTCAATGGGATACCCGGAACACAGGGAAATCCTCGGTTTAAAAGAACAAGGTAGTATGCGCTAACAGCATTTATTTTGGACATTCTTTTGTAATATTTGAGAGTTTCAACTCGTCATAAATAACCATTTAGTACATTTCCACAATTACTACACAATGAAACTTTAGGATATTAATTTTGAACATATTTTCTTTCATATGAGACCAAAAAAAAAAATGATATTTTTGACGTGTTTTGACATAATCGGCCGTGTCTGAATAAATAGAACGCCGACTTCCGACTCATTCCGGCAGATCGGGTCCATATTAAAAAATTCAAATGTCTTAAAATGAAAACATTAAAAAAAATATATCACCACATAACCATATTAATTAATGCATACATAGTAAATTAAACATCAAAAGAGGAATGATATAATCATAATAAAGCTTTAATGAAAGGCATGTTTTATCAACTTCATTTCAAAAAATTATTTAAACGATGAAGAATTAATTCACACAGAAAGACTAATTTTAACAATAAAAGAAAAAAAACCTCCAAATATATTTGTATGAAATATACATTTCCTCGAAAAGACGTGTACCATGTATAAGCGTGTCATTTACCACAAAAAATATGTTTATGCAGCTCTCATTATTGTTTTTTATGTGAAGAAGAGCTTTCACTTTCAAACTTGGCAAACTTTTGGTTGCCCCAAGTTGAATAAGAGGATCATTAACTTTATTATAAATTGAAAGGAAAAATTAATTAACAGAGGCCTTCCTCCACAACTCAAATATACACACACAAAGAAGAAGGAGGATCTTTATAAAAGTCGTTTAAAAGTCGTTTATGAGTTGCACCACCATGTTTTTAACCTCTCCTTTGTACTTTTTTGTCATCTTTAGGTAAAAACATATTATTACCTTTATTCTTTGAGCGATAAGAATAACAATGAGTTTAAAAATGCAACTCATGTGTATATATATTAGGGTTGTTCTTATTTTTCAAATGTTTGAAATGTTAGCAACATTGTGGATTTTCTGTTTCTTGGTGATAAAAGAAGACGACATACAAAGTTTGAACAAAATCGGTCAACATTACGAGGTCGCGCAACGAGGTCAAAGTTTTAAAAATTTAGTAAAAATATAGTTTTCCGCAAATTTCTTCAAAATGGTGGACGTTACAGACTTCAATAATAATTATTAATTTAAAGGAAATCTAATTTACTACCAGACGTATGTTTGATGTTTTTAATAAAACAAAGTTTTCAGTAAAAAACAAAGCAAGAAAGGAGTGAGTATTGTTAGCTTATTTCATAGCTTTTTTGTATCAATTAACTTCACTCGCCTGTAGAAGATGACTTGTTCGCTTCAGAGTAAAATAGTACTTTTAAGTTTAGTAAAACTTTAGATGATAAATCCAAAAATGACCTTGGTTGCATTCTATCAATTCAGAATTCAGTACAATCTGAGTTTACATCATATGATTCAGAGCCTGTATTGACCTATAAGAAATCGATTATGAAAAAAATAAATAATAATGTGTTTCTTAGATTTGCGTCAAGGTATCCTCTCAAAATTTTACTTTGTCTCTGACGCATACATAATCCATTATATGCGTCATTTTGTACGCGAGATAGGCTTTTTTAATGTACATATAACTCTCTACTTATTAAATTGACATGATTTAGTATACCAAAATATTAAAGCTGGTTAACCAAGCTTTCATTTGATATGTTTGGTGTTCTAAAAATCGCTATACTTTAAGAGATATAAGCAAATACGTACTCTCCCCCAAAAATTGATCTTTTGATATGAGAATATACGATTACCATTTGGTAACGCTGTTAGTGTTACCTGGATAGAAGAAAGAAAGAGAAGGGAGAG
>CP045904.1:9015953-9065834 GCA_013387185.1 Caligus rogercresseyi | reverse complement strand
TTGAGTCAAGAAAATTATTTAGTTATTAAAATTTGCATTGCTGTTAATAATTATTTTGTATCATTTTTTAAGTTCTATGCTTATATAACATATTTTGAATATGAAATCTTTATAAACTAAATATTTCATACGATTATCCTAAAAAATGACAGCATTAATATGTACAATCGTTATTTTGTTTAAATATATTGACTTTAAGATCTACATTTGCAGAGCTGCGACTACGAATATAAATCGGTAGTCGTATTTACCGACGATAGATTTCAAATACCAAACCGGTTATGCGATATTCGTTAGAAACTACCAAATATCTTACCGATTGACAATCGGTACGGTATATTTGAAAGTATGACTTTTGTGATTTACATAGAGACATAAAGATAAAAGAGCTTTCCCTTCAATAGCAGAGAAACATCGTTCAACGTCGCTTTGCCCCCATAAACAAGGTAACTGTGAAGCGCTCCCTTGTGTGAAGAACTTGAACTTTGCAAAAATATAAAACATCTTATAGTATTATAATCAAATACAGAAATATACAATCAATATAAGCTAATGCTATGCATTGATAACAAGAGTACCTGAAGTGTATTAATATCGGACAATAAGAGACAGTAAATAATAAAATCTATAGCCTTCCATTCCCTACAAATCCAGTACTATATAATTTAATAATATTAGTATGTATTAAATTTCAAATAATCTCTAATAAATTTTAACAAATCGTATTAATTGTCCTTTGTTATAAATTGCCGATATTAATCATATGAGCAGTCACGGAGCAGATACAGAAATAAATTTATCTCTCTTTCTAATCTACCGTACTGAATATCGATCGATACTGTAGATATATAATAAATCTACCGAATACCGATATCAATCGGTAAAAGGTATATACCGAATACCGAACCGGCGGTAGATTTTTCTACCGAATCTCAGCTCTGAAATTTTGAAGTAAGTTTATATTATATTAGGAAACATGATAAAGAATAATGACAACTGTCAAATATTTTAATACATATAGCACATGGGCTGAAAAGTCCCGGGCCTAACACATATATGATGGTATTTTATTGAAAAAACCTTTTTATCAGTTAATACTAACCTTCAAAAGACAGCTGTTAAAATTTCATAATATTATATTCATTAGTTTTTTAGTTATGTGCTAAGAGTGACGCTACGGTTGTTATTTTTAAAACAGGGATCAAAAATAATTTCGTGTTTTAATTTTACACTGCTTCTTGAGGAGAAAAAATACTGTTCAAGCAAAGCAATGGCTTGAAAAGTGTTATGGGGATTCCGCTCTATCAGAAACAACAATAAAACGTTGGTTTGCTGACTTCAAATGTGGTCGTAGAGACACCAATGACGCAGAACGCAGTGGACGTCCAAATGAGGCGGTAACACCAGAAAACATCAAAAAATCCACAAAATCGTTTTAATGATCGAAAAGTGAAGTTGTGTGAGTTAGCTGACATTGTAAAGATATCAAAAAAACGTGATGGCTTTATATTGCATGAGCATTTGACTATGAGAAAGCTCTGTTCAAAGTGGGTGCCGCATTTGCTTACTGTTGACTAAAACAGGAAGGTGCTGATGATTCTGAGAAGTGTTTGGCCATGTTTAAACGTAACAAACTGGAATTTTTGCGTCGATATGTGACAATGGATGAAACATGGATCCATCACTTCACTCGGAATCAAAACGATCGTCATTTGAGTGGACAGCAACTGGGGAACCTCGTCCAAAGCGCCCGAAAGCACAACAATCGGCTGGAAAGGTTATGGCCTCGGTTTTTGGGATATGTGTGGTTTAATATTCATCGACTATTTTGAGAAAGGAAATACCATCAACAGTGAATATTAAATAGCGTTATTGGAGCGTTTGAAGGCCGAAATTGCAAAGAAACGACCGCATATGGCAAATATTTTTTTTTCATCTAGACAACGCACCCTGTCACAAGTCAATCAAAAACAATGGCGTGAATTGAACTTCGAGTTGTTCCCACATATACAGTATTCGCCAGATTTGACTCCCAGCGACTACTGGTTGTTCTCTGACCTGAAAAAAAATGCTCGCCGGTAAGTAATTTCGCACGAATGAAGGGGTTGTCGCTCAAACTGAGGCCTATTTTGGGGGAAAAGATGGATCGTTCTACAAAAGTGGTATTGAAATCTTAGAGCAGCGCTGGAATGATTGCTTTCTCTTGATGGAGATTACGTTGATGAGTAAAGCTAATTTCGAACAAAAAAAATGTGTTTTCTTTGTTAGGCCCGACTTTTCAGCCCATGGTTATGTAGTCTTTATTGCAATTTATAATAAAGTATGTTTATTTTTGGGAATATCATGTAAGCTACTAGATAAGTAGTATATTAAAAACGACATTATTTATTGTAAAAGCGATTAAAAAGACTTTAAATCCCTCCAATCAATTATATGATGAGAACGGTACAAGCAATATTTTAGTAAGCAGAAAAAGAAGGATGGGACAATTAATCCATCCATCATAATTGGACATCTCTTTAAAAATAATATATATAATTATTTAACAAATATATTAATAAATCTCAATTAATAAGGGGCATAATTTTTTCTGGAAATACAAAGAACTCTCATTTAACAAAAAAATAATATTTCGAAGACCTTAGAGCAATTTATTAGGGCAGCGGCTCGTTATTCAGCCCTCTCAATAAATCCCAATTCATCTGGGACGTCATGGCCGGATTTGATAAAGTGTATTCCTTCAAATTATCTCCAATATCTCAAACTCATCAAATCGCAATAAGACGACATTTAACGTTTTATATTGAATAAGAATAATTTTATAAAGACATTTTATATTATGGTTTATCTTTAGACAGACATTTGGAATTATAATGTTCATGTATGTTTTGTTTTTAACGTAACTGTCTTAAGATTGTGTTTTTTTAATCTCCTACTTTCTAGTGTATTCTTTTTTTCTACACTGTATGGTTTTAGCTAATAAATAAACATCTTAACTATTCAAACAATTAAAATTAATAATCTGGCCTTTTCAAAGCCAGATTAATGGTCGGTGGTAACTTTCTTAATGTAGACAAAGCTTAGTTTCTATATGCCGGTCGATGGAAACTTGATATCTTCCAGAACAAAATTGGAACTACTTCGAGAATGCAATTGATCACGCTTCTTTATCTTTTTAGAACAATTTTGTCATGGCTTCAAAACATAAAACTTACAATTCCTTTGAGGAGAGTTCTGGAGGCAGTTGGTGGATAAATAAGTTACACAGCATTGTCGTTATTCTGTCTTGGATTTTTTTGCCTATATTGTTCGATAGAATTGCAGTATCCGAAAGGATATAAATTAGCATTATAGCATTAAATTAGTCACTCGAACCTAGGATATTATCAATGAGTAGTGGACCAAAAATGACCATCCCCTCTAGAGAGTATTCGAATCTGCGCCCCCAACTTGAGAGTTGAACACGTCTTAATGCACATGGCTATCGCACTCCTTAGATTTGAAACTTGGGAAAGTCAACCACCCTTTGCTGCCTATAAACGACTGCAAGAATCCTTAAATAAGACTGATAAATCAATACAAGAGAAAATAAATACATCATTAGTATCTCAGATTTGGATGTAACGTTAATATCATATTAGTTTAAAATAAATGTTGTACGGGTGTACAAAAAAAAATACATCATTAGTATGGCAAATGTGAGTTAACGATTTGCAATGATATCAAAGTGGAACGTCAATTGATCCTGGACTCCCATCTGTCACAAATGTGTCATATTGGGATTATAAATGCTAATGGAGTATGTTGTTCCAAGGCGGAAAATTATAGCATTTTGAGGTTAAAAATGCAAGGTCAATCAACTCTCAAGTTTCGCTTGTCCCCTAATAATATATATGGCTCAAAAGTTGTAACTGAGGTTCAAATAACATTAACGACAACTTAAAATGCTAGCACAAGGAATGCCGTCAGTCAAATTCATTTATTCTGTATTATAAAAATGATCTACAACTCTTTGATGCATACCAAGAAATAAGCATATCCAGAAGTCTGATAGTGAATTATAAACATACCGGGAACTAAACACGTCAGGAGTAAAACTTCCCTTATTATTTCTCTGGAACAGGGAATACTGCATTAACCTGGAAACGGAACTCCCTTCTTTTTATGTCAAAATTTTACTACATTCCTTAAAAGGAAAAGGAAAAAGGAGGGAGCTATTATTTCACAAAGGTAGTATGGAATGGACAAATCAAACATTTAAGCTATGAAAATAATATTACTTAAGACATTATTCTCTTTTAAAATATGCTTTACCTTGTAATACTTATGGATATATACACAATACAATTATTGCTATGTGCAATGGACATATCAAACATTGAAGCTATGAAAATAATTATTTACTTAAGACATTTTTCTCTCTCGTGATAGTTGTTTTATCTTCTAATACTTTTGAGTATTACACAATACAATTATTGCTATGTGCATTGCACACGTAATTGAATAATTATATTTATTCAATAAGGATTCTTTGACTATTTGAAATAAGCAAAAATCCACAATAAAGATATGTGCAAAAAGATTAAAGTCTTATAGATTTATTGAATTGAAGTTGAAAAAATATATATGTGACATGTACATTCAATAATCAAGAGAAGCTTCTTGGCTTTGTAAAAAAAAATATAATTTCATCTTTTTAAATGCAAGACATTTTACGGCTCAAATCCATCTGGATCAAAGTTAGAAATAAATCCTTTAGTTCATATATAATTTAATCGAACTAAAGCTCTTCCAATATTACTGAAGCGTTCTATGGTCTTTATTTAAATAAAACAATATATCGGATGAATAACGTTATCAATATATATTAGAAATACAAATGTTTTTGAGTCGATTGAAAAATTAATTTGTAAGACAAGTATATTAAAAATCTATGAATATTACAGGGTAAAATCTTTTATGCGTAGCAATCAGGATGTAAAGCAGACGATTTTGAGCAAGGCTTGATTTATTTTTGTTCGTAATCAAGGCTTAGAGTAGTGAAAAACGTTCCATTGTCGTTGAAGCCTAAGTTTCGAATCGATGCAGTTATATATGAGTCAAAGAAAATAAAAAATATTTTAACTTAATTTGTATGTCTTAACTTAGTAAGTTAGAGATTTATTGCCGATTACAATAGTACATACAAACAGTTAAACACTAAAGTAAAGAACACAACCACACAATGGGGTATCTGTGTTACAACAGCAAAATGAATTCCTTCTTAATACTGAAATGTCTAAACATTTAATTTTCGTCTTTTTTAAAAATAAGCATTGAGTAATAAAAACAGAAAATATTTAGCTTAAGTTACAAAAAAGAGACACGAAATTAATTCAGTAGACTCTTAATTTATACAATTACACAGCATTGCCAAAGTTGCTTTCGAAATATATGTAACGTCAGAGGCAGATATATATATATATATATAGCTATATTGTCCATTCCAGACTACTTTTTGAATAATAGCTCCCTCCTTTTTCCTTTTCCTTTTAACGAAGGTAGTAAAATTTTGACATAAAAGAAGGGAGTTCCGTTTCCAGGTTATATGCAGTATTCCCTATTCCAGAGAAATAATAAGGGAAGTTTTACTCCTGACGTGTTTAGTTCCCGGTATGTTTATAATTCACTATCAGACTTCTGGATATGCTTATTTCTTGGTATGCATCAAAGAGTTGTAGATCATTTTTATAATACAAAATAAATGAATTTGACTGACGCATTCCTTGTGCTAGCATATAATATATATATATATATATATTATATATATATATATATATATATATATTATATATATATATATATATATAATATATATATATATATATATATATATATACAGTAAATAAGGGATAATATGATTTTTTTTTTTTGGTGACCAACTAAAAAAAAATATTTTTTAGTTCATAAAAACTTCTTTTCAATCAAGTTTTTTTAAATATAATAGAGAAACGAAGGATTTGTATGTACATTTATTTGACATAATAGATGTCTTTCATACTACAAGCATGTATAGTTGAACAAGTAAAACACCAGATGGATGACTTTATAAAATGAAATTCATAAATTGTTGATGGAAAGTATTTTTTTTCTAGATGAAGGATGTGAGTAAGTAAATGAATTTCTAACAAATGAAGAATTCAAGTTTAAAAAGTTCCAGACACTTCAAAATACTGTATATTTAAATAAGTAATTTACATTCTCCTCTTTTTTAATCATAATTTAATTTATTTCATATTTCTAGGATATGTCAACTATTTAACATTCTGAAAGTAGTAAGTGTATATAATATCAATTTCGTAATCAAATACAGATAATAAAACAATACGCCAATAAGGCTAGAAAATAAGAGTAATAGAATAAAAACTAAAAAGGAACTTTAAAGATCTGGTTGATAAAATAGTCTGGTCCTCTCGGCCCACATGAAAGGAAAATAGTTTGTTTGCATTATTTTTTTCTTGTTGTCGTTTGACGAATATTTTCCATATGTCTTCCAAATAGGCGATGGAGACCCACAGGGAGTCGTCCATTTCCGTCCATTCTTGAGGCATAGAGAAGACCCTTTGAGGATACCCTCTTCAGCAAGGTATATATTCTATTCTTTGATGGATAGTATCAATAAAAGCTATATTATATAAAGAATAATTGTTTCCTCGGTTAACAAACATCAATATACTTGTTTCGGCTAGGGTATACTTTCATACACCGCCTCCATATTTTAGGACTCATGGTAATTTTTTTTTTTTTTTGGAAGGGAATGGGAGAGGGAAAAAAAAGAAAAAGAAAGACGAGAGTTAGAGAGATGGAATAAGAGAGACACAGAGAGAGAGTCACGCAGATATAGACACACAGATAGAGAAAGGCACAGAGAGAGAGATAATTAACTTATTACCATCCTGAAGAGTCTCGAGATCGAGAAATAGTGACTTTACACATAGAAGTGGAATCTTTGGGCACATGGATCGTGAAAAGAGGAAGTTCCTCATGACCTATTCCTACTCATTCGTCTTCAATATCTACCCTCTCTCCATCCCCCTCTTCTGGATCTGTCTCGGATGACTACGGAGACTCCACTCATGAAGCCTCCTCCTACACGTCTCTTGGATTCGTACGTCTAGAAGAGAAAGTCCTTGTTTCTTTAAAACTTTTTTCCCTTTAGAACTGGAAACGTATAATTACATATCTTATAAAAACAATATTTTTACGAATAAAAATCAAAAGTTGTTCCAAACGGAAAAAGACTAATAGTTCTTGTAAGAGGTTACATTTTTTATGAAGCCATGGATCATAGCAATTGGGTATTTTTTACCAATAGAACTTTACTTTACTGAAATACGTGATTTTATCCTTAAAATAATTGTAAATTGAATAACAAGTTATCTAAAACCCCATGGAGCCGCCTTTTGACTCCAGGTAAGAAGAGCCTCAGAAATCCATCTTGAATTTGGGACTACTACCTTAGCAAGAGACTCAGAGCTTAAATATCCATTAGTACAACGCTTCATGAGCGTTTTAAGACCTCCAAACTCCCTGGCAAGGGCTCTGATGGATATGTTGAGATCCCTCTCCACTCTTGCAGCAACTTTGTCCTTGAGAGCCATATGTGGGTGTTATTTTTGGGGCCTAACGCGTATGCTGCAAAAAAGACTGAATGTTTTCTCTCTCAAATAAATGTTTTTATTACATTTTTACTTTTTGTTTAATAAGTACAACTAACTGACACAAAATATATTTTTAAACTGTCATTTTATAATTTGGTCATCACTTTTTAAGAGTATATTTGAACTATATTGTTCATTTTTTATTAAACTGTTAAAATTCGATAGCCGTATGCACTAAGGCGTGTTCAACTCTCATGTTGGGGGTGGGGGTTCGAATACTTCTGAGAGGGGATGGTCAGGTCTACCTCATTGATAAGATCCTAGGTTCGATAGACTAATTTTAATGCTATAATGCTTATTTATATCCTGTCGGATGCAATACTATCGAACCATATAGGCAAAAAATAGGTTTTTTTGTAATTTAGTGTATTCTTATATAAAATGTATTGATGTGGCTAATATGAAAACAACTTTTACCAATAATATTTTTAACAACTTATGTTGACAGTCAAGTAAAGATGTTTAAAACTTGAAAGGGCTTAAGTAATCGGCTTTACATGTTTGTTTTGAGAGAAGCAATCGTACAATTGATGTTGGATTTAATTAGTTTGTTTATAAAAGTACAATGAGTGTTTTGAATAATATTATATATAAAGGCAGATGGAAGGAAAAGTTGTATCTTTTTATAGTAAGGATGTGAGAAACGCTTTCATCTTGTTATAAATCATACTTGGCACCCAAAGGCATACTTAAAGACTTAAGCTTAAAAAAGACGAACAGATCTGAGATTTTTTCTTTTAAATTTATTATTTCCGTTGAAAATAGATATACAAACAATATATATGCACATTTAAGAAAGGAACATGACTATAATATGGGGATATCGGTTTCACGGAAGTAAAAATAATGAAGCTCACCGGCGTAACCATTATTTGCTCACGCACCAATTTACCACCATCAGGAACCAATCCGTCTAGTCCATCAAATTCGATTGTCCCCTTCAAAACAAAGCAAACAGTGTTTGGTCTTCGCTGCCGATTGTTGAAATTCGCTTCCTCTGCAGAAGACAATCCCCACACCTGATGCATCAACGGTAGTTGCCAACTATATTTCAAAATATGCTCATTAAAAAATATATATTTCTCATTATCTGATTTTACTTTTTAGCGTTTTTACATTTTATTATTGTAACAAAAGTCTTAAATATATTTAATTATTTACACTTTCACGCTTTGGATAAAGACGGTGCTAGGAAGGGCTTATACAAGCGACCTTAAAGGAATTGCAGACCGCTTGGCGTTCAATAAGCACCTACCGCCAGTCTAAACTCTTTAAAACCAAATCCCTATCTAGGGAACTAGATTTTAAAGTATAACGAGTCAAAAGCGGACGTATTGGTCTCAACAGGCATCCAATTTTCTGACTCTGCGAGGAGGAAGAAGAAACTCCGTATTATCTCATTTTTGGATGTCCGCCATAAAGACACATAATGATAGAACCTGAGGGTTAGATCGGGAGTAGCATTTATCCCTCGAGGATTTCATTTGTTAATCATTTAAATGCTTAAAATATATGTACTAATATTTAATAATAAAGATAGCTCCTAGATAGTATCACTACCAGCTGATACTGGATTAAGTTCCGATGAGGTGGGCCCAATGTAGAAGCTAAACAAACTATAAAATAAATAGTAGTACACAAAACGGGGTACTATTTATTATAATGCATATACTCACATACAAACACTTCTGTACATAAACTAATGTGTGTTATTTAAAAAAATAAGCCTGACCATGAAAAAGTCAGGATTTATATCAAATAAAAACCTCTAAATTAGACAATGTTATTACCTCCAACTGCAATAACGTTCCTGAAACTTCTTTGGTTATTAGTATTCGCACTCCCTCTTCATCACCCGTTACAAGGAAGACGGAACTTCCTCGTGCTCCCAAACTCATCATTTCGGAGAATATGATTCAGCTTCTGAAACCGAGACTGATCATATATGTTTTTGATCTGAACTATAGGGGCTCTGTTTGATCAGTTCTACAACTTCCGTAGGTTATAAAGTCTTTAAAAAAAGCTTCACTCGCTGGCACTTGTTGATGAGGGGACGAGGCCATTGAGGACGTTAATGAGTCCAAGATCTTCCTTGGTGTGGTAGGGATAAAATCTGCAGCAATCGGACGAGTGTGTGTAATCGAGTATATTTTGCCATTGGGCATATTAGTTAGTTAGATTTGTAACTAGTCTAAAATAAATAAATAAAAACAACTAAGAACAATAAAATATAGTATGGATTATATGGGGACGCTGCATTCAATGGCCCTAGCTGCGGTCCTGCAGCGTGAAGGGTCGCAGCCGACCTCAAAGCCTTAATAGTGTTCCACACCGATATTGCGTGGCATGCAAAGGTAGCCTTCTCCCTTCTGAGTGGATACGCCACTGGAGTGTGGACCTCATGGGCCTCCTCGGGATGGTGAAGACGAAGTCACCACCGGGTTCCTGGCACTGCCGCCACCGTCGTTGGAGTAGAAGCATTTTCGAGTGCTTATTCGAGTATTTCGTGTGTTCAGACACTTGGGCAGCCATTTTCCTTTTTCATTATTTGCGGGGACGACGTCCCGGGCTTGTCCTCTTCTCCAGGGCAAACTCCCACTATTGAAGGCTTTTCTCCATTTTTATAGAGACCAAGAAAACGTATCAGGGAAGGACCTTAGGAAGTCTATTTTGGGGGTCTAGCCGACAGATGTGCATACATTAAACAAGGGAGTCCATATATTTTTAAGTTTTGTTAATAACTCAACTAAAATAAATTAATCGAAAAGTAATATAAGGCATAAGCAAAGATAAGAAAATATGATATGTATAAATATATATGCATATTTTAGACATTTTCAAAGTCCATTAGGGAAAAGAAGAGGGTTTTCTTCCTTTCTATTTCCTTGAGGAATATATGCTTAATGGAGGAAGATATTTGTTATGTGTATGTAAGAAGAATCATCTAAAAAATATTAGTAATAGTATCATCTTTATTGATAGGCGCTCTGATCAGACTTGTTGACGTTCGCTAAAATTGTCTTTCGTTGTTCGTTTGTCGTTCGCCAAAAGTTGTCGTTCGTTGTTCATCATTAATTTCAAAAAGAATAGTTCATCCTTCGTTTGTTGTTTGCCAATCTGAAAAAATTGACGACGTTTTTTTAGAAAGGAATTTCTCCTATGAAATTAAAAAAATGTTTGTCTTTTTTTGGCGCTAAAAACGACAATAAATGAACGATAAATCAACAGGTCTGATATATACATATGAAGAAAATGTCATCAATTTTTTTTTCAGAATGACGAACGACAAACAAACGATGAACAATTCAATTTAAGAATAACGATGAACGACGAACAATTACTTTTGGTGATTGATAAACGAACGAGAATTTTACAAACGTCAACAAGTCTGATATATCTATCTATCTATCTATCTATATATATATATATATATATATATATATATATATATATATATATATATATATATATATATATATATATATATATATATATATATATATATATATATATATATTATATATATATATATAGGGTTGTTCTTATTTTTCAAATGTTTGAAATGTTAGCAACATTGTGGATTTTCTGTTTCTTGGTGATAAAAGAAGACGACATACAAAGTTTGAACAAAATCGGTCAACATTACGAGGTCGCGCAACGAGGTCAAAGTTTTAAAAATTTAGTAAAAATATAGTTTTTCGCAAATTTCTTCAAAATGGTGGACGTTACAGACTTCAATAATATTATTAATTTAAAGGAAATCTAATTTACTACCAGACGTATGTTTGATGTTTTTAATAAAACAAAGTTTTCAGTAAAAACAAAGCAAAAATGGAGTGTGTATTGTTAGCTTATTTCATAGCTTTTTTGTATCAATTAACTTCACTCGCCTGTAGAAGATGACTTGTTCGCTTCAGAGTAAAATAGTACTTTTAAGTTTAGTAAAACTTTAGATGATAAATCCAAAAATGACCTTGGTTGCATTCTATCAATTCAGAATTCAGTACAATCTGAGTTTACATCATATGATTCAGAGCCTGTATTGACCTATAAGAAATCGATTATGAAAAAAATAATAATAATGTGTTTCTTAGATTTGCGTCAAGGTATCCTCTCAAAATTTTACTTTGTCTCTGACGCATACATAATCCATTATATGCGTCATTTTGTACGCGAGATAGGCTTTTTTTAATGTACATATAACTCTCTACTTATTAAATTGACATGATTTAGTATACCAAAATATTAAAGCTGGTTAACCAAGCTTTCATTTGATATGTTTGGTGTTCTAAAAATCGCTATACTTTAAGAGATATAAGCAAATACGTACTCTCCCCCAAAAATTGATCTTTTGATATGAGAATATACGATTACCATATGGTAACTGCTGTTAGTGTAACCTGGATAGGAAGAAAAAAAGGGAGAGAAGTGAGGCAAAATACTCTCTCCCTTCTCTTTCTCTCTTTCTATCCAGGTAACACTAACAGCATTACCAAATGGTAATCGTATATTCTCATATCAAAAGATCAATTTTTGGGGAGAGTACGTATTTGCTTATATCTCTTAAAGTATAGCGATTTTTAGAACACCAAACATATCAAATGAAAGCTAGGTTAACCAGCTTTAATATTTTGGTATACTGAATCATGTCAATTTAATAAGTAGAGAGTTATATGTTCATTAAAAAAGCCTATCTCGCGTACAAAATAAGAACTTAACATGCTATTATTTGAGCTGGAATACCTTTTTTGAAAATTTGAATGATAAATATTTATGAGAAAATGCCGAGCTGTCGAATAAAGTATGTAAATATTTAAAGAGAAGAAAACTGTGAATCATATAGAAAAAAGAAGAATTGATTGATTATGCCTGGGGAAGCTAAGGGAATGATAAAATAAAAACACTGAATACATTATGAGAGACAGTTGTTCGGAACTGAGTTTGATCAAATGATTAGCCATCCTTTTTGGTGTTTGAGAATGATATGAACCTTAACCATTGACGAACTTGGATTTATGATGTTATTTATTTTATTTACATTATGTGCAAACAGGAAGAATATAAAAATAGCACACACTGAGACATTTTCTCGAACGGTACGGCTTTAAAGAAAAGAAAACATTTGGCATTGTGAAAAAGACATTCGCGGGTCTTGAAGTGTCAACATTGATTTAGATATTCAAATAGCATCCTTACGAACACTTTACCTAAAATCAAGAGCTTTTTGTTCTTATTTTTGATTATTTCTTGGCTTCCTTTCGTTTTATTTATCCACTAGAGGCGTTGATGTTCATGCAGCTAAGTAAATAAATACGGAGGAATTTTGGGATATATCAAGTACCCTTGTGACGTATTAGTGACGTAGACTTATACAATTGTTTCAATAACATTATCATGTCTATTTTTTATTGCTCCGTGGAACTCTGCGCTCGATACTCAACATGAAACCTCACCTCCTAGATTATCTATCGAACATTGAAGTAAGCTCAAAGGTTTTCTAAAGCAGTTGCCTTATACATTAAAATATTAATTAGGGTTGTTAAAATCAGTTAAAAAATTGTAATTGTGGATGCAATTATTAAATGGGTGTGATGAATGAGATCGAAACAACCCGGTATGACGTAATATTTTTTAAATCCCAAAGTGACATCTGCTGGACAAAAAGAAAAAAGAGACTCAATGGAAATATGTCCAAGTTATCTGCCCCGATGCGTTACTTTACTTTAAAGCTTTAACTTTACCCAGTGACCTCGATCAATGTCTTCTTTGTCGAATCCTTTAAAATCCTCTTATGCAGCCATATATAAATATAAATTTGAATAAATAACTCCTTAGACTAAGTACAAATAATAATAATGCTAAATAGTTTGTTTAATTGTCCTTGTCAATAAATGGATAAGACATAGAAAAAAGAAAGAAAAATTGAATACCCAACTAAAAAGTTGTTTTTATTTTGGCCAATCATAAAAGTATCTTTAGCAATGAGATAGGTGGAATAAATAATAATATAATGATAGTAGATACAAGAGTTTTATAAAGAAATAAAGACTCGCGAGTTCTTATTGAAATAAATACTCATGAGTTCTCATTGAAAGGAAGGAACAACCGTTCATATTCAAGAGTATCAAAACTTACCTTAGTAGCAGGGGGGGGGCAGAACTCATGTAAACAAAGAGGGATATATCCAATAATCAAAAGAATGTGACGTCATCACTTAGACAATTTGCCTGTATATCTATACCCAGGCTTGTGAACGGAACGCAAAATTGAACGGCGTTCAGCTGAACGTACGTTCAATGAACGGAACGCTGAACGGAACGCAACTTTTTTTTTAACGTTGAACGCAAAAAAATGAGTTTTGCGTTCAGTGTTCAATTTTACCAAACATTTCTTGGGTTCACTTCATCACTTTTTTTTAAATTCTTTTCTAAAAAAACGTCATCACTACGCATCACTTTTTAAGAAAATTATTTTCTAAAAAACAAAAACTTCATCACTACGCATCACTTTTTTCGGAAATTCTTTTCTAAAAAATGACATCAATTTTTTCTGAAATTATTTTCTATAAAAAAAACCGTCATCACTTTTTACGGAATTTCTTTTCTAAAAAGAGCCCCTTATACCCTGGGTTAGATCCAGATTTTTTCAATAAAAACCCTAATAGTACATCCAGTTTTCTGAATTACACAATGTTATATATTTAAATATTTGAAAGCTGAATGCTAACGGAACGCTGAACGCAAAAACATTGAACGGAACGCTATTTTTTAACGCTGAACGGACGCTGAACGCAAAAAAAGCTGAACACTCACAAGCTGCTAATACCTATACTATCTAAATAAATATAATATGGTGGACCAATATCGATGAAGCCACACATCCTCGTATATATTTTTATATAAAAAATAAGATTTATATGACTCTGTGAAAGTACATTCACATGATTTTCAGCAAAAAAAGGAAATTTGTTTAATAATATGTATTTGCATTAGATTTTCAATTTTCAGGCCGAAACTCAGCCAATTTACTAACATCTGAAAAGGTTTGATTACACTGGGCAACAGCCAAAGTTAAGTCGAACTAATTTTCACTAATTCTTATAGAGTTTTATCCACTGATTCCGAATATGGTATTCATTTTTCAAAGTTAGTGATAAATTCAGAGCTAAATGGATTTCAAATTTTCAGCACTTTTTCGATTCAGAGCCATTATTGACATACAAGGACTGAAGTATAGAAAAAATAAATAACAATGGTTTCATAGAGCTTAGATCAAAGTACTCATTTCAATTTTTATTTTGTCTCTGGCACATTTAGACTTAAAATATATGTCATTTTGTACGAAAAATGAAGGGTTTTCTTAGAGACTCACTGTTCCTTACTGTTCTTCACTAAAAGGTTTTACATGATTAAATTCATATGAATATGAAGAAAAAGTATCAAGCTTTAATTTGATATGCTTGGTGTTCCATAAAATCCCTTATTCTAATCAAAATTAGCAAATGAATATTTTTAAATCCTCTCCATTTTGCCCTTTTTTAGAGAAATTCATAAGTCACCCAGTGAGATAGAAACAGAGAGAGAAACTGACGTCACAACGTAGGTAAACAATAAAGAGGAATTTTACCCCTTTCATTGGAATTTGAGTGTTTTTTACTGGAAATCTTCCGAGGATCCAGGATTCCTAATGACTGGCCTGCCGGCTGTGCCTTCGTACACAACATTTGTGACAAGAATTCACCGTGACACAGCCTCGGATCAAGCATGGAGCAAGGAGTGGAACCTTAGGAGGACATGACTCCCCAGAGCATAGGTGCTCAGCCTATTCTCTTTGCATCAAAGAGGATGACGTGTCGGAGACAGACAGACAGACCCTCAAGGACCCCTCCTAAATGCTGGTTGCCTGGCTTATTCCGTCTGCATCAAAGAAGATGATGTGTCGGACACCCCGGAGGGAGGGAGGGAGGGAGTAATGAACTCCCGTAAGAGAGAGAGAGTCATTGCCCTTGTTCTGTCCACCTACTAGCCTATTTTATCGGGGAGTCTCCTATTCAATTGAATCCATCGTTTTTTGCAGCAGAAAAATGAATTACTTACGTTTTCGTTTGCTAAATTCACCTTTTATTAAGTATGGAAAAGATGCAGCGGAACGACATCCCTTCCAGCCACCCACCCACGTCCTTCAAACTCATAGCCGCCGCCCCGAGGAGCCCAGGAGCGTACTGCCAAGACAAAGACAAGACATCCAACAACACAATCCTTTCACCAGCCACAAATCACAATGATACACATCATTCATTTATGAGACGCGCAGTTGTCTACCCACCGATCCGCCGCCGTCCTATATTCCGGGGGGGGGGGTCCACCTGCCCTACATCCACTCATCCTGAAACAGAGCACCATTTCAACAGTAGCCGCCGGGCATGCCATGAAGATACCAAACAAGCGAACCAGCATGGAACTGGGGAGAGATCCCCATCCCAAGGACGACCTCGTCCAGACAATTTCAAAGTGGACAGGGACATCGCAAAGGCCGAGTCACAAATCATCAAGCTAACCCTTCCCAATAAGCATTCCATATACAATCAACCCTCCGGGAACACCGCCTGGGCACCCGACGGGCCATCTGCTAGAGACAGACATCGAGCAACTTTAAGAACAAAACCTGGAGAACCAGAAGATGCATTCCTACACTATAATTGTGACAAGATTTTGGAAAGTTCTTTACACTACGTGTTGTCCACCCAGCCTCCCGCAGGACCTAGCCTTAGCCACGGAGCTGAAATGAGCTAGTCTTTAAAGAAATAGCAATCGTACAAGAACCGTTACAATTCTCTTCAAATCATTGGGACATCAAATTTAAAAGCTGATTATCGCCCATTGAACCTGTTGTGATATGTAAGGTGCATGAAAATAAAAAGGAATTAATTACACTGTAAACATTCTTTTAACTTATTGATTGTTGCCTAGATTTCAACAGCTTATTTAGTGGTTTTGCACTGCTGAATCCCAAATGCTTCAGATCTGGATGGCAGTATGGTGAGGATTTGATCTAATTTTATCCCAAAGTTTCTACTAAATATATATCAAAGTTAAAAAGTATTATTAAATCGTATGAAGCCCTTAAACAAAAATGATTTTTTGATAGAATTTTTACATTTGTATACATTGTTTGTCATTTGTCAAGCCCTCATTTGCTTTTCTTTTAGATGTTCTAATCGGTTGTTATTAATTTTTAATATGTGCTGAAAGGCTTATCAGGCGGGGAATAATTTAAACTAAAATGTTCAATGATGTCAAAGTATGTAATTCCTCTTCTACGTTTTAGATAAACATATATTATGTGATGTAAATTTTTGAGCCTGAATAAAAAAACATTAATTAATCTTTAAACTATTTATTTTTTAATTCTTGATAGTTGCTTAGATTTCAACAACTTATTTAGGAGTTTTGCACTGCTTAATCAGGAAATTATATCCGTTTATCTTCATCAAGTCAGGTTTTCATGCTAAATTGATTTTAAAGATCCATTTTGTAACAAAAATTGATAAAAATTTTGTTCATTATCAGCTGACTTTTTTAATGTGTATCGTCCCATGTTTTAGAATAAGAAAAAATGATCTTTTAACAACATATATTCATTATCTGATAGTATATTTTAAACTGAATGATGTACATTAAAAATATAAATACGTGTAAATTGCATGTTGCCAATTTTTAGCACCGGGATAAAATAAGTATGATAATAATTTAGTTGAGTTAATTAGATATTTTTTTCCCCTGCCCACTTTGAAATTATCTGGAGGAGGTCGTCCTTGGTGGAGCGGATGCCATAGCGCTCCGCAGAGGACTCGGGCCCCATGGGGGAGATGGCTTCCACCTGAGGGTGTTGGAAAGGCTTTGCTTAGTTCCCAAGTATGGATTTAGAGTGACATGAAGAGTGAGGCCAATGCAGCCGAGGGCGTGGTGGTGTTCGGTCTTGAGTGTGTGGGGGATGGGGATCTCTCCCCAGTTCCATGCTAGTTCGCTTGTGTGGTATCTTCATGGCATACCCGGCGGCTACTGTTGAAATGGTGCTCTGTTTCAGGATGAGTGGATGTAGGGCAGGTGGACCCCCCCCCCCCCTCGGAATAGAGGACGGCGGCGGATCGGTGGGTAGACAACTGCGCGTCTCATAAATGAATGATGTGTATCATTGTGATTTGTGGCTGGTGAAAGGATTGTGTTGTTGTATGTCTTGTCTTTGTCTTGGCAGTACGCTCCTGGGTCCTCGGGGCGGCAGCTATGAGTTTGAAGGACGTGGGTGGGTGGCTGGAAGGGAGGTCGTCCCGCTGCATCTTTTCCATACTTAATAAAAGGTGAATTTAGCAAACGAAAACGTAAGTAATTCATTTTTCTGCTGCAAAAAACGATGGATTGACTTGAATAGGAGACTCCCCGATAGAATAGGCTATTAGGTAGACAGAACAAGGGCAATGACTCTCTCTCTCTCACGGGAGTCCATTCCTCCTCCCTCCCTCCTCCCTCCCTCCCTCCCTCCCTCATCACTCCATTCCCTCCCTCTCCTCCCTCGCCGGGTGTCCGAACATCATCTTCTTTGATGAAGTGGAATAAGCCAGGCAACCAGCATTTAGGAGGGGTCCTTGAGGGTCTGTCTGTCTCCGACACGTCATACTCTTTGATGCAAGAGAATAGGCTGAGCACCTATGCTCTGGGGAGTCATGTCCTCCTAAGGTTCCACTCCTTGCTCCATGCTTGATCCGAGGCTGTGTCACGGTGAATTCTTGTCACAAATGTTGTGTACGAAGGCACAGCCGGCAGGCCAGTCATTAGGAATCATGGATCCTCTGAAGTAGGATGTTACACGAAATTTAAAAAAACATATTTCTAACCTTATTTGGATTAAATGTTGAAAAAATGGCATAGAAACGCTTTCGAGGATAATCAAGGATATTTGTTGACGGATTGGGCTAATCGTCTTTTTTCGTCTCGAAAAAATTCCTCATTTTCTCTTTTGCGATGACATTTAAAAGTCAATATGATTCTACGTTCTGCTGGCGTGACTTAATAAACCAACCCTTCTCTCAATTAAATCACTAAACCTCCTTTTTAAATTCTTTTCAGGCAACTCTTTTAGATAATTTGGACTATAAATCGTATTTTATATATATAGTTTTTTCATATTAAAGTTTCCCATACACGTAATAAAGGGACAATAAATTGATACTGATTGGACTATAAAATTGACTTTATTCACGTAAATAATAATAAAAATATAAAATATATCAGGTCTCCTACGAGAAGATCCGCACACATGAAAATTGGAGAAATGGTGGTAGTCTGTCTGCATCTTCATAGGTACCGTTTGGATACAATAGGCAAGGGTATATTCATTCTTGGATTAATCGAAGGACTCGATTTTATAGTGAAACAATATCAACTCATGTTCCTCCATCATAAATGACTCCCTTTCCTCCCAACGATCTTTCCAGAGAGGATATCATTTGCCAATGATTTGTTGATATGGTATGGGTTACCAAAGCCAATGCATCCTCGAGGCTCTTGGACTGATTTTCTTTTCTATCTTTTTCACAGTTATACGTTTTGGTTAGCTACAACTTAACGAATGATTAAAGACAATAGTTTTGAAAATTGAATAATCCTGTATAATAAAAATATTTCTAAACATTTGTGATTTTTTTTTGAAGAAATGTCTTCATGTAAAAATCAGTACAGAGAGTGCTCAAACTTAAATTTGTTAACAAAATAGTAAATATTAAATGAAGAATACTACAATCTACCTTAAAAGTGAATATAGAACTCCAAAAACTTACATTTACCTTAAATGTATTTCAACCAATAATAATTTAGTTGTTGAATTATTAGTAACTATTCGTAAATTCGGAGCAGAGATCGGAAGGGAAGACTTTTTAGCTCCTACCGCGGAGAAGAAGAATCCAAAGTCAACGCCATCATCACAAAAGTACAACAAATATATATGCGAAGAGATCGTCGGAAGACCCTGACGTAGCAACGATTTTACCTATTTTTAAGTTATATACCAAAGTTTTACAATCCTTTTAATATTTTACTAGTATTCTGCAATGTATTTTTTTAATTGTTGTACTTGTATATTTGTTGTCTTTTTTTAATTGAAATTTTATCTCACTTGAAATATAGTTACGCTGTTGGCCAAGAAAAAAAAAGTAACTATTCTTAAAGTATAATTTCTGTTAAAATCAATGTTAATGAGTTCAGGTTTTCTCGACCCCTTCCCTAAGGAGTAAAAATCATTGTAATATTCTAAGCCACTGGAACTATTTATTGAAAATGATTCATACATCTCAGTATAATATAAAACAAAAAAATATTAAACTCAAATATTTATCTAATAATATATTTGGGCATTTTTTTGGGACGTAATTATTTACTGTTTTATCTTTGCCTATTTTTGGACCAATTCTTCCTGGTCCATTTTTCTTGGGCCATTTCTTCTTAGGTGGTAAATGTATCAGCTATTTCTAATTAATTTAATATTTATCATATGTTATGTAAATTATAAAATAATGCATGATTAAGTAAATTATGTTTTTTTAAATATAAATTTGTAGAAGATTCGTTCTCCATTAAAGACTAGAGAGTTTAAAATATTGAAAAAGATAGTAAAATGATTAAATTTATAGTACAGACATGTTTAAAAAATGGTTGTCCATAGATAACAGAGTAATAAATAATACAAAAATAAAAGCAAAGAAAAAAAATATGAAAAATATGAAAATCATCAAAATTTTGTATAATACTATTTAGCTTTTAAGTAATTATTAATATATATAATCTTTTATCAAAAATTCGTCGAGATATCTTTAAAACAGCAGACCGCAAATGAAATTTGAGTGAACACTCATAAACAACCGAGTAATAGCAAAGAAATTGTGTGATGACGTCATTTTTGATTTGTGCATAATTATTTTCAAAAGGCTAGTTAACTATGAAAAACGGGTGCTAAAGAGTTTTATTTAGTTGCTAAGAGTAGTAAAAAGATGATTTTTTTGGCCAAGTATGAAATTTGAGTGGACACTGATAAACGACTGAGTAATAGCAAAGAAATTGTGAGATGACGTCATTTTTGATTTGTGCATAGTTATATTCAAAAGGATAGTTAACTATGAAAAACGGGTGCTAAAGAGTTGAATTTAGTTGCTAAGAGTAGTAAAAAGATGATTTTTTTTGCCAAGTATGAAATTTGAGTGGACACTGATAAACAACCGAGTAATAGCAAATAAATTAAGTGATGACGCCATTTTTGATTTGTGCATAGTTATTTTCAAAAGGCTAGTTAACTATGAAAAACGGGTGCTAAAGAGTTGAAATTAATTGCCAAGGTAGTAAAAAGATTAAATTTATGGCCATGTATGAAATTTGCGCAGACAATAAGAAAGAACAGAATAATTTTATTTTTTGAAGAAAATAAACCATGAATCGTCGAGAAGTATTCAACAGCCAACCAGAAATTCAATTTTTACTTCGGAGAAAAACAAAAGGTGGCAGCACCTTCGTTTTAACATACCTATCTGAAGATTTCCAGTAAAAAAACACTCAAATTCCAATGAAAGGGGTAAAATTCCTCTTTATTGTTACCTACGTTGTGACGTCAGTTTCTCTCTCTGTTTCTATCTCACTGGGTGACTTATAAATTTCTCTAAAAAAGTGCAAAATGGAGAGGATTTAAAAAATATTCATTTGCTAATTTTGATTAGAATAAGGCATTTTATGGAACACTAAGCATATCAAATTAAAGCTTGATATTTTTCTTCATATTCATATGAATTTTAATCATGTAAGACCTTTTAGTGAGGAACAGTAAGGAACAGTGAGTCTCTAAGAACAACCTTTCATTTTTCGTACAAAATGACATATATTTTAAAGTCTAAATGTGCCAAAGACAAAATAAAAATTGAAATGAGTACTTTGAAACCATTGCTATTTATTTTTCTATACTTCAGTCCTTGTATGTCAATCTGAATCGAAAAAGTGCTGAAAAGTTTGAAATCCATTTAGCTCTGAATTTATCACTAACTTTGAAAAATGAATACCATATTCGGAATCAGTGGATAAAACTCTATAAGAATTAGTGAAATTAGTCCGACCTAAAAAATTAGTTGATTTTGTTGGCCTGTGTTATTTATATTTTTCACTATTCCATAAAAGTAGTAGTAGTCCTTTCTATCAAACAGACAGAAAGATAAGGAGAGAAAAGTAAGAGAACTATAGATATTTTATGCCATAAATCATACCAAATCGATAATGTGACGTCATGTGTGACGTTTCAGTTTTTCTTTTCAATCAGAGGAATCTAAACATTACGTTGAGCATCTTGTATTATCTATTATCTTTGGCTTAGTAGTGATTAGTTATTGCATTTCAAAAAACTATTATTATTTTTTAATTGATTGAATATTAACAAAGGACATGCAAAGATTGACCGACCATGTACTAATATTTCAACAGGCTCAGTTGTACATACATTTTTTTGCACGTCAATGACCATAAAACATATCTCTAGTAATTACTCAGCGTATCACATATTGTCCAACTATTATGCATTTCTTCAATCATTTCTTTAATAAATCATGGCTTTATCCAACAGGCTTTGATAATAATTCTCTTTTGTGAGGAATCCCTTGGTGGTGATGGTGGTCATGTTATACATATAATATTTTAATAATAAAAATAGGATACAAGGAAAAGTGCGCTTAGTGAAAGTTAATGTCCTCTAATGTAGGACTTGAAGATATTTTTCACATTTAAAAAACGGGCCTCTTAGAGGATGGCAAACGAGACATCTTTTGTGTATCATTTTTATAAAAGTAATTATTTAAAAGAACACTCTTTCAACTCTTAAATTACAAAAAGGAATGTAAAATGTCTTAATTATATATTTATAGAACTCATAAAATTAAAAACACCGGGTTCTAACTTCCTTTACTCTTAAGTGTGAAAGCTCTTATTAGATCAAAACTTCATAAGAAGAAAAACAACTGGACAAGGATAAATTTTAGAACCATATTAGTAATTTGTAATAATGGAATAAGAGCCGAGGAAGCTCGGAACTAATTCGGATTTATAGGTAGTATCATTTAAATTACCTAGCAAAAGATCCAAAACGATGCTTACATTTACGGTGAAGCTTTTTTCCTTGCTCGGATATCCTGAACAATATTATATATATATATATATATCAGGTAACGACTAGGACATTTTTTTTCGCCTGGAACGGGCCGGGACTTCAGTACATTTTCGTTCCTCGTCATTTGAAAGTGACGACGTTTTTTTTAAGAAAAGAAATCCCCAAAAGTGACATTTCTTTGAAAAGAAATTCGAAAAAAGTGATAACGTTTCTTTAGGAAATATTTTTTAGTATTTTTAAAATTCTTTAAGTCCTGGCACAGGCCAGGACATTCAAAAAACAGCTGGGACCCGGTCCGGGTACCCCGTCGTTTCCTAATGTATATATAGGTATATATATATATATCCTATTTGGTTCGATAAAATTGAATCCAACTGGATATAAATAAGCAATATAGCATTAAAATTCGTTTATCGAAAATAGCTGGGCCAAAATGGACCTACCCCTCGACATTGACAGTTGAACACGCCTTAAAACACACTAAGTTGTCATACACATAGTTTTTATGCTTTTTTATACCCACTGGCAATTCTATATTTAGATCTAGTATAATAGTATGCACATTAAATTAACAAGATTCAGTATAGTTTTTATGTAGACTTGGTTTCATGGGGGCTTATATGTACATTGTTATTAAAAATGTGAGTAAGGGAGGGGGAGGGGATATAAGACTTCAAACATCAAAACTAAAATCTTAATTTGGAATCACAAGCTCCTTTTGTATGTCATAAATAAAATATTAAAACACTTTTATCTAAATTTAAAATGTGGAAAATTTAAAATCAGATAAAAAACAGAACGATAGCATTAATCATAAAATGTTATTCCAGACATTTAAAACTCTCCTAGCGCAGGTAACGATGCCTGGAGGGATGTGGCTACCTTGCGATCTGCAAGCGTAGATCACTCTCTGCACTTTTGCATTGCAGACCTTACTTAGATTTGACGGATATTTTGAAGACTTCGCGATGAGCCAATCCTTTTTGGACGGATAACCCCCCAGTTCTGACAATAACTCTTCGTTTACTTGGCTCACTAAGGATGGACGAAGGAGCAGTTATAGAACAAATGTTCTGACGTTTCTACTTAAGTTGGCAAAAGGAGCACTTAGTTGAGTCCGAGGACTTGTTTGGGAATATGGAGGATGTGGCAACTCTGTATCTAAGCCATTTTTAAACCTGTGTTGTTAGGGGATTGGCCATAATGACCCTTGGATCCAAATCTCTGTTTTCAACACTGAGCCTCTCACATCGTCTTGACACAAGTGTTCCAGCCGAACTGGTTCTCTTCTGAGAAATGATTCCCTGCTTTGGTTGTATGAGATCTTATACATTAAAAAACTCCTGTTTATTTTTATTTTACTCATATCTACCAACCTTTTCAATAATTGCATTACGGTCTTAGTTTTTTTAAATAAAAGATTAGAAGAAAGTCTTAAAAATAATCATTTTAATAACCATTTTTTAAATATCTTCATCCAGAGCTAAGATAATATTTACTTTTTCTTAGGAGATATTTATGTTATTAATGCATTCTGTATTATATACATAATTCCGTTGATAAATATTGTTAATTTTAAAAATGACGTTTCAAGATATTTGCTTCTGTATCAGTGCATTAGAGTAGGAGAGTCTGGACGAAAGACTGATGAGTCATAACATAAAGCTGACAAAAACCCATAACAAATAAATTTCATATCATAAATCATAGGTTTTTGGATGTAATAGCAAATTTAATCTTATTTTATAAATCAAAGGGGATATATTTAATGTAAAAATATGGTAATTGAGCTGAATTTGCTATCAATTGCATTATTTTTATGATTTTGCCACTATTTTGAGCCGAAATAGGATTTATATGTTGAATAACAATATTACTGCAATTCTAATTACCTCCGCCGAAGGAGGTATTGTTACCTCCGCCGGGAGGTATTGTTTTTCAGTGGCGTTTGTTGTTTATTTGTTTGTCAGCAGGATAACTCAAAAAGTACTGAACGGATTCGAATGAAACTTTGTGGAGTTGTTGGAAATGCCAAAAGAAACAAGTGATTAAATTTGGCATCTCTAAGTGCTTTTTTAATATGCAAAATGAGCAAATACTACTAATAATAATAATGAAATGGGGTCTCTATTCAGGGAGTAGGAAAGAACAAACGCTAAAAAAATATTCATTGACGTATTATTGTTCATATATCAGCTCAGGACTATGTTAACCCAGTGACGTAGCTTAAACTTCTTCGTCTTCCCATCTCTGAGTGTTTTTTTAATATGCAAATGAGCTAACAGAGAGGAAACAATGATTAGAGATAGAAAATCGGGCGTGTGAAAGGGAGAATGTTTGAATAGGAATGTGTGGGGATCGGCGGAGGTACACACTCTCTGAGTGTATATTTCTTTTATATTTTCTTTGCTCTCTCCTCACTCATTATTCACCAAACACACTTACTTATGTAGACATATATGATTGGATTGTAATTCTGTTAAGTGATTCATTAGGTGGGGATCGGCGGAGGTTTGCACTCTCTGAGTGTATACATATATGCCTCTAGTTTCACTGGCGTTTGTTGGTTTGTTAGTTTGTCAGCAGGATAACTCAAAAGTACTGAACGGATTCGAATGAAACTTTGTGGAGTTGTTGAAATGCCAAAGAAACAAGTGATTAATTTTGGCATCTTTAAGTGCTTTTTTAATATGCAAAATGAGCAAAATACTAATAATGAAATGGGGTCTCTATTCAGGGAGTAGGAAAAGAACAAACGCTAAAAAAAATTATTTCATTGACGTATTATTGTTCATATATCAGCTCAGGACTATGTTAACCCAGTGACGTAGCTTAAACTTCTTCCTCTTCCCGTCTCTGAGTGCTTTTTTAATATGCAAAATGAGCTAACAGAGAGGAAACAATGATTAGAGATAGAAAATCGGGCGTGTGAAAGGGAGAATGTTTGAATAGGAATGTTGTGGGGATCGGCGGAGGTACACACTCTCTGAGTGTATATATGCCTCTAGTTAATTTGTAATCTGGGCAGCCCTTCATCAATCACGAAACTTTTTTTGTTTTGGTATCTCTGGGATCAATCAACAAAATAAGCTTCTCGTATTATTTGAATACAAATATTTTATTATAAAAAAATTAATATTATTTCATTTATTAATAATAAACATTTGAGCCTAAAATAGCTTTTTACCTCTGCCGAAGGAGTATTGTTTTCACTGGCGTTGGTTTGTTGGATGTTTGATTTGTTTGTCAGCAAGATAATTCAAAAAGTACGGAACGGATTCGAATTAACTTTTTGGAGTTATTGGAAATGCCAAAGAAACAAGTGATTAAATTTTGGCATCTCTGAGTGCAGAGTTAAGATGCAAAATGAACTAAATACTAATAAATATTTCAAGTTAGCCTACTCTGCCAATAGATGTCGCTGTGCTGTGAATTGGGTGCTGGGAGCGTCTTCCTCTCAGATTTCTGTCGAGGGAACCCTCCCCCGTCCCTCTACGCCGCCCAGTCGTGAAAAATCCGCCTCGGAAGGCTCATAAGGATCCCGTGACGGCGGAGGTTTGCACTCTCTGAGTGTATATATGCTCTAGTTTGTATTATTTTCAATAAAAATATTTTATTTATATAAAAATGTAATAGTATTTCTATTGATATAATCACACATTTAAGGCTTCAATTCAAAAGCATTTGTCTCTTTTTTTTCTTTCAATTTTGATATTCCTTATTTAAGAGTTAGAAAAATATATATTAGTACATAATAATAATTGACTTTGTTCCCAGATCTGTAAAAGTCATTAATTTAATAAAATGATTTACTTCTGACAATTTAAAATAAAAGCTGCCTTTCTATTAGTCATTCGTTGGGTATGATATATGTCGATATTATCCTTTTTGCTCTAAAAATAAATGAAAACTCCACGTTGTACTTTGTAGATAAAAGCACATTGGGAACCGGTCAGTACAAAATGATATAATTTCCATTTGAACCTTATCTTGAAATTTTATGTCAATATTTTGAAAAGGTATGTTTGCTGAAAGTTGTAATAAGAAGAATATATTTTTCAGCATTAGAATATTAAATACTTTACATGATATAAAAGTATTTTTTATTATTTTGCTCAATTTTTTGACAAGATAAGGTAAGGTATTATTTTCACGGCTAAAGTTTTGAGTTTCTTATCAGTTTTTTATGTTGTAGCTTAGAATAATATGAAACATGATAGCTGATGCCCTTTAAAGTCATTTCTCTTAGTTTAGGCCGTACATATTGTTTTTCTATACAAGAGATATAAATTGTTTACTATGTAGAGAATAATAAAAACGATAGCTTTTGTTGAAAATACTCCCGATAAAAGGTATATATATATATATCAGGTTTGTAAACGGAACGCAAAATTGAACTCCGTTCAATTAAAGAACACCAATTTTTTTAAAGCTGAACAAGACACCAAGAAATAGCCCTTCGTTCAGTGTTCAATTTTTATATAGTATAAATAGGTACAGAGATCAATTTTATGCTAAATTTAAAGGATTCATTAAAACTAATTTTGCTGGAAAAAATCCCAATTCTAAAATATGAACCCTCAAATGCCATTACGAACCCTTGGGACCATCTGATCCCACCTGCCAGAATAATGGATATTGTAGTTACACATCCACCGCCACAGTTAAGATACACACAAAGACCCCTCAAATCCCTTTTAGCTCTGAACGGATTATTGGATCTCACGAGCCAAACACTGGAATATTTGGGACTTCAACCCCATTACCAACATTTAATATTCGAATATGGAACCTTTCAATGATATTTGGACCCCCAGCATTGTACTAGCTACAATTATTGCATATTGGGATTTCAAACCCAGTGTCTAAGGTAAAGTACGCATAAAGAACATCCCAAAAAAAATTGTGGCAAAAGACTAAGTTTAGTCCCATTACTGGAGAGTCTCGAAGTTCTGAGGGAAGAAAAAGAACTGTTGACGGTGTGATAGGATCCCGTACACTGTATTATTGTGTCTCTCTTTAGATCCCAGTTTTATTGGTTCATTAATGTTTAAAGGGGCATGCTTTTTGTCCCCAGTTTTTTATAGAAATAGTTTGCTGTTTCAATAAAGAATACATCTGACACTTTTGGTGACGTCTAACATAAACCTCAAAGGCCTTAAATGGCTTTAATACATGGGACTATGTGTATTTCTCCTTTTTGATGGAGAAGAAGAAAAGAAACGTAGAAATTATATGATGGGGGTAGCAACAGGATTATTATATTAGAATGGAAGGGTATAGGGACGGGGCATCAGGGACAAACATTTGCCCCATTTTGACCGTACTGTATGCCAAGATCATTTCCAGGCTCTCCAAATAATCCTCTAGATATATTTATATTCCTTCTTAGCATCTTCGGAAGTTCGCACATGACGCTCTTCAATTGTTGCCTGTTTATCTAGGGAAAAAAATCAGAATTAATGTTCCCATAGCCTATGACCTCCCACACTCTGTCTTCTCCATTGGCGTCTTTTGGTGTGTTTGAAGACAAACAAATAGAATTAATGTTTCCTATAGCCTATGAGCTCCAAACCCTGTCTTCTCCATTGGCACCTTTTGTTGTGTTTGAAGACAAAAAATTGAATTAATGTTTCCTATTGCTATGAGCTCCAAACCCTGTCTTCTCCATTGGCACCTTTTGGTTGTTTGAAGACAAAAAATGAATTAATGTTTCTTATAGCCTATTTATCGTGTTGTAAGACTGCTTAATGGGAATGACTAAACTAACAAGTATACTAACGACAACGAAGGTGGACAAATTTATTGTCTGCTTTTTTTCATTTATTAATTATGTTTAAAATTAGATTTTTCTGAATATTCGAAGAAGTACGAGCGAGTCCGAAGACCTATTTTCCATAGAAGACAATATTCTAGCTTAAAAAGAATAAAAAAAGTATTTCGTAAATTTAATGGTGTCCTACCCAGCAGCGTAAGTTCCGAATGGCTTTTTTCAAAAGCCAAATTAATTTTTCGGAGGACAAGGCATCGAATGGGGGATAATAGCCTTGATGAGCAACTCCTTCTTTCATCAAATAAATGTATTACTTTTCAAGAATAGAATATAGTTATATGTAATATAGAGATTGTTGCATTTTATTTCAAAAAAATATCTTTCAGTTTTTATTTGAACTTCCATCTGGAAACAAGGAAAGGACAAATATGATGGTGTTCCTTAAAAATAGAATATGATGAGTTACACTCGAATTTTTTGCTAAAAGAGCAGACAAATCACGAAAAGGATCGTATTTGAATTTTGAAATGATTTTATTTCCTATTAGTTACTAGCGAATGTTACCCGGCGCTGTCCGGGATTTTCCAACTTGACAATAGTCTGGATGAAAAAGAAGAAATCACACGAATCGTTTCAGTGATGTCATCGCATGTGACATTTCATATTAAAATCAGTTCCTTCAAACAGTTGTCATTGGGTCTTCATTGCATTTTTTTTCCGTCTTGTATTCCATACGGCTGGGTTATTCAAACATCGCACAAAGAAGAATCACACAAATAATTTCAGTGAATAATCGCATGTGACTTTTCATATTAAAATCAGTTCCTTAAAAAGTTGACATTGGGTTATTCATTGCCATTTTTTTTTCCGTTTTTATACCTTACGGCTGAGTATTTAATCATCGTAAAATAAAAAAATCACACGAATAATTTCAGTGATGTCATCGCAAGTGACTTTTCATTTTAAATCAGTTTCTTAAAAGTTCATTGGGTTTCATTGCCATTTTTTCCATTTTGTATTCCTTAAGGCAGGGTATTTCAACATTGTAAAAAGAAGAAATCACACGAATAATTTCAGTGATGTCATCGCATGTGCCTTTTCATATTAAAATAAGTTCCTTCAACAGTGGTCATTGGGTCTTCCTTGCCATTTTTTCCGTTTGTATTCCTTAAGGCTGGGTATTTAAACATCGTAAAATGATGAATCACACGAATAATTTCAGTGATGTCATCGCTTTTCTTTTCATATTAAAATCAGTTCCTTAAACAGTTGTCATTGGGTCTTCCTTGCCATTTTTTCGTTTTGTATTCCTTACGGTTGGGTATTTAAATATCACACAAAGAAGGAATCACACAAATAATTTCAGTGAAATCATCGCATGTGACTTTTCATATTCAAACCAGTTCCTTAAAAAGTTGTCATAGCTCTTCATTGCCATTTTTTCCGTTTTGTATTCCTTAAGGCTGGGTATTTAAACATCGTCAAAAGAAGATGAATAATTTTAGTGATGTCATCGCATGTGATTTTTTCAGATTGAAATCAGTTCCTTAAAAAGTTGTCCTTGGGTCTTGATTGCCATTTTTACGTTTTTTTGTTCCTTTAAGGCTGGGAATTTAAACATCGTAAAAGAAGTTATTTTTAAGGTCGTTTCATAGAGTGCCTATGTTATTTTTTTATGAGAAGTAGTTCCTTAAAAAGTCGTCATTGCATCGCATTGCCATTTTTTCCATTTGTATTCCTAAGGCTGGGTATTGACATCCCTCTCCATCTCTAGGCATTATTGAAATTTGATTAGCACGATGTTGCAATATAAAAGAGTGTTGTTATTTTCACAAAACTTAAATTTGAAGGGACATATAGTGACAGAAAGAAAAATATTTTTAAGTAATCATGTAGAAAAAGATTTTTCCGGGAAACACTCAAAAAAACAAAAACACGTCTTAGTACCTCAGTCTTATCCACAGAAAATTTGGGCAAAATCTAACTTGTAAATTTTAAAAAATCGGCAAAAAAACGTTTTGGCGAATAAAATAAGCATGTCGATGACGAATTTTCCGGGAGTTGACAACCCCACTAAAACACTCCCTGAGCTCTCAAAACTATTCACTGAAAATTTCGTCAAGATCTAATGAACCGTTCGGGAGATACAGGGAAACGAACGAACGAACGAACAAACGAACGAACGGAATTCTTTTTTATAAGTATAGATTATCAAATGTCGATTTTATTTTAATAATCGATCTTTAAGTTGACTTTGTTTCTTATTACTTGTGGAGTACTGACAGTTCAAAGTCTTTGTATATTGGCCTAAAAATTATGATAGGATGTTTACTTAAGAGAAAGTGGTAAAAACGTTAGTCGGTTCATTTCTAAGGATGGAGTCAGCTTTCTGTAAAATAGAAATATAACATCGAATCAGATCGAACACTTTTTTTAGAAGACGTTTTTATTGATATCATTAATTTCAAAAGTGGTCTTGGGCTATTTTTGGACGATCATTTTTAAAATCTCATTTTACAAACTTTAATTTTGAAGGGTTCCATATACGAGTACATGTGCTCACGGGAGATATCAAACCTCAATACTTAATTAATGTGGTTGGCGGGACTCAAGGGCCCAAGGTGCATCATATTGCACTGGAAGGATTGCTTTTCGGGAAAAAACCTCCAATGCCCAATAGATATAACGTAAGTTCATAATTTTTCAATGGGGTTCCAAAACACCCCAAGAAGGGTTAATATATTGAACACTGAACGGAACGCCAAAAAACGGTAGATCACTGAATTGAACGCAAAAAAATTGATGAAACGCTGAACAGAATGCCAAAAAGCTGAACACTCGCAAGCCTGATATATATATATATATATATATATATTTATTTTTGTTATATATATATATACAAAACAAACATGTACTAAATATGCATGTATCTTTGAAAAATGAAATTGTATTTAAAGAAGAAAAACTTTCCGAACAAGTAGAATTATTTGCATCCTGAAATATCAAACAAATGCAAAAGAATTGTATATTTTCTTCTACACGTAGTTTATGTGAATTTAACATTAAATTTGAAGTGAAATAAAAATTTGAAATGTATTTTTTTAAACATGACTTCTATCAAACTTCTTTCAATACATTTTTTATACACAGACGATTTTTTAAATAACAAAACTTATATTTTAGAACTATAATTATAAATTTATAAGAATGTATTTGTTTTGATATTTCTTCCTAATTGAAAGTAAGTTTTTGTGTTTAGAGGAATGAATATAAATATGTATTTTATTATTTATATGCTTATTTATGGTTTTAATGAAGCCAGTTAAATATTTACAGCTTATATATTTTTTTATTCAATTGAACAAAGGTTTCCTCAACCATATTTTAATGTCATGAGAGTAAAGAAGTAAACTAGACTAAAAAATAATGCAGCAGTATAAGATGATGATGGGAACCATTCAAGTATGCTTAGGAACATTAATGATGCAAAATGATTTATATATAATTGTGCAATCCAGATATCGTCGACCAAATATTTTTGCTTTCAAGAAGTTAATAATTTCAAAATGCATTTTTCATAAATTTTTGGTGTTCATTAAAACTTGTTAAAAAATGAATCGTTCAAGTGTATTCCTTCTCGCTATTTAATTGACAAATCAATATCGGTGTGTCCCAAATACCTACCTGAGTAATAACTGTACACATAATACACTGAATAAAAAAAGAAAAGAGCATCTTTGGTCTCTTTTTATTCTCTTTCTCTCTCTCTCTATATATATATATATATCAGGAAACGACCGCCTACCTTGCTGTTTTTTTAACGTCCCGGTCCTGTGTCTAAAAATCACCGGGCGGGACTTTAATATTTCGGTTCATTCGTTATTCTGTAAGTGATGACTTTTTTTTAGATAATAATATTTAAAAATTTAACAAAATGTCTAGAAAATGTTTTCTAAAAAAGTCGTTATTTTTTTTAGGAAGATTTTTCTAAAAAAACGTCGTCCCTTTTTTTTGGAAGATGTTTTCTAAAACGAAAGTCGTTACTTTCAGAACGAAAAATATACTGGAGTCCCTGTCCGGCTTGAAAAATTTAAGTCCAGGGCCGGGTCCCGGGCGAAAAAAAGTGTTTCTTTCGTTTCTGTATATATATATATATATATATATATATATATATATATATATATATATATATATATATATGTGATGTATTTTCTTAAAATGACGCTTGAGAAAAAAAGGAGAAGAAGAGAAAAACGCCTTTTTCTGTTTCTAGCTATTTTTACTTCATAGGAAATGATCATTTAGAAATTATACCTTACAATTTTACCTCTTATCAACAGCTGACAAAGAGAAACACAACACCAAACTTTAAAAAGTGCTTATATTTTCATATTAACCCTTTGAATAATGACAAAAGGCTTCAGAAAATACGCAATTGGCCCCTAAAGTTGTGAAATATTGTATTTAGCCTTATATTATGAGCATTTACTGATGTTGGTAACCGTACATATCAACTGGTTCTGGTCTGTGATGGTTTCTTTTTACTCTAAGAGAATAAAATTATCTCTTTAAGTTACTGTCATCCCCTTTTTTCGAGTCGTATCACTGCAATGACTATAACGACAGGACTTCGACGGAATCCAATGTGCAACACCTAATCAACCCATGTTTCCCAACCTGCTCTTTTCAACCTCTTTGGCGTAAAGTCATTCCTCAGGAGTTCCTCTTCAGACTCATCAAGCCCATTTCCTACTTCTTTGATTCAAAGAGCTCCTCCAGTCTTCTCTCGATGGCGCAGACAAGGAATCTTCCCTCCATGCACCTTCCGGACGATCATAGCTTAGAGCTCCATTTCATCAAATCTGAACACTAGAAATGTACATTAGGGCTCCACCAAAGGTCATCAGAGTCTGTTCCTCTGTGGGTCACCACCAAAGAGAGCAGATGTGTCCACGGGAGCCCCCAGGATTGACATACTTCAGCCGAGAGCGTCTTCACGCACTACCAAGGTCGAGAAGAAGGAGTACCTCCATGACAAGTCATTCGACGGACTTTGGCTAAAGGTACTGGGAGCCCGCTCCCCTGATTATCACCTGTGATAGAAAGAGAGAGCTGATCAGATGTGTCCTTGGGAACTCCGTATGAACAAACTTTAGCTGAATACTCTTCGCAATCTACCAAGGTTGAGATGGAGGAAGTCATCTGTGGCAGGACAGTCGAGAAGGCCTGTCTCTTAGATAAGCGACGAATACATCCATGTCTTCGTGAGTGTCGTGGAGCTTCAATTGGACATGACCAAGTGAATCCCTTGAGATCAGATATTTTATACTCGGTCAAAGGTTGTCTTGTAAGAACTGGTCTGGGAGATATTGGAAAGGAACAAATTTTTGTTTCAACGATTGAAAATGCTTGAAAAAAGACAAATGGAGAAGAAGAATATCAGTATATTGATTGACTCAAATGGGATGGAAGTAACAGATAAAAAGAATATATCCGTGGAGATTACAAATTTTTACCAAGACTTGTATAAGTGTCTTGAGTGTGAAAATAATAATAATACCAATTGGATTTGTTTTATACATAGAGAATATTTCTCCGCTGATAAATGTAAAAGTAATTTTATTTGCGATAACCATTTTACACCTCAAATCCCAGAGACCCTTACAAACTATCTTGACTCCGACATCATGTCGGAAGAAATAAAAGAGTACATATGCAATTATAAAAAGAAAAATAAATCACCTGGCCCAGACGGTTTTGCAATAGAATTTTATCAAAAATACTGTGACCTAATCTCCCCACTACTAGAGAAAGTTTTTAAAGAATCTATATCTGCAGGACATTTTAAAAAATATATAAGCGAAGGGCAACTGATCTTGATTCCAAAAAAAGGGAATGACCCAAGATACGTGAAGAATTTAAGGCCATTAACCTTGTTGAATTCTTCATATAAAATCTATAGCGGAATTATTGCAAAAAGAATGCAAAAAGTACTACCAATGATCATACATGAATCTCAAAAGGGATTCATAAAGTGAAGATACATGCATGATGCTGTCAGAAGTATTATGGATTCTATAGATCAAACAACAGAAGAGTATAGAGCAGTAATGGCAATAGACTTTCATAAAGCTTTTGACAGTATTTCTCATAGCTATATTATTAAAATGTGTGGCCAGTATGGCTTTAGCCCAAAGTTCATAAATATGATATCTATATGTTTTCGTGAAATTTACACTACATACGGTAAGAAGGGTCAAAGTTTCCAAATTAAAAGAGGTTGCCGCCAAGGTGATCCTCTGGCTCCCAGTATGTTCATTTTAGCTGTTGATCAACTCATTAGGAAAATCGATTCTTCCCAAGAAATAAAAGGAATCAGTTTTGGCCCAGTAAGTAACAAAATACAAGTCTATGCAGATGATATTACTACTTTGTATTCAGGCACCACTAAAGAAATTGAAAAGTCTGTAAATGAAAGTCTAAAAATAATAAAAACTCTGGGTAAAGACTCTGGCTTGAATATTAATTTTTCTAAAACAAGTATAATTTCAAATACTGGACACAATCTACATTCCTTAAATGTAAAAACCCTTCAAGAACTTGATGTTTTGGGCTGTAAAATCTCTTTTGGACAATCTCATGTCACGGAAAATGTTAAGAAAATTGAATATAAGATAAGACAGTCTATGGCGGGTTTTAGCTCTCTCATTAATTGGAATATAACGTCCAGAATCCAGGTTTGGAATTCATTAATATTTCCTAAAGCTATACACCTGTTGAGGGTCACTCCTTATGACAATGGACTAATAAAGAAAATAGAAGAACTGTGTTCATCGTTCATTTTCGGAAAAGGGACTTCCTCCTATATATCTTGGAAAAGAATAGTGTGTCCGAAAAGGTACGGAGGATTGGGACTTGTACCCATGGCAGAGACTTGAAAGCATTCCTCTTTTCGTGGCTTAAGAGACTGAATGGTAAAGACTCGTCATGGACGAGTACAATAGTTTCTAAAATGGAATACGAGGGGAAATATCCTTTGAAAAAGTGAAAAATAACGGGCCGGGAAAACTTATTGAATGTCTAAAGCTGTTTAATCCTTTTTGGAATAGTGTTGCTGGGGTAGCAGAATTTTTTTCACGCAAAATCCTTCCACTTATGGGGTGGCAAGAACCGCTAAAGAATAATGACAGATTGGACTTCCTGAAAGGCACGTTTTTAAAAAAGAAGTTTGATTTTCTGGGTGAAATATTTTATTGTAATTTAGAAGACACTTTTATTGAAGAACTTGAGAAACGAAGAATTTTAAGTACAATTAAAATAACAAGTAGGCAGATTGGACCTCGGGATTGTTTTTTAAATTTTATTAGTTTTTTGGGAAATAAAAGCCTACGTCTCCTACAATTAACGAACGATATTAAATGTAAATATTTGAGGCAAATTGAGAGGCACCGTGATAAGGTAAATGAAAATTATCCAATGAACCAAATTATAAAAAGTCTATCAAACAAAAAGTTTGATCACAGTTTATATTGGTTTCGATATAGAATAGTCTCCAACATCCTCACTACAAGCAATATCCATGGTAAAACACTTGAAGAAAGGCTTTGCTTCTTTTGTAAGCTACAAAAAGAAACTCTGAGTCATTTCTTAGCTGAATGTGAAGCCACTAGATTTGTCCGTGATAAAATTGCATTAACAGTTTACTCCGATTTTGATATTATTTTAAGACGAAGCCACTATTCCTTTTTATATATCGGCCCTTTTCAGGAGGAAATAAATTTTATAATTACAAAAACTTTTAATGCCTTGTACAAATTTCGAAGCAACAAGATTGATTTACCCAAAAAATTTGACTCTCTTTTAGATAGACTCTTAGTAGTTTAGTTTTAGAGACCTCCCTTTTGTTTTACGTATATTGCGTTTGATCTTTTTAATTGTTCATGATTTTATAATATATCCCATGTCCCTATATCGGCCCAATTATTATTATAAGAATTTTGTATTTTGGATATGTGAATCTATATGTATATAACTGCAAGTGTTGAATAAATAGTTTTGTACGATGTACAATAAAAAATAAAATAAAAAAGTCCTTCAGACAGGTTCGTCAAGAAGCCCGTGAACGAAAAAAATTATGAGTTGACTAGAGAGAAGGAATAAGGAACTCTCAGTCACGAAAATGAAGCTGTCCTACTACAAAGTTAAGTGACTCAAACTTAGCTCATAGCACTTTAAGGAAACTTTAATTCGAACCTCATTGGAAAAGAATTACACAGCAAATTTCAACAAGAAGGTTAATAATCCTTTGACAAAGTTCATTCGTGGCTACTCAAAAGAAGATGTAACTACCGCCCTCATTCTACGGAGCATATGCACCCGGGCCTTTGAGTACTTGCGCTCACGGAAACTCCTTCCTCTGCCTAGTCGGCAAACACAGGAAAATTCCAATGACTGTTCCAACGAGGGTCTCTCCTATATTTCTGGATACTCAGGAAGTTTAAAGACCTCCACCCACATTTGGGGAAACAGGCGAGTAACATTTAAGGATTTGAAGAAACTCTAAGTCCTTGGATTGAGTTATTACCGCCCCTTCTCCCGATTTTTGAAGTTCTGCCACCTCTTAGAAAATCATTTCCATTTTTTCAATAATAGCCATCAAGACGTAATCGATAAAGACCCCATGTTTTTCTAAGAATTTTTAAACCACTTATCAATTTATATCCAAATTGGTCAAAAGAAATTATTATTGCTTTTGTAATAAAAAAGAACACGGATTCGAGTCAATTTTCTTTATAAGCTATTTAAACTGAAAAATGCTAGTGAAAACTTAAACACATAGGTCAGGTTACTAATTAGCGTAATTCTATCCATATTCTTATGTTCCCCTTTTTATATGTACATAATATGTAGAATTCTATTATTGTGATGTATAAATTTCTTGAAATAAATGAAAATCGTGATTTAAAAAATTATTTTTATTGTTTGAAAGAATTATTTGCTAATTACTTAAAATAATGAATACTAATGATAAATCATTTACTTAACAAATTTTTCATGCAACATGGGTTCTGTACACTAGCACAGAACAATATTGTAATGAAATATTTTCAATTGAAAGATAAAATGAGAAATAATTACTATATCATAGCACTAAAAAATAATATTTTTTCATTGTAGCATTTGTGACGTCACATAATTCTTCCTTTTGATCAAGAGCATAAGTCAAAGATTTTCTCTTTGACTCACCTTATTATATTCTCCTTGGCGGGGAGGGAGGTGAAATTTTATCCTTTAACCTCACTCTGCCATAGGAAGACAATCAAGAGAATACTGAAATTTTACAAGAACTCTTATTGATTAATTTTCGTGTAATTTACTGTTTTTATGATTTGTTAATTATCTGTATGTTTTAGATTTGATTGTTGAGTGTATCTCATGACTTTTATCTGCTTGTTTGTTTGTTCCATTACGTTGCTAAAAATATAAGCTAGAATGCTTATTTATGTAAAAATTTACGCATTAGCATCGTTTTTCTTTTATACATTGTATATTTTTTTGGAGCCGTGAAAAAAAAAATCTATGTTTTAGAGAAACCAATACGTAATAAACATCTGTATGCTATGAAAATATGGAGATCTGTATTAATTAGCATGATTTTGAACTGTAAGTATTTTTTAGAAATGATTTTCGTAGACATAAATAGATTTTAAAATAGGCCTTTGGAGGAAACTGTTGTATTAGAGTATAAGTTTTGGGACCCCCCCCAAAAAAAATGCAAGTTAAAAGGTTGATCCTTTATGGCCTTTTGGAAGGAATCAAGACTATTCATTTTTTATTGTTAAATTTCACAGGCTATATAAGCATATGTATTTTTTTAGTATAAGCCATGCTGTATAAAACTATTAGCAGTAGCGGCATGATGCAAAAGCAGGATCCCATGGTACTCTCCCAAGATATAGAACGCAGTTTGCACTGTCTTGTCTTTTGAACGGGTTCTCCCGGAATCAGAAGCCATTTTATGAAGTGAACCTGGACTGTAACCAGATTTATTTAGGATCACGTAAGCCTCCTTGAAAAGTTTATGGTGTAGATGTTCAGGTTCCGAAGTTCGACGAATGGTAGTTCCTCCTTAAGGAATCTATTTGCAATTCCTCTCTCTGTCCGTCATGTGAAGGATCGAAGTTCAGATCCAATTGTGGCTCCTCCGTGATTGTAATTCAGACTAGGAGACGTCCTTGCTCAGAGTGGACAATATTTATTATGTCAGTTTAATTTTAGTAATTAAGGCTGCAATAGTGTCTCTTTTTCCGTCTCCTCCACGAGTCCTGATGAAATGGATTAGTTCCTTCGACTTTTCCAGGAGTGACCAATGATCCTGTCCACCTTTACAATGGAGTTTCCAATTGTTCCATTCCTTTACTGAGAGTATCCAATAAAAATTAATTTTCATAAGAGGAGGCATATAGACAGGCGATTCATTACTTACTTTATAGGAGTCTTAGCATCCTTTTTCTATTGTGTTCTTGTCATCTTTCTCCATGTCGGACTAAGGGCTGAGAAGACATTGAATCGATCACTGGATGATGGTTTTCGAATAAAGATTAGACGACGACTTATTCCTCCTGAGTCATAACATTTTTACAATATATATATATATTCATTTTAACACCATTTCATAATATTTATGTATGAAATGCTTAAGCTATGGGTACCAACTATTGAAGCTATATATATTTATAAAGCATGATTTAAAGACCATTAATTGTTAAAAAGAGCATTTGTTTGCGACTTAATCGAAAACTTGCAATAATAAAAAATGAAGTGCATCCTCCATAGAACAACTAACGTTTGTTTTTGGGGCTTAGTAAAGAATGCCTATGCTTCAGTTTTTAAAAAATCAGCTCCATTACATTACCTTTGTAAATCATACCTTTTATCATCAACTGACAAAATCTATCATAACGACAAACTATTCAAATAGATAAATATTTTAATATTAACCTTTTGAGTTATGACAAAAATATCCTAAAAATGCCCAATGAGTGCTTGAAGTTGTGATTATATACTTAGTCGTGAGATAAACAAATGCTGCTGTTGGAAACTTTAGCATATCAACCGGTTCTTATCAAACATCTTCTTACTGTTATCCAAAGAAAACAATATCTTCTTTGCTCCTCCTTTTATTCTTCATATTTTTTTGTGTATGAAATGCTTAAGCTAAGGATACCAACTAGAGCTATATATATTTTTAAAGGGGTTTTTAAAGATGATTAAATGTCTGCAAGCGCATTTTCCAGAGAATTATCGAAAAGTTGAAATCATAAAAAATGTAGAGCATCTCTCATAGAATAGCAAACGCTTGTTTTTCGTATTTTGTAAAATTTGTCCATGCTTCATTTTAAGAAAATACATCACATATGTATATATATATATGTATATACATATATGTATATATATATACATAAATGTATATATATATTTTTTTTATATGTATTTGTATATATTATTTATAATATTTAAGATAAAGAAATATAATCATTAGCTATAGCAGTCATATTATAAATACTTAGTATTAAGGAATAGAAAAAGATCTAAATTACTTAATGATTACTCAGTGACGTCATTCGAGGAGACGATTTTAGTATCAAACAAGGGATTACACCACTAAATATTTATTGTAGGGCTTTTCCTTTATCTATCCTACAACTACTTAATTGTTACTCAGTAGGGCCGACATCTTATTCATACAAGAGCTGAATTTAAGTGGGCAGAATAAGTGTTTATTATTTGAATATCCAATTATTATATATGTACCTAGGTCAGATGGTTTGTCTTCCTTGCAAAGCAAAAAATCACTGGACTTATTGGATTATTAAAAACAGAGTGATTGTTCCTTTTGATTCAAGGAGTCGTACATAGAGATTATTGAATTCTTATGCAGCTTATATAGACGTTGAATAACGTAGGTTATTGTCTCCAGCATTGTTAAGGGCAAAGGCAAGCACGAATGAGGCAAAAAAAAACACCTTAAGAGTAGTGAGATTCCAAGCAATTTTTGGGTTTGCAGAACTGAATTGTTTAAAATAATAATACGAAAATAGTTATATGTTCACAGCTTGAAGCAAAGTCGAATTAAGATAGTGATATCTCATGTGCATAACTTTAAGATTTTACAATTTTGTCCACTGATTTTATTGCATTATTTTTAAAATAGAAAGTTAATTAAATGTCACTTTTTCACAGATCTTGTTGTATTTCCGTTTCTCAACATATAATAATGATGAAATATATAACTAAGACACCGTTATTCAGCGCCATTTTAGGTGTTTGTTGTTTGAACTCTCTATATATACAATGGAGCCAGTGATTTTTTGCTACTTTATCGACGATAAAGATTTATTCTTTGTGCCGCCATTATATCATATTTACCTTTCTTTTTTAATCTGATCCAGGACTACATTAATACAACCTTTAAAAAGGATTCCCTAGGGACCGTTAACAAGGTCCCTATTGAAATCTTCCTTCCTTGTACAGCTTTCAACAAAACAATATGCAAAATTATATTTACTTATTTGGACAAAATAAAAGATACACGATGTGATATTTTGAGGTACAGAGAATATTAAATGAAGTGTTCTCCGGGTGAAGGGAATTAAGGGTCGTGTAATTTTGTATAAAATGTAGGAGTTGGAAATCACAGTAAAGGGGAAAAATAAATAGAAAGTTGTTAAAAAACTTTTACAATCAAAATAACACTTTTAAATGACTTTCATTTATTTTCTTGGTTCAAATTAAATTATTTATTGAAAAATTACTTTAAAAGAATATATAATTAAACGTTTTACATTAAAATGAGATTCCTCACATTTAAATTTTTAATTGTGTGCATAAAAAACACTTGATGATTTTGTATAGCTTGACTACCTTAGGCCAAGTTAGAAACCTCTAACGAAATAATGAGCCCTTTAATTGAAGAGGAGATTTATGAATCCCGGAGTATATTGATGATGGCTCTACACATTGCCAAAATTATTAGAATTGCCTCATCTATCAAATAAGGGCTGGCTTCATTAGCAATTGCTTCACATTGATATTCTCTGAAAGGGATGATATAATATTTTATATTCTACATGACATATTTTTTGCTTTGACTGATTCCCTTCAACCAATAATGTGGCTTTTCATAGAGAAAGTATATATATATATATATATATCAGGAAACGACCGGCTGACACAGGGCCGGGAGTTAAATATTTTCTTTCGTTTCTCATTCATAAAGGGTTTTTTTAGAAAGGAATTTTCGAATTATTCAATTTTGGAAAGTCTTTTCTAAAAAAACGTCGTCGCTTTTTTGTGAAAGTTTTTTCTTAAAAAAACGTCGTCACTTCAGAATGTCGAAGGAACGAAAATATATATTAGTCCCGGCCCGGTTTTGGCCCGGCCCAGCTTTTATAAATTAAATCCCGGCCCGAGTTCCGGCAAAAAAAGGTGTCCCGGTTGTTTTCTGATATATATATATATATATACAGGGCCGGCCCGTAGCATAGGCAGTATAGGCAAATGCTAAGGGCGCCGTCCATCCAGGGGGCGCCAATTTAACTGTTAGCAAGCTTATAGGTAGTAGTATAAAAATAGTGATATTTTCTAAGATCCCGAACAGATTCATAGGTTATAATTATCCAAGTTTACTCCAATAAATTGTTTTAAGGATGTATAGAATTTAACCCATTAATGCCGAGAATTATCTGTGTAGAAATCATCCTAATTTTTATATTATATGCGTCAACATTTGCTAAAAAACGAAATGTACATATTATTTTTTTTTTTTTATATAAACTATCTCATGTAGGTAAAGCTGTTAAAAACCAGTAAATCTGTTTGAACGTTGAAATCTGCCTTAGTATGTTGTAATAACGCTTTTTAAGCTCTGGGAACATATCTTTCCAATCAGCATTAATGGGTGGACAGGCTTATTAACTAGATTCTTTTTTTGCTTAAAATTGTGAAGTCATTTTTCCCGTCTGCAGTATCAGTCACTTTTTGTAGTTTACTTGGGTGGATGGTCGTTTTTATACGTAAACAAACTCTAAACATGTCAAAACGTCCCAAACTGTCTGGCGCCCAGGGGAGGAAAAAAAGAAAAGAAGAGGATGAAAAACGCGACAAAGAAAGAGGTAATTTACAGTAAAGATGATGTCATATTATTTTTCTGTTGCAGAACATTGATTCTTATGTTATGGAAGGAACTAATATTAATGTAACTACTACCACAGGTAAATGTGCAAATATTAGATTTGTTCAGCAGCCGTGACAATGTTAAATTTGTTTATATTCTGACATCTGTTTGGCTCACGTTTTCCCAGTTTGTAATAGTTAATCAAAATGCTATTAATTTCCTTTCTATAACATATTATAGTTGTTAGCCTATATGATTGTTGTGTTAGTTCATATTGTCTATAATTGTCATTTATATTATTTTGTTCTTAAAATCAAGTGTTTCTTATTAGACTCATCTTCTCTCTCCAGATGCACTGCTGAGATTCCTCAGTCCCACCCTTGCAAGTCCTGCTGTCGCCTCCACCTCAGCAGCGCAAGGCAGCAGTGATGATACAGCATCAAGTGCTCCTCCTGTCGCCTCCACCTCAGCAACACAACCCAGTAGTGAAGCAGCCTCATTAAGCACTCTTCCTGTTGCCTCCATCTCCACCTCAGCAACACAACCCAGCAGTGATGCAGCAGCTGCAAGCCCACATTCTGCTACTCCAATAGATCCGGCTGACTGGCCATCTCTTCTAACTGATAAGGTACGAATAGAGTTGGTTCACAGTGGTCCATTTCAAATAGAAAACAGCTTCACATTCCCTAAACAAAAGGACGGGCGAAGATGTCAACATGACCATTTTAACAGACTCTTAGTCAATGGAGAAAAAGTCAGAAGGAGCTGGCTTATGTACTCTAAAAAAGATGATAGCTTGCACTGCTACTGCTGCAAACTTTTTCTAAACGAGAGTACAAACTGAATAGGGAAGGACTAAAGGACTGGAAAAATGCAAGTCACTTGCTCAAGGTCCATGAGATAGCCAGGAACACAATGCTCACATGGCAACATGAAAGTGAGCTAGAGGCGTATTGCGACGGGTTCACAATAGATAAACAAGAGATGACACTTGAGAGGGAAAAAATGTGGCGTGATGTTCTACATCGATTGGTGGCAATAATTAAGTCTTTAGCTGAGAGAAACATGTCTTTAGGGGTTCCAAAGACACATTAAATCAACCAGACAATGGAATTTTTTTGAAAGAGGTGGAGCTTATGGCCAAATTTGATCCAGTGATGAAGCAGCATGTTAGTAGGGTGGAAAATGGAGCTGGCAGCCATGTTCATTATCTTGGAAAGACAATACAAAATGAACTGATAGACTCCATCAGGGTTTAATGTATATAATCGTACATATTATTATCGCGCACGCCTTAATCGCAGCCTTTAACATCGTATGCTTTTTTTCGTACGTTCCTTTATCGCACGCCTTTAACATCGCAATCTTTTTTAAAGGGAGAGTATTATTACGCGTTGCTCAATTGTCGTTGCTGCTTATAATCGTCCGTTTAAACATCGTGGGCATTATCATCGTAGTTTACTTCAATGAATTCATGAATCCAAAAGAGGAAAAAAAGAAAAAAAAGAAAAAGGGGCTGAAGGGAAAAATAATAATAAAAGATAATCTCATCATCAGTCGTGAGTAAAAACAACAACAACAACATCTCGAAATTTCTGAAGAATTGTAAGTGCTGTTTAAGTCATGGAGAATCCAGCATTATCTTTGCTTAATTTCTTCGAAGGACTTGAAGCCAGGTCTTTGTGGTAAGTGGAAAAAATGCATTTATGGAACAAATATATAAGAGTCGTGTCCTACTCGTCCAGTTTGTAGACTTGGATCCGGACTTGGGACTCCAGGACTCTGATTCGGATGTGATTGGTCTTATAGTACTTGAATTCAGATTTTAGGGACTCAAGGACTCGGATTCGATCAATTTTTGAGGACTTGAAATCGGAAAGGGAATCCTGAATGATTATATTCAGGATATGGATCATTTTTGGCTGTGATTCTACGTGTCCCATCCAAGCTATATTATATTTAAGTTTGTATTATAAGTAAGTAGGTTGTAGTAAAGATATGGAATATATGAAATACCATTTGCCATTAATATAATAACCTTTCATGATGCCTATTAACAGAAAATCCTTTACGTAATATGTAAAATCTTATAGAAAAAGTTATTGTTTATCGTTACTAGTTTTATTTTATTTTCAAAAGTGCTTTTTCATTTTTTCATTCATACTGTTTGAATCGATAGATCACTTTTTATATGTTAAGAATATATTTTACGTCACTATTGCAGGAGTTGAAATCCTGGATTTATCGGCTCCTTACTTCAACGACGACCCGAGTTTATCAAACATAAACATTTGAGCTCCATGGACAACGGGAATAGTTATATTAAGTCATCAGGATTGATGAGTTACTAGTAAGAGTCCATTCACGGGACCTTTTGGCGTTAACACACTCAAGCTAAAGACGTTTACGAGCACTACCAAGACGAACTTCTCTACGGAATTAATCTTTATGCAAGAGGAGTTCAAGCATCCAAGACGAAGGAAAGAAGATTGTATACTGCTACAAACACTCTTTTGCGGCAAAGAAAGTCTCCGCTCCTCGATGAGTGACGTGGAGCTACAGGTGGACCTGGCCATGGAGAGGTAGTGTCGGTGGAGACCAGCTTTACTACCGGAATCCAATACTATTGTACCTTCCTCGCCGTTCTCCGAGGAACCCGAGTGCCTCTTAGTGAGTGTCGTGAGACTGTAAGGCTATTGAAATCCTCGAAGCATTGGCATATGAGTGTTAAAAGTAGAAGAAGACTTCTAAACACAAATGCAACCCAATTCACAAGCAAAGTCTTTGATCTAAAATAAGGATTGAAATATATCCATCTCTTATTTGCCCCCCTTCACTATCTTAATTGACAGACACGAGTAAGATATTCATACCATTAACAATTTAGTACCACAATCAATCTCTTCCAATAAAAAAAGAATGTATTTTTATATATTTATAAACATTTTAGTTTTAAATTAGGTCTCCAAACAAAAGTTAAAATACAAAAATTAAATGTTGAAAAAATAAATAATAATAAACATGATCTTACGATATCAAGCAAAAACAATCAGTCAATAAAACAATAAATCGACCATAAAAGATACTAAATATAAAAGACAAACCAATAATACCACTAAGGACTTAACTCAGACCTAGGATAAGTGAGGACAAATCTCCACTTATTTTAAAATAAAATGAAAACTAACATAATTAATTTTAAAATTTAATAAATACACTATATATATTAATTAATGAGCATTTTTTTCTTGTTTTTTAGGATCATCCAATCATGGAGGATGGAACAAATAATCGTATGTCTTCCTAATATCACGAAATCCAAAGGATCTTATCAAGATTAAACCATGAACGTATTTATTGCTCATGTAAATAAATGGAAAAGCGCCAATGTTTCTCATGTGGGGCTTTTAATATCGCATAAAACATTTTGATACAAGATCATTCGCCCCAAAAAAGTTTTTTGTTCAATAGCTTTTTGCATATCTGAATTGAGTTTACTTTTCAACAAATAATATGTTCTGTTTATATGGCTTCTCGTCCTTTTTTGTTGTTGTTGTAGATTTTAATGAAAAGTGTATTAAAAACTTTCATAGAACTAAATATAAGCCTTGGTCTATACCCTATTTTCAGATACACTTAGTCGAAGCATTTATTTGTAAAGTGTGTGTGTGGTTTGTCGAAAATCTTTTAAGTAACGATCCTGTTGCAGAAAGTTTTATGCGAAATTATCGGGCACGGTCCCTCACACAGGAAATGTTTAAGAGAATATAAGAAAAAAATGTAGAAATGTTATTTCTATAAATAAACAAGCACAGCTAACTTATCAAAAAAAGGTGGAACAAATTATTTTTAATAGTGTTTTTATTCACACATAATTTTGTTTCATATGTTTAAATTTAAAAATCTTCTGAAATGATTTATTTGATTTAAAAACTATATATTATTTCTTTATATCTCTTATATATTCTGATAATTTTGCATAAAACATTCTTGCTACAGAAACGTTACCTAATTTTTTTTAAACTCTTTAAAACGAAACGACCCTGGGTTGGAGGTTGTGTCATACAATTTATTCCATTGGCAAAACCACCAATGTAAACAAAAAGGGAGAGAGAGTAAAGGAAGAATCAGTTTCATTTGAATACAATGGAAGCAATTATCAACGTTCCAAAGGATGCCAAATCATCCAGGCAAATTCTACAAATAAAGGGTTCGCCTACGGTCTAATTCTCCTTCGTGTCCTGAATGTCTGTGTCAATGAGGCGGGGAAATGTGGTACCCATGGAAACGGGACCCATCAGCGAAGGAGTGGCTCCCGTTGGAAAAACTACAAACTCCCTTTCAACAAATTCAGACGATTGCTTTGGTCCTGGGCCCATAAAATGTCCTTCTGAACGGTTCACCATGCCTTGGGAATGTGTGCTCCATCAGCCGTGTACTAGAAAATGAGTTCTAGTGTATGCAAAATTGAGGCCCAGGCATGGTGCCTTGAATTGATGAATCCCTCATGACAAAGAGGAAGTATAATCTAGGCCATCTCGTGCCTTAGAGCTGGGTGTTTGGGGAAGATGCACGGCAACAAAGGAGAGATTCTTCAAGATGCTGAAGGTGAAAAGAATTTATTATTATTATTATATTTGCTTTAATCACTTAATTTATTCTTAGGATCGAAGTGGCCGCACCACTTAGTTATGGAGAGCATAGACACGGGTTCCACAAATATATATTATTGAAGGCGGCCTATAATGGAATCCGTTAATTGGCCTGCCCATCCTCATTACCTTCACGACGTCTGAATCATTCACGAAAACTTCGTGGGTCCTAGGACGAGCGTTACTAATAATGTGCTTTTGACTTTAGTCCATTACTTGTTGGAGATCCCTCGATCCCTTCCTCCATCCCCTTGATCATCAACCCTAACAGGGACTACCCCCCTCCCCCACCCTTCAGACTAACCAACCCCGGACTATCACCCCCGTGCCATTTAAACCCATAACTAATATTTTTTATTCCATGAAGTCCGCTTATTAATTTAACTATGTTTTTTTGGTGACAATTGACCAGTTTAAAATGTTTATAAGTAAGTAGGTTGTAGTAAGATATGGAATATATGAAATACCATTGCCCATGAATATCCAAATAACCTTTCATGCTGCCTATAACAGAAAATCCTTTAGTAATATGTAAAAATATTATAGAAAAGTTATTGTTTATCGTTACTAGTTTTATTTTATTTCAAAGTGCTTTTTCAAGTGCTATAAAAATTATTTAAGAAAATACACTCTCGATTATCTCAAAAAAAGTTTTGAAAACATTGTAAATTATAGTATTGTTTGTGTTATATAGCTATTTACGTTTAATTTATGTATAGCGAAAGTGATATATTTTATTTATATAAAATAAACTCTCAGTTCTCAAAAAAAAAAAGTTGATAAAAGATTCATGTATACGGTAATATTTCAGCCCTTTCTTCAGAGTTTTATATCATAGCAGACATCCAAGGGGACTGCACATCTACTCATTAGGAGAACAAATTATTTTATTTTCAGTTATAAGCGTCTCTTTTAAATGATTATTATAGAAGACATAAATATTTTCCCCATGATCTGGAAGGTGTTATATAATAAGTTATTGATTGAAACATATTTATTTAAACATTATGAAGGGGTTCATCTTTTTTTATCAATATACTTTTTGACACACAAAGTTAATCTGATTTGTGAATGTGATTAATGAACAATAATTGCGTGAAATCTAATTTGTCGTTATTTTGAATTTTCATAATTTATTATTCTAAGTAATTTTTAAAATATAAAAAAATACAATATTTGGGCTTTAATTTGTTGTGATCGTATCATAATCAATTAATAAATTATTCAGCGGTAACTAATTTACCAAAAGTTGCTTAATTATATTGTTCATAAGTTTATGTAAAAGTAAGTAGGTTGGTTACTATTGTAAATATATTATAAGTTTGAAGATGAAACAACCCTTAAGACTACTCAATAGGCCATAGACCTTTTCCAGGAAAGTAAGCCACTGACCGACTCAGCACATGTTTGAGTTCAGTAGCGCGAAGAAGAGTAAAAAAGTGTCAACGTTTCTAATGTTTGGAATCCTCTCAGAAGAATGAAGGGGAAATTAAACTGTCGGAAAAGTAAATTCGTTTTAAAATATTTATTTATCATCTAAAGTAATATTGAATTTTTCTGTATTATGATATCAGAAATTGTGTAAGGAAATTATTAGCCATCTAATATAAATTAATTAATTTCATGAATTAAAAGTGTAGGAACAGTAAGTTCGTTTAAATGTTTTTTTTTTTCATCTATAGTAGTATTTAATATATGTCTGTATTATAATATAATAAATTGATAAGTATAATATCTTAATTATGAGGGAGACCTAAAACCATTATTCATTATGAGCAGCGCCCTACATAAGGATTCTGATAGGTTTAAGTTGTTGGCGATTTGGGGGTGACACGTTCGGTACTTCCCTCCTGCTCCGAGAGGACCTCTCCCTATCTGAAGTTAAATAGAGATAATACTAGTGAAAAAGTAGTTTAAATGATTTATTTCAAAGAGACGCTAAATTATTGGATTGTAAGAAATTTGTAAGAGACCATATATCCATAGTAAAAACTCTTTCAAATCATGTTAAAGTAAAAAAAAATTAGCTTAATCATTTAACGACATATCTTAGAAAATAAATAAAAATTATTTGCAATTTTTATTAAAAAAAATGATAAGTTTGGTGACCAGTTACAATTATTGCGCGGATTTGAAATGAGAAACATAAGATTTATTAAATAATGATAACAACTAAAGTATTATTATTGTTTTATCTGATAACATTCAATTTTAAACTGGACAATTGTCACAAAAAAAAACAGTTAACTTAATAAGCGGACTTCATGTATTGGATTCCGGTAGTAAAGCTGGGTCTCCACCGACACTACCTCTCCATGGCCAGGTCCACCTGTAGCTCCCGTCACTCTAGAGGAGCGGAGACTTTCTTTGCCGCAAAAGAGTGTTTGTAGCAGA
>CP045904.1:8990224-9015853 GCA_013387185.1 Caligus rogercresseyi | reverse complement strand
AAGACGTCTCAGTGGACTTGGCATTATAAGCATAACCATGTGGTCTCAAATCAGTTATCATATGATGATATTATAGATGACTTTGCTGCAAAAAAGACCAGGAGAGTAATCTGTAGGAGGTTATGTGAGATTGAGGAGGTGGTTTTGTTGTTTTAAAATAGTTTAAGCTAAAGCATACCAAAAAAATAAACCACGAGAGATCACCTTTTTATATATTTATTGTATATTTTTATTTAAATCTTTGTAGAAAAAACAGTGCACACTGGTTTCTTATTGTGCAGTGTCTTATTTATATTGTATTAATACGTTAATATATTTCAATTGTTTAAAGTTTATATTCTAGGAGTATTTAAATCTAATACTTTAATGAGCTATTTTTGTTATATTTAATAGATTTAGTTTATTTGTTGTATTTGTTTCCTTAATTATTTTCTTAGTTTTTTAAATGTGCTATTTCTTTATTTAAATAAAACAATATCTAGAACAACGATATTCAGTTTCTTGTGAGTATATGTACACTAGCAGTGGAATTTACTGCGATGCATGGGGGGGGGGGGGGGCCACATAAAATCTTGCCTAGGGCACCAAAGTGGTTAAAGCCGGGCCTAGATATATATATATATATATATATATATGAATCAGCTTCTAATCCTATCAACCATAGGGATCCAGTGAAACGGCAGCTAATACATTTACTTTATTGTTATTATTATTCTTTACAGAGTATAGTTCTGTTTAACAGTAGAACTGAAATAGTTTATGATAATATTTACATAATATTTTGCTTTGCATCCGTGACCTTCAATGATTAGACTATGTAACAGGATTTTGCCCCCAGGCTGAAATTTCTAAGTGAATTTTTGAAAAGGCCACTTAAAATCTTCGTGCAAAAAAGGTCATAAACGCCAAACCTTTACGGACGATATTTTAAGTGGTACTTTTCGGTATCGAACAGATTTGAGGCCTTTGAGGCCAACTGTTATAGATATAACTCGCAATTCCGTTGGTTTCACATATTCACATTAAGTGGGTTGACGTTGAACAAGATTAGGTTGCTTTTTTGCTGTGTTCAGAGAGCTGATGGAGGGTGAAGCAAGTGTGTCTAATGCATTAGTTAAATGTATAACTAGTCATAGTCGAGGATTCATAAATAAATTATTAAAAAAAATTTAGAATAAAAATAAAAATAATTCTTCATGATATAGCGGCTGCTAATACAGGACGGAGGGCTTGATAGTCCAATTATTTTAGCTGCAGTCCTTGCAGCATGCAGAGTCTTGGCCAGGGCCTAAAAATCTGTTCGATACCGTGATTGCAAACGTGTCCGTCTCTTCCTGAGTGGATATGTCGCTGAAATTATGAATGATTGATGATGTAAATTGATAATTTACTGTTTTTTAAACATTTGTAACAATAAGATAAGATATCTCAATTTCGCTTGTTCGATTATGCTTAGAAAACACTCGGTAATGCAACTCAGAATAGATAATATATCCAGATTAAATACCCAGTCAAACAAATAAGTGCATTAGAATAAATTTATATTTATGGAGATTGTACAAACTTTTACATTAAAGATATATCTTGCTAATAAAAAATAACCAAAGGCGGCTATTTCATCGATTTAAATATGAAAGGAATGCATAGAGCTATAGAAAAAAAATCCTGAAATGAATTTATAATTTATTCAAATAAAAATTATATTCCAGCCATACATACACACATATATATAAAAGGATTGTCATTTAAGCCTTAATAATTTATTAACTTTTATTATTCGTATGAGCATAATATGACAGTATTTGAGTCCTAAACAACATTAATGTCGTTTTAAAGGAAATTGCAAAGCATACTCCTAGGACTTTTGCTTTTTTTAGCTTCCTTGGTTCTTATACATTGAGTAAGTAAGCGGATATAGTACTCATATTAGCTCATTTAATGGTTCTTAAATGATTAAGTTGATTGTAATTTCACTTCAATAGACTTTTTTTTGTTGAGAAATTGTACATTTTTTTTAATGCATAGAAATTAGTATATAAGTTTGATTCTAATTATAAACTTAAAATATCATTTTAAAAAATATTACAATTAAGGGCTTTCAAAATAAACTAATAATAATAATATTTTCCAAAATACACTCATAATCAAATAGACAACAATAAGCTTCTTTTCGATATCGGGTTCGAAAGTGGACAAAAAATTCTTTTAATCACATAACTTTCCGAACTTAATGCTCATTTTTATTGCAAGAAATTGCAAGAAGTTGTTTAAATAATATATATAATAATTTATTTTATATTTTCTAATATAGGTGTAAATATTATATAGATATATGTATTGTGTGTGTGTGTATATATAATATATATATATATATATATATATACAATATAATATATATATGTATTATATAATATATATATAATATTAGGGTTGTTCTTATTTTCAAATGTTTGAAATGTTAGCAACATTGTAGATTTTCTGTTTCTTGGTGATAAAAGAAGACGACATACAAAGTTTGAACAAAATCGGTCAACATTACGAGGTCGTGCAACGAGGTCAAAGTTTTAAAAATTTAGTAAAAATATAGTTTTCTGCAAATTTCTTCAAAATGGTGGACGTTACAGACTTCAATAAAATTATTAATTTAAAGGAAATCTAATTTACTACCAGACGTATGTTGATTTTTTTAATAAAACAAAGTTTTCAGTAAAACAAAGAAAAAATGAGTGTGTATTGTTAGCTTATTTCAAAGCTTTTTTGTATCAATAAACTTCACTCGCCTGTTGAAGATGATTTGTTCGCTTCAGAGTAAAATAGTACTTTTAAGCTTAGTAAACTTTTAGATGATAAATCCAAAAATGACCTTGGTTGCATTCTATCAATTCAGAATTCAGTACAATCTGAGTTTACATCATATGATTCAGAGCCTGTATTGACCTATAAGAAATCGATTATGAAAAAATAAATAATAATTTGTTTCTTAAATTTGCGTCAAGGTATCCTCTTAAAATTTTACTTTGTCTCTGACGCATACATAATCCATTATATGCGTCATTTGTACGCGAGATAGGCTTTTTTTAATGTGCATATAACTCTCTACTTATTAAATTGACATGATTTAGTATACCAAAATATTAAAGCTGGTTGACCAAGCTTTCATTTGATATGTTTGGTGCTCTAAAAATCGCTATACTTTAAGAGATATAAGCAAATACGTACTCTCCCCCAAAAATTGATCTTTTGATATGAGAATATACGATTACCATTTGGTAACGGCTGTTAGTGTTACCTGGATAGAAAGAGAAGGGAGAGAGTATTTTGCCTCACTTCTCTCCCTTCTTTTTTCTTTCTATCCAGGTAGCACTAACAATACCAAATGGTAATCGTATATTTCATATCAAAAGATCAATTTTTGGGGAGAGTACGTATTTGCTTATATCTCTAAAGTAAAGCATTTCAAACATTTGAAAAATAAGAACAACCTATATATATATATATATATATATATATATATTATACAGGTATATATATATAAAGCTATCAGTCAATTTAGTCATGAGCTATATTTACCCATGAGACACTGATAAATTATATAAAGAATAATCTTAAAAAGAACAAGGCTTGTGGCCTAGATGGAATCATAAGTGAAGTATTCTCGGTCTCCACAGCAAATAGTTCCTTTTCTTTAAAAATTGGTGCGCAAATGGAAGGAAAAGGCAGGCTACCGTCTTCTTTGACCAAAGGACGAATCGTCTTGATTCCTAAAAAGGGGGATGGAACGGACTTTAGCCATTGGAGGCCTATCACGATTTTAAATCAAACATACCGTGTTTTAAGTTCTTCAATCCCGTGCGAGCGCTATTGTTTAATGGTTCCTCATCCCTGTCCTTGGACGGCCTGGAAAGTAGTTCGATAACATTAGGAAGAGGTTGTAGGCAGGGCTGTCCATTGGCTCCTTTGTTATTCATCGCAGCAATTGAAGAGTTCGCCCAGAAAATCTTTAAAAATTTGGAGGCTTTGGCATTAATATCGAGGGTTCGCCTCATATTTTGGATATATATGCTGATGATATTACCATTTCTGTAGAAGCCAACTCTGAGCCTCAACTGGTGAAAAGAATTGAAATTATTTAAAAATTTTCACTAAGTTCGAAAAAATCTCTGGACTTTCCGTTAACAGGGCTAAAACTGCAATTCTCCCCATTGGTTCTTGGTGTCCATCTCAGGATCTTAGGATTCACTCTTGTTTAGTGAAGTCGAGAATAGAGATTTGGGCATTCATTGGAATAGGTGGGGTATTGATGAAAGGAACTAGAACAGCTTAAACCGTCTAGTTCTTCAAAAAAACAAAATGTGGAGATTTTTCAATCTTCAAAAGAGAATTGATTTGTACAACTCAAAGGTTATTCCTTTGGTGTTGTATAGAGCATTCTCCTCCCCCTTTTTTGCCGAAAAGGCAATCATGAACAAAGGCTTGGATCATTATTTCATAGTTCTTACATTAAAGCCTTAAAAAGAAAGAGAATCCACTTAGGGGGGACCATAGTACAACTTTCCCTTATAATTCCCAACATGTACTTAAAACTCTTCCGTAATTTATTCCAAAACCTTCTTGTAGAGTGGCGCAGATCGGTTTCATTGAGCAATGTTTGCTCTTGGATTTTGCTTGGGTCTGAGCTAACAAATCGTCAAACCAGTTCTCTTTCACAGGTCTGGGGCTGTGCCCAAAGAATTTTATGGAGAAATGTTCCTGTGTTTGAAGGAAACTGCATTACCGATATAATCAAGTGCAATTCGGGCAAAAAATATTTCTTCAGGAAACTGAATTGTCCCGAAGTCCTCGAGGAGATGGCCATAAAAAGTAACATTATCATTACACGATGTGACTCCTGTGGGTCCTTTTCGTGATGGCAGGTTTTTATTTCCTTTATCAAGAGCTGCTCTCGATTATCAGGTACTCAGACCCTGGTACCTTAAAATGACTTCTCCCATTCGTTCCGGTTCTGAAGAAAGTTTGAACATCTGTCAAAAATACGTTGACCTCCTCAAACTTCCAGTTTGTTGGAAAACTAGGATTCTTTAATCTCTTATAGGGATTGCTGAGGGGACAAAGTTTATGGCTCAGCTGCAGATATCCGCTGATCTCACTCGTTTTATACTTCCATGCAAAGATTGTGGTAAAATTTATAACACTACTTTGCATGCCTTTGTAGATTGACATTCAGTATCCATCCTAAAACAATTCATCAGTTTGAATGTCAAAGGACTTCATACCCCAGATACAAACAATTTTTGCAAAGCCATCGTCCTCTTCGGTCTTGGCAGATCTCTCTCTGCAAAATCTAGAGCAATAAATAGCACTCTCTTAAATGCCAAAGCTCTTATAGCTAAGAGGTTAGCATCTCAAACTCCTATCAGTCCGTGGGAGGTAAGGGCAATTATTTTAGCGGCTGCGGCAAGATACGCGGCGTTGGACCTCAAGATCCCCTCTGTCACCGATGGAAAGTGGAGTTGGGCTGGTAATGTAATTTGCTACTTCCCTTCGTGTTCCCTGCCTTATGGAAAAATTATTAAAAACTTTTACGCCAATTCAAGGATTTAAAATAGACCGTTTTTATTGTTAATTTATGTTTTGTTTTAGATTGTCAAGTTATTTAATTATAATTGTATTTTAGTGTTCGTTCATATTTGATGTTAAAATTTTAAACTAAAATGTTTAATTATGTTTTTACGCATTAACATCTTTTATATAAATTCTGTTTTTTATGCTTGTATATATTTTTATGAACTGTGGAATAATAATAAAAAATTGATTGAAAAAGAAGAACGAAGTAAATGCTCACTACAAAAAGCTTCACGACAAAAATACCCACGAGAAAAAAAGAACGAGGAAATTGACTTACTATAAAAGAGCAAGTGAAGTTAATACCCACGACAAAAAAACGGCTAGAAAAAGGTCCACGAAGAATTTACGTGCGATAAAATTACAGTAAACCTATCAAAACTGCTCACAGATTCGATGACTTCACATATTCTCGTTATCTGAAGTACCTGGCAGTTTGTGCTTTGGAGATATATATTGCCTTAGAGATGTTCGAACGAATCATTGTGAAGAGATTGAATCCTTAGAGAACATGCCGTATATCTGGCTGCAGAAGATATCATTTTTTTGGCAAGTTTATTGTGTCACATGTTCCCGTTTTGTTAAAGAACCGGAAATCCCTTACTTGGCATTCAATAAAGCGATATGTATAACCTCCATGTTGTTTCTTTTTTGTATATTTTTTAGAATGCTTTTGAAACGTGGGTGGGAAATCACCGGGTAAAATTTTCTGTGTGGGAATTTTTCTGGATGGGAATTTACTGGGGGGGGGGGGGGGGATTTTCCTAGACCCAAAAATAGCCGGTATGCAAGCTCTTTAATTCGAGTATACAATTAATACTATATTTCTAAATATTAGCATGGAATAAGGAATGTAGATATTGAAATATCTCATACACTATTGCATAAGTTTGTATCCAATTTATATAATATATAAGAACCCGTCATGGGGAAAGAGAAAAAGGCAATCGGATATATGTGTGGTAACCATTACATGTACATATACATATAGTTTTTCCTTTTATCACATACATTTGACCATGTCTTAGGTAACTTGATAAAATACCCTTTTCCAATACAAAGAATTGTAGTAACTATGCGTGGAGGAGGATGGTATCTCTTTTGTTTCTTTGTTATTTGTATTTAGATACTAGGTTCGAGTGTTCCCCAAGTACAATTTGTGTAATGGTCCTAAATAAATACAAGGAAATAGAAGTATAAAAAAGTAATATCTGGCAAGTAGGTATATTATTTATTTTATTTATAGTTGACTGAAAAGTATTTCTTTTCTTCCCTCTTCTAATGGCAGCCACATTTCTGTATCTAGACGTAAGCGAAAGTACTTGACCAAATACCAAAAAAAGTAGAGCTAAGTGTCATCCATTGGAAACAGATGGAAATTCAGATTTACACTCTATCATTTATTTTGATTTGTCATTCACTTAACACCATATCAAAATTGAGCCTCATGAGATCCAAAGTGTGACTTTTTTCTAGGATCTGAGGGGTGAAAGATAAAGAACGTGAATAATAATAATAATGATAAAGCAGTTCCACAATGAGATAAAGCCTCTTTTTTTAGAGATACTAACATCTACCTTCGTGTAGAAGGTGTCTTTTCTCAATGGTCTCGATCCATGTCACTTACAAGCAGTGTTGTTCCCTAAAGCGCGTGCGAGTAATATTACTTAGTTATATTACTGCGACTAACTACAGAGAACAAACATATTAGATATTGCTACTTTCAAGTAATAACTAATATGTAATATCCTAATTACATATTACTTTCGTGCACCAAAAAATATTTGACAGGCATTTCTGATGAAAATTAATGAACTCTGAATGTATATGTGACGTCACCCAGGGGACATAAAAATGCAAACTAGGTTTGGTGATGATTTTTACAAATACTTACTATTGTTTCGGAATGCTCAAAGAAGTAATATCTAATATAAAGTAGTATATTACTATAATATACTACTTTACGCAGAAAAAAAGTAGTATAATACAAACTAGTTTCAAAGTAATATTCGACCAACACTGCTTACAAGTCATTTTAATCGGCTCTGCGGTTATGCCGATCAATATTACTTGAATAAAGCAATCTCTCATACTTTGGGGAAATGAATACTTAATTTGTTGTAGGCTCCTAGAATGGACCCACCTCACCGGTACTTAATCCGGTATCAGTTGGTAGTGACCCATCTGAGAGCTATTGTTTTATTAATAAATATATTATTCAAAGAGTATAAGATTTGAAATATTTTAGAGAAATAATCCTCGAAGGACAGTCTTCATATCTCGACATCTCCTTCGAGTTGCCTTTTATTCCTCCTCCTTGAAGTGGGGTAATCATAGATCATGAGGGGGATAGGTATTTCCTATTCGATGTTGCAAAGCCGGCATGCCGGGCTCTCAACCTTTCCCCATCTGAAGAATATACATATATATTTGCTTCCCTTTACAATAAATATATCCTCAACCTGAAGATAAGACGTGTAAAAGGAATATAACTGTTACCAACAGAAAAAAAGGATGCAGTTAGGTGAGTTTGCTATCATAAAAAGCAAGGGACTACTTGATACCCGACCTGACATAGAAAGAGAAAAACAGCTGTAGATTAGAAACATAAAAAAATATTTCTGGTATTTCTCTGGCATCTTTTTCATTATAGTATCAAATCAATCACAAACCTCTCCCTTTTTCTTACATTAATAAGCTGATGGTTATATTAAACAGCTTAATTTTATTTATTCAGGAGGAAGAACTTTGAACCGGAGTTCCCTCCTGTGTCCGGAGTTACTACTATTTATTCCACAGGATTCGTGGACGAGAGGAACAAACTTGTCCCTTTTTACATTATTAATAACATTTTTTAAACAAATAAACCTAAAGCTGTTGTTTTTATATTGTGCATAATAAACATATTGAGTTCTTCTAGTCTTCATATCTGGGTCCTCCTAAAAGAATAGAAAAACTGTTTTTATAACTCAACAATAACTAGAGGCATATATACACAGAGAGTGCAAACCTCCGCCGTCACGGGTCCTTATGAGCCTTCAGAGGCGGATTTTTCACGACTGGGGCGGCGCGTAGAGGGACGGGGGAGGGTTCCCCTCGACGGAAATTCCGAGAGGAAGACGCTCCCGGCACCCGATTTCACAGCACAGCGACATCTATTGGCAGAGTAGGCTAACTTGAAATATTTATTAGTATTTAGCTCATTTTGCATCTTAATTCTGCACTCAGAGATGCCAAAATTTAATCACTTGTTCCTTTTGGCACTTCTAACAACTCCACAAAGTTTCATCCGAATCCGTTCGGTACTTTTTGAGTTATCCTGCTGACAAACAAACCAACAAACAACGCCAGTGAAAACAATACCTCCTTCGGCGGAGGTAATAATAGCTACAGCTAATTAATAAAACAAAAAAAGAGAGGTTTATGATCAATTTGATACTCTTATAATAAAAGAGATGCCAGAGAGATGCAAGAAAGATGTCTCAATGTTTTCTAATCGGCAATTGTTTCCTCTTTCTAGGTCAGGTCGGGTATAAAGTAATCCCTAGCCAAAGAAATATTACTTTATGTTTTTATGAAAGTATAAAGGAGCAAATGAGTGCAAATAGATAAATCAACAAATAAAGATCAGCCCTGTATTGACACCTTGCTTCCAAATTTGAAATTCAACAATTAACCATGAATCAATGGCGTTGTTTCTATCAATTTTTCACAGATATCTATAAATCTTCTATGTAAAAAGGGAGTCAAATCCACCCCAGAGGACAATACTCAGGCCTCCTGAGTATCAGCAGACAATCAAGACAACGAAACCATTTTCATCCAACCCCGCTCCACATTTCAAACCAGGAACGGAGTGGGAAGAATTATCCACTGGGACAATTATGCCCTTGCCGGCCTTATACAGGCCCCAATATGCCATTGGAAGGCTGTCGACGGCGTTTATGTTTCTTGAGGCCAGCGGCCCACCGGGAATAGTCCCGGTACTCCCGCTGGCCACTCCGCCCCTGTTCCAAACTGTGAGGAATATGTTTTGATGACACCTAACCCAAGGACGAGGGCTTACGAAAGAACTTGAGGATTGACCTCCTCTCTCTCTCTCTTATATATATATATATTTAACGAAACGATTGGGACACCTTTTTTCGCGGGACACACATATATATATATATATATATATATATATATATATATATATATATATATGTGTGTGTGTAGCGCTTCAGTGCATCACTATTTTTATGATGTTTATTTGACCAGGGCAGCTGCTAAGCTGACCATGATTTGTCATTGTTGTTTTTCTCCTATTGAAATAAAGTCGTGTATCTCCCATTCTCAACGGATCCTTATCATTCGACTACATATGTGTGTGTGTGTGTATATATATATATAAGGACGGACACTTTTTGATTTGGTTATCACGCCACATGGAAAGAAGTGTATGGGGTTTAAACATAGTCATATTTTTGAAGGGTGGCGTGATTTTTTTAAAGAGACTTTAACGAGTCTAAAAACTATTTGGAGGAAAATTCCTTTTTTACTAAGTATGATATCTTCTCAGTATGTGACTTATTGAACGACAGTAATGATATTGAATGCAACACTGACAATAGTAAAGCTCCTAACAACAGTGGGTGAGGTTTTCTTTTTTTTATTGAAAGATCAGCAGGGAAACTCAATGAAAATCCCCAACTGTTTCAAGCTGAAGTATGGGCAGCCGTTAAAAAAAGAAAAATGACAACCAAGCAAGTTTTTGGAAATCTTTGGACTCGTTTCTTGTAAGCTTTCGTATAATGAACAATTGCAGCAATGTTTTTAAATCCACTCGGACATGTAAATTATAATTTTTTATAGAGGTTATCTTTTTATTGAAGGACCTTAAAAACAACATAAAGAAAACATCAAAGGAAATAAATAATTAGACAAAGGAGGAAATTTGAAGCGACAAGAAGGCAGACAACAAAGTCTCATGTTTCCTGTCAGGTAAATAAATGTTGAAAAGTATGATGTTTCAAGAAAAACTTTTATGAGATAAATTATTTCAGAAGTAATAATTATACAGAGACTTATTATTCCAAGAAAAAACATGTAGAAAATAAAATTAAGCGCACAAGACAGGTAAGATAGTTTTAATATTTAAAAAAACAAAAAACATAATGCATTGTAATACAAAACATAACTAGTATAGGCAGGGTATGTAAAAAACCCAATTTTTTGAAAAAACCCGAAAAAAACCCGGTTAAAAAACCCGGGTTTTACCGTGGTTTTTTCGGAATTCGGATTTTTCATTACACCATTAATTAGCTATTAGCTAATAGCTGATTAATGGTGTAATGAAAACCCCGAATTTCGAAAAAAAACACGGTAAAACCCGGGTTTTTTAACCGGGTTTTTTCGGGGTTTTCAAAATTTTGGGTTTTTTACATACCCTGAGTATAGGGGAGACCGGGGACAGTTGCAAAACTTTTTGTATTTGGCTTTTTAACTCAGAGATGGTTTGGTTTAGACAAACCAAATTTTAATACAATAAACTTAAATATGTCTGTTAATAATAAAAACGGTTAAAATATGATTACATAAAGTACTTTCTTCACAATTTGCATTTGAATGTAAGGAGTCAGATGTTGCAACTGACCCCATGCCCTGGGACAGTTGCAACACATTAAGGGGACGGTTGCAATATGTTAGAAATGTGTATTTCCAGTGCTAATTAAATGTTAATTATTTAAAAAATGTATGCTACATAATATTATTGTGTATTTATCTATCAGTTTTGATCATATGACAATAGCATATATGGCTAGCTTAAAAAGCCCTCATGTGAAATATTAACATGGAATATCCCTGACAATGTTAGAGGCCCTCTCCAAAATATGGAGTGGGACCCCTCTGTCTGTGATCCTCTTTCTCACCCTGGGCATACTGAAAAGAGACAATTTATAGATAAATAAGAACAGTATTGTAAGGGGACAGTTGCAACAGTTGTTGCAACTGTCCCCGAGCGGTCAGTCATAATAAAACCTAGCTAGCTAGCTAAACAAGGTGACCTTGATTCATACTAACTGTATTAGCTTAAAGTCAACATATAACTTGTCTCAACCAGGTAAGTTTTAATCACAAAAACAGTGACAACACTATTACAAAAACAAAACTCAAGAAAAAAAATATTTTCTTACCTCAAAAACAGTTTTTTATAACTCCAGAAGTAGTGCTTTAGTAGTACTCCTTTTTCTCTACAATCAAGGGAACTCTACTGAGCATGTGCAGTGTGAGTGTCATAACTCTAGCTTGATCCTGATTGGACAAATGGGCCCTGTTGCAACTGTCCCCTGATGCAACTGTCCCCGGTCTCCCTTACATAATAAAATACAAAATATGCATCAACCCATTAGTGCCGAAACGTAGATTTTCTACGCGGCAGTAAAACAGCTCTACAGCGCATCTAAATGCATAAATTATACGCAAAATGTTTGTTTATTTCTTTGTTTGAGTGTTAAGAAACCACGAAAAAAAGTTGATCCCCATAAGTTATATGTTTCAGTTGAAAATAAGCAATTGATTTGCGATGGTTGCATGTACCTAATTTTTTTCTGACGGATTAGTACTATTTGTGTTTGATAGTGGTCTCATGTCATAAGTAATTTTAACTTTATTTCTTTAAATTATTTTTTAGATACATATCTTTCAAATATAATACATATTTATACCTCAAATTATAAAATAAGAGTCTCTTATTTTTGTTTCAAAATGATACGTCGAAAAATCGACGTTTCGGCACTACAACCCAAAAATTCATAGTTATGATAAATTGTGTCTACATTCAATCTAAGTTACTTTGAACCATAATTATACTTTTCTTTTTCATTTGAGTTTACAAATTCAACAATTTTATTTATTTTTACCAAAGTTTTGAAAATCAATCATTTTTCTAGAATCACCATGAAAGAAATATTGAGTATTCTCGAAGATATCGATAAAGCGGGAATGTGTATATGGGGCTACCAGAAGTTAACTGTCTTTCCGATGGAAGCAGTGATAAATCAGACGACGAAAAAATATTTGATGAAACAAACGAATATAGCACTAAAAAATAGCCCTTTGGATCTAACTGGATAAATTGAAAGTATTCTTTGGTGGATTTTCTCTCACATCTTTTTATACATGTTCAGCTTTTATGTTTTCAAAATTATAATCTTCACATGGAATATGTAGACGTGATGGACCGGGCTATAAGTACATACACACTAAGAATAAGGTAAAAATGGTGTAGGCCTAAATTTTCTTTAAATGATAAGCACAACAGTACATAAATAACGCTCATTAATTTATGAAAAAAATGGATCAAAAATGTCTCTGTATGAATTTATTGAACTGTTGACACTCTAATTTTGCAAATCTTTCGGACAAGCACCTTTTCAAAAACAGAGAAAAACTTCAAAAGGTTATCGTTTTGATGGTAAAAATCATTGCATAGAAAGCTCCAATCTTGCAAAAGTTTGTAAGCATTGCAGTGGAAGAGTATCATTTTTATATGAAGTACGATGTAGTTCTTCATTATACATGCTTAGAAAATATTAATCAAACATCTTAAAACTATTATATTTTTTTCCTCATCAGCAAGGCCTTTATTTTTCTAAGTGACAAAAGTAACATACTTAAATAAATAGTAAAATAGGAAAATTGTGCTTTTATTTTATTTCTATTTCATCGTTCTGTGTTTATAGAAAATTAGAAAACTCATTCATTCAATTCATTTTGTAATATGTATTGTAAATAAAGATTAATATACATAATTTTTTTTCTTATTGAATTTTTTGGTGTCTAGTGCCGAAGCGTAGAATTTTCTACGTGCTAATTTCTTAATAATTTATTATAGTAATTAGATATTTTTTGACATTCGAAGTCTTTGCATCATATTGGACTTGTGTGAGAAGTTTCAAAGTTGTGGGATCATTTTTTAACTTTCGGCATCAATGAGTTAACTTTGATGCATAATTGCGACAAGTTTAGCTCAATGCCCCCCTTGCAGTGGATTTGAAACTCCAATGTGGTATATTTATAATCGATGGAAACTGATGACTCATTAGCGGTGGATTAATTATCGTAACTAGTCATAATTATGACTTGTGAGATCCAGGGGCTCATAGGCGGTGGATCTGTAGCTCTTAAATGCCACATTTATGAACGTCGGAACCACAAGGCCGCCTGATGGTCAAGTTGTAGCCCCAAAATACCATAGGTGTGTCCTGCGGAACCCATGAGCCCATCGGCGGCAGTTGATTACGACCCTCTAATATATCATTATTATGAAACATGTGATCTCAGGCCCCTCAGACATTATTTATTTACCATTCTATCTACGAACCAAAATTTGCCAAATATTAAGTTTTAGAAATAACTATGTTAACATTGTTATATTATCTTTAATCATACAGTAAATATAGGACGAATAAAATCCCAAAACAACAAACTAATAGGCAACTCAACGCTTAATGGCGCCGACTACATAACTAGCAGACTACTTGTCCCACTGGCTGAAGAAACACGCCGCCCGTTCCGAGCCCGCTGCTTCAGCAGGTCTATATGCTCCCCGGTCATATTAGAGGAAATAGTTTTTTTATCTCACCGAAAGGCTTCTTTGACGATCGATTTATGCCTTTCAAGCCCTTCATCCATTCCATGGCGTATTTTAAAACAATAATATCAATGATCCCGAAGATTCTATAAAATATTAGCCCCAAAGAACGGGGGGGGGGGGGTTTCGGTCATGAAGTTTTATTCAATGCTTGTACCAAACAATACAGTGTAATACTTACTACACTAAAATACGAATATAAAAAATAAATAAAACTCTCTTCAACAGTTGCGTAAAAACATAAATGAACGTTATAGTTCAGATTTACTGTTAAAAGTGATGACCTAAATATAAAATGACAATTTATTTGTTCTTTAAAAAATGTCGATATTTTCTTAAAAACGATCTTCTTCAGCTCAACGTCATCAGGAGCCATCAAGCCCAAGATCTTATTTTTTAGGCTCCGGACGGCCTGGAGAGCGTATATAATACATGATCTTGAATGGCTTTCATGAACTGGGATATCTTAGAAATATCCTCCTTACCTAGGGATAGGACCCTCGTTCATACAGGATAAGAGGTGCTCAATATATTGATTGACTGAAGAAAGAACTCAAAGTTCTTCATGCTGAGAGAGTATACTTCTTTTTTTTTACAAAGGAACATTATTATTGTCCCTAGAAATAAATTAGTTTGGTGGAGGATCGTCTCCTCTTTTTCCTCATTTTAGGCAAGGTCTGGAAAATACAAAAACAAATATTTAGCAGTGTGACTACTCAATGACGTCACCGGAGAACGAATATCTATCTATCTATCCATCCATATCAGAGCTGGGATTCGGTAGAAAAATCTACCGCCGGTTCGATATTCGGTATATACCTTCTACCGATCGATATCGGTATTCAGTAGATTTTATTACATATATACAGTATGATATTCGGAACGGTAGATATGAAAGAGAGATAACTGCTGTGTGACTTCTTCATAGGCATTTAATATCGGACAATTTATAACAAAGGACAATTAAATACAGCATTTGTTAAAATTTATTAGGGATTATTTAAAATTAAATACATACTAATCTTATATAAACTATGAATATACTTGGATTTTGTAGGAAATGGAAGGCTAAAGATATTTTTTTCATATACTGTCTCTTATTGTCCGATATTAAATACACTTTCAGATGTTCTAGTATTCAATGTATAGCATGTGCTTATATTGAATGTATATTTATGGATCTGCTCTATAATACTAAAAATTGTAGTTTTTTATTTATTTTGAAAAGTTCAAGTTCTTCACAAAATGGAACACTTCCACTTTTACCTTAGCAGAGCCCAAATATCAACCTACAATGACAAAGAACAAATTACTTTGTTTATGTTGGGCAAAACGACAGTTGAGCGATGTTTCTCTGCTATTGAAGGAAATAAGCTCTTGATATCTTTATGTCTCTATGTGAATGTCACAAAAGTCATACTTTCAAATATATCTTACCTATTGTTAATCGGTACTTTATTTGGTAGTTTCTACCAAATAACGTATAATCGGTTCGGTATTTGAAATCTACCGTCGGTAGTATCGAATATCGATTTACATTCGGTAGTCGCAGCTCTGATATATATATATATATATATTCGTTCTCCAGTGACGTCATTGAATAGTTACATTGCTAGGATTACATCTTTGTTTTTGTATTCCCCACCTTGATTGTAGGTATAGACAGGAAGAAATAGACTGTTTTCACCAAAAATAAAACTAGAGAAATGATGAAACATTGTCTTTTTATCTTGTAATCTGATTTGTGAGGCTTCCAGCCTCCCTATCTATTTTCATTGCATAGTGTCCTTATTCATAGTTTCATTGATAATGGCGAATATTGGTAGGGTAATTACAGCTAATAAAAAATTATTATCAGTATAAATACATCAAACAACTCATTCTATCTTATGTATTGAAAAAAAGCCCTCACGGAGCAATGGACTCCAATCAACTTGATGCATTAATACAAAAATAAAACTTTTTTTTTCTTCTCATAAATCCTTTCAATGGACTGACAACAATTAATCAATAAGTTAACTTTATGCTCTAGTTATTACGGACGCAAATAAGTATGTTGTATAATAACTCTATGACACAGAGAATTCGCCTTCTCCAGAGAGCTTTAATGGACGATTTGTACTGCTATATGTAATGTTTGTTATATTCCGCACGGTACAATCCATTTCATACAACCAAATAGGCAATTAAAGGGAGATTATATACAGTACATTATTTATTATTATTATTTTGGTTATGTTTTTTTTATTCGTTTGAAAATATGGCAAAATAAAGCCGATTTAGATGAAGACATTTAGTCTGAATATTTTCAATTAAAAAAGACATGGAGACTTTCGAGAGTTTTGGAACCCATGGTCAAGGTTTTTCTTTTTGTATATCTTAAATAAAAAGACGGTCAAAATATACACTAATGTTATAACTTCTTCGAATAAAAAAGACAGGAGTCATATAAGAAGACAGAGTTTTATAGGCAATAGAATATTGGAAATATTCATATTTCTATGGGGGAGGGGGGTTATTAGAAAAATTTGAAATCAATTATAATACCGTTTATCGTTCATTTTATTGGAAGCAGAAACCAACCAATGCCACCGACCTCTTTTATTAACCTTTAAATATTATAAAATTTGCCTATAGATCCCTTTAAATAATTTATCTGCTCCAAATTAAGTTTTTACAGAAAATAAATATATATTTTGTCATTGAAAGAGGGTTCATCCCGAAATATAACGGACCTTAATGGACTTAAGGTATGAGATACTTCATATATGCGAGCATTCTTTTTCCGTTATCGACACATGATTAATTAGACATCTATCATATATCAATATTAGCCAAGGGTGCAAAGTCTAATATCAGGGGATTGTCAACTACAAAAGTTATAATAACTTTATGAATAAAATAAAGAAATACAAGATGCGTTAATAAAATAGCCTTGTTTAGAGCTCAACAGGAATTTAGTAGACAAAAAATTTCGCCGATGCCTGTATTCTTTAGAAAAGTGGGTCCTATCGATATCATTAAATCGATATTTTTCGGTAGAAATATATTGATTGAAAGCGGTATGGACTGATTAGTATCTTGCTTTTGAAGACTTTGTCCGCCATGTTGTGTTCGATTACACAACACTTAGGATAATAAAATTACCAAAAAATCTACTGAATATTTTTTTGTCACCTGGATAGATTCTTAGATTATATTGATATAAAGGAAATATTAAAAAGTCGGCATGAAGTGGACACCAAATAAAGAATCGTACACATCTTGTACTTAGATTTTGATGTTTTAAGTGTCGATTTGTAAATATAAAATATACAATTGTAAAAAATAAAAAATGAATGGGGTAAGACTTTATACAGCCAAATATCTCTACACAAAATTGTAGTTCGGAACTACAGTAAAAATGTCCAATTTAGACAAATTTTAATGCCATAATGCTTATTTTGGATATGATATGATACAAAAAAGAAAACTTTTTAATAAACAAAATAGACACAAAAAAAGAAGATATTTTTTTGCCTATATGGTTCAATAGAATTGCATCCAACAGGATATATATATATTATATATATATATATATAAATATATATATATAAATATATCCTGTTGGATGCAATTCTATTGAACCATATAGGCAAAAAAATATCTTCTTTTTTTGTGTCTATTTTGTTTATTAAAAGTTTTCTTTTTGTATCATATCTGAACATACTTTTCTTTCTTCTTTTAAATGATATATACACATCCGATGTTGTACTTTTGTCTCTGTTAAAATTATGTGTCTTGTAATGATGATTTATGGAGTTGACAGTGCGAGGAAGCATGTTTTCATTTTTCTCCCTTATTTTTGCAAGGAAGCTTATCCTTGCATTAACAGGGATTTGTTTTTGCATGCCTGAACTATAATCATGTACCCCGGGCAGGGAAATGTTATTCTTTACCAGGTTTCGAGATTCATTAACAGGTTTCGAGATTCGTTAATAGTTATGAAAAACATTCTATATTATTTTGTATCCGACCTGGATAGGAGTGGTCTTTATAAGAAGGCTCCTTTAGATAAAGTAAACACTGGCTTCAGTCCAGACAAGTGGACTGTATAAACTCAATAAGACCTCCCAAAACAACCCACTCTGATAAGCATCCCAAAGTAATATAAATACCTTAAATCAGAGTCCTATAATAAGAGTTACACGATAAAAATAGATTGGAATTCAATACAAAAGAATATTTGTATTCAACTCGAAAATTTATTTCACAATACTGAGTTACATCCATTTGATAGCACAAAATTGTAATTTAAAATTGAACGAATGGCACTCCTCTTTAAACAACCTAAACGAATGTTGGGGGACAACGGTTCGAAGTCTCCCTAGAGGGGATGGTCATTTTTGGTCCGCTAACTCATTGATAAGATCCTAGATTCGATAGACTAATTTCAACGTTATAATGCTTATTTATATCCAGTCGGTAGCTACAATTATATCGGGCCATTTAGGCACAGAAAAGGCAGGAAATACTCCCCTAGATTCCGTTCCATCGCCTTGATATGGGAAAAATGTGAGTCCAGCTCTTTGCAAGGTGCTGTTTTCATCAAGTCTTTAGACAATTCCATCTCCTAGATACTTAAGATTTATATCCAGTGTCATAACAATCGAAACTGGATTATCTTATTCAATTGTTATATATCTTCAAGCGATAATTATAAACATGAGAAAGAGAGAGAAAGTTGTTACAATCATTATAGACGAAATTTACTCAGCTTAAAAGGTGGAATTTATTGGGGGGAAATTTGTAGGGCATGAAAACAATGAAGTCACAAAAACAGTGCTTACTTATAAGATAAAATCAGCCATAGGTAGTGTTGTGTCGGTCCTTATCTAGGACCGAGGACTGCAGTCCGGTCCAGTTCGGTTCGGTCCTTAAAAGGAAAAAATGTGTCCTTATGACGTCATAGCCTACTTCATGTAGTTAACATCTCTTAATGCTATGAAAAGGAAAAATCATTTTTATGAGTTAATTAACATCATCAATGAATGGATGAACAATATAACATTTTTACTTAAGTTATTTTTTATTTTATTACAACAATTAATCGTCGATTCTTAATCATACTATCAAAAAATTAGACTATAGCGGGCTGTGAATGATTTTTTTACTGAAACATTAAATGAGTAATGATCGACGATCGTATATTGAAAAGCTATAATGTGAGAATATTATAAATATTATTAAACCCTTTGGTTGCTATTGAATAAACACCAAGTTATTATTATATATATATATATATTATATATATTATAATTGCAGTTAGAACTAATTAAATAAATACTCTTTCAATATTTTATAGAAAATTAAAGGACTAACAAAAGACAATTTAAAGAACCGATCCCAAGGATCGACAGTCCTAAGAACCAATCCCAAGGACCGACGGTCATAAGGACCGATAGGACTGGTCCTAAGACTGGACTGGACCGGACTTAATAAATTGGAACTGACACAACACTATCAATAGAGTGCCTCAGAAATATGACATGTCCTTAGCTTGGGAAATGCCTCTTCTAAATTGTCTAAATGAATCCATTCCAAAAACTTTGGATGCTCAAATTGCTAGCGATGTTATTCATTCGTCAGAATTTTTAAACAGACTTGTACATCAATATTTTATTCGTGTTTTCGGGAAGCCTTTTACAGTGAATCACCATTTTTACCCTTCAAGATCAAGATTTCCATTTAATCTACAAAGATTTTACACAATGCTTCTACAGTCTCAACAATAGTACTTTTTGAAATCTACTTAAAGAGTCGTGGAATACAAAAAGAAGTATATGTAAGAGACTGTGTCGCTCCTGTGAATAATACATTTCTTACATCCTCAGAAAAATGTTTCAAGTATTGAGTTTTGAACGGTTCACTGGAGGTGACAAATAAGTTTTTTTAAAGAAAGTCGAAAGAACTGTTTCTTCTGTACAATACACTCAGAAACAACAGATCATCTCCTTTGGAACTTTCCCGTATGAACAGAAACTTACCAGGCCCTCCAAATCTCCCTAGAAGACCTCTTCAAGATCAAAACTTCTATGGAAGATTTTCTGACGTTCACAAGGAATGCCATATGTGACGCCGTCATAACCAAAGTACACAACATATTATACAAAATGCGAACAGTTAAAAACGAAGACCTTTCTTTTATCATACTAATTGTTTCTTTATTTTCAAACTTTTATTACAGATATAAATTGTTATAAAAATACTGTTAGAGCCTTTATTAAAATGATTGTTTCCATATTATTTGAAAGTTTTTAATAATTGTTTTGTTTAAATAATTGATATTTAATTGATAACTTATTTAGAACGTATATGCACTGTACGAGTATGTACCGAATGGGGAGCTGAAATAACGTATCCGCGAGACAGCGAGTTATTCAGTAAAAGAGATTCGTTTATTCACCAAATGATGACGAGATAGTTTGACAGTAGATTGGGATGTTCTTCTTGTGACTGACATACAGAATGGAGGGAGCAAGGGCTTAAATACTCAAACAGGGAGAGTGTACTTTTAAGGGAAGAAGAGGATTAGAGTTTGAGGAGCAGGGGGAGGAAACACAGATAATCTAATTGGGAGTTTGGGTTGAGAGCAGGAGCAAAGAGCTACTACTACATGCCCCCCCTGGGGAGCCTGGGAAAAGCATTTTCATCACGGCTGAAATCTTACAGGGGCTTTCTTCTGTCTCTTGCTTCTCCTTGGCTGCTTGACTTCCTCTTGACTTTCCGGGATGTCCTTGGCAACTCCAATCGGCGGCGCGTACAGCTTCAGGTAGCGGCGGTTCCTCCAGTAGAGACGACCAGACTCTGTCTTGACCAGATAGCTGCGACCACGCGGCCTGATTTCCAGAACCTCGGCGATGAGATTCCATTTCTTGGTGAGTCCATGCTGAACTCGGACGATGTCTCCGACCTTGAGCTCCGACAGCTCCTTGGATCCGACGTCGTAAGCAGCTTTGGCGCGAAGGGATACTGCTTTCCTGTCGGCCTTGATGACGCGGTCCCGGTCGGTGCGGTTGTAGACCACCGGATGAGCAGGTAGAGACGTCCTGGCTGGGCGACCGTATAATCTCTCAACAGGGCTCAGCCCGTCACTCCGAGGTGTGTTGCGGTAGGTGAGGAGGGCTTTGAAAAACTTGGAAGACCGGACATCAGGACTAACCTTCTTGACCAGGCTCTTCATCGACTTGACCGCTGCCTCAGCATAACCATTGGCGATGTGATGATAGGGCGATGAAGGATCATGCAGGATGCCCCACCGGCGGCAGAACTCCTTGAACGCTTCACCCTTGAACTGTGGACCTCCATCAGTGGTGAGGCGAACGGGCACACCCAAGGCAGCCATCCAACGGGCTATGGCTTTCTCCACGTCCTTGGTGTTGACGCCGCTCTTTCCACAATCGTAGACTTCTGGCCAGCCACTGTACTTGTCCGTGATGACGAGGTACTCACGCCCTTCATACAAAAACAGGTCAGCTGCCACAGCTTCTCCAGGCCGGCTTGGCTGCTCATCTTGTACCAGCGGCTCCTTGGCTTGACTCGCTTTGTGGGTCGCACAATCGTCACAGCCCTTACTGAGGTTGGAGAGATCCTCGTGGATTCTTGGCCAATGCACGCTCTGTCTTGCCAGCTGCAGCATACGCTCCCTTCCCTGGTGTGCGGCATGCAGCTCATCTAGGACTTGTCTTCGCAGCGATGTCGGGATGACAATCCTGTTGGAGCCGTACATGATGAGGCCGTCAACGATGGAAAGCTTGTCACGGATCCCCCAGTAGTCCCGGAGCTCGGTGTCCAGGTTTGCCTTGTGCTCTGGGAACCCGTCGACGATCACTTCCTTCAGCTTCAGCAGCACCGGGTCCGTCTCGGTCTTCAGCCTGACTTCTTCCAGCTTGGGATCCTGGAGAGAAACCGCGTTGAGGGTGAGCTTCACGGACTTCTCCATCTCCTCATCCCCCTCCAGATCATCCTCCGTGGGTTCGGAAACAGGATACCGAGAGAACGCGTCGGCGACGGTGTGCTTGACTCCAGGTCTCCAGACGGCGGTGGCGAGATACATGTTCATCTTCTCTTTCATCCGCTGGATCCTGGGTGTCTCGATCTCATCGAGAGCTTTGTGGTTAACTATGGAGACAAGGGTTTATGGTCAACAATAACCTCGAATGCCTTACCACGCAAGTAGAACTTCAGCTTCTTGGTGGCCCAGACGACTCCTTGCAACTCGATCTCGGTGACGGAGTACCTTGTCTCGGCGGGGGCGAGTGTCCTTGATCCGACTCGCAGGATCTTCCAGACTTTGCCTTCTTCTTGGTAGAGCGCAAATCCTAGGCCAAACCTCTGGGATGCATCGGTTTCCAGCCGTAGGTTGGCTCCTGGTCGGAACTGAGTGAGGACTCTTGGACTGGTGAGCTCGGCGATCGTCTTCTCGAAGGCTTGCTGCTGCAGACCCTCCCACACAAACGCTGACCTTGCCGGGAGCAAGGCCCTGATGGGTTCAAGTAGGCCGGTGAGATCCGCAGAGAGTGCTTCGAACTGTTGTACTAGTCCGCAGAAGCTCCTGACATCAGTCCTGTTCTTGGGTACAGGGAACTTGGTGAGGGCGTCGACCAGCCCGGGGTTCGCCGTGTAGCCATCTTTGGAGATTCGGTAGCCGCACCAGGTAACGCTCGGTTCTGCAATGGTGGACTTTCTCCTCCCAAGGGTAATACCATGCTCGTCGCAGCGCTGGATGACCTCCTTGACACGCTGGAGATGAGTATCCTCGTCCTTGTCGTAGATGATAATGTCCTCGACGATCTTCTTCACGTTGGGGATTCCGGCGATAGCGTCATCGCCGCGTCTGTTGAACTCGTCCCCGGCGGAGATGAGTCCCATGGCATTCCTCAGGTAACGGAACATCCCCCATGGGGTGTTGAACGTCATAATCTTGCTGCTGGGCTTGTCAAGCAAGACTTGCCAGTATCCGTGCCTGCCATCCAGAACCGTGAAGTGAGTCATTCCTGGCGGGATCTGGGCAACCTCCTCAGCGGGAACTCTGCACGGGTACATTGGGCGTTTCACAAACGGGTTGAGCGGTGAGAAATCGACTGTCACCCTTGGCTCATCCGTTCCAGCTTTTGGCACCACCACCATGGAGAACAACCATTCCGGCGCTTCACCTTGCGGGACCCGCTCGATGATCTGCTTCTGCACCATGGTCTCCAGGTGGGCTTTGACCTTGTCCTGCCAATGTAAAGGAATCGTGTTACATCTGTACCTTCTTATCGGGCTTGTACCTGGGAGTAACTCGATCTTCATGGGCGGACCCTTCATTGGTTTCAGAGGTAGGACTTCATCATCTGGTGGAAAGACCTCTGGAAACTCTTGGAACAGTTGCTCACGGATCGATGCGGCTGACTGGCTCTTGAGCAGCATGTCCACGCCATTACCTTCATCAGGGCTGCTCAGTGAAAGCTTGTTCACCACGTGAGGCCAACCCGTCGGGATGAGTCCTAGCGCTGTACATCCGACCTTGCTCAGTATCGGTCCAGTGCCCTTCTCCAGCACGTGAAGCTCCGTCTTGTACTTCATTCCTTCTCTCTCCAGAGTCGCTGTCACCTTGCCCAAGGACTTCAGTCTGCCTTGGTCCGGTCCGCACAGCTCCGCCTTGTCCTTCCTGAGGTCCTTAACCTTGGTCCCAACCTTCTTCAGGCAATCCGCGGTGATCACGTCGCACTCAGCACCGGTGTCCGGCAGCCACTCGACTTCTTGGTGGTCCGCGTTGCCGATCTTGGCGGTGATCTTGACGAGGTCATCTGACGTCTTGACTTGTCCGATCGTCATCCGGTTGACCTCCTTCTTGGGCTCAGACCTGCACATATGCTTAAGATGTCCTGTCTTACCACAGTTGTTGCAGTCCTTGTCTCTCGCCCAGCATTGGTCAGGCTTCTGATGCTTCTTCCGACCGCAGTTGGAACACCTCTCATCCGCCTTCTGAGCTGACTTGCTCAGGGGGTTGTTGTCGATCTTGCCCTTCTTGTAGGAAGACCTCTCTTTGAGACGATTGACTTGCCTCTCGGACTTGTTCAGGGACGCTTGGGTCTCCTTCGATGCTGCCTCCACCCTGCACACTTCCAGTGCCTTCTTCAGTGTGAGGTCCTTAAAAGGGATGGCGAGCACCTTCTGCTGGATGGCCTGGTCCTTCAAACCACAGATGAGGCGATCCCGAAGGCGTTCCTGCTGTAGTTCATCTCCGTGTCCGCAAGCATCGTCACAAACCTTGCACGTGGGATTGACGTCATACCCGCAGCTTTCATCAATGGACTTCAGGGCGGAGTAGTACACGTCGATGCTCTCACCAGCGTGCTGATTCCTCTCCAGGAATTCCTTCCTGTCTAAAAGAGGGTTGCGATGTTCTCGGATGTAGTGGAGGATCTTCTTGATGATGTCGTTGATGTCATCCTTTCTGTCGTCGATCTCCAGGATGCCCGTTGACCAGAGCTTGGTCCAAGCAGGATCCAATCCGGAACGCAGTAGCGACTGACGACCGCTCAGGGTGCATTCTTCCATAATCTTCTGTACTTCCGTGTAGTCGGCGAACCGTTGCTGCCAATCGCGGAAATCGGCTAAGTTGATGTCCTCCGGGCACTTCAGCACCGGCACGTCCATCTTCTTCGACTTTGTGGATCCACCAGCGTTGCCTCTGTTTGTCTGTAGAGCCGCCGCGAAGTCCTGTGCCTGCTCCTGCAGCTGTCGCATCAGCTGATCTTCTCTTTTCTTGGCCTCCTCCTTCATCTCCTTCATCATCTCCTTCATCATGGCCATCATGAGCTGAACCGGATCTGTAGGGGTTTGGTCCTCCTCCTTCATGGCACCTTCGCTTCTGGTGTTCGGCATGGTGTCAGTTGAGGTCCTGGGAGACGATCTTGTCACAGAGGTCGGTGTAGAACAGCACGGGGAACTTCTTGTTGGTGGTGCACCTGGGGGCCAGCCTGTAGACGCTGTCGTTGATCGCCAATCTCCGTCCGTCTAGGTGTCAATGGTGTTCGTAGACTGCGCCATGTACGAGTATGTACCGAATGGGGAGCTGAAATAACGTATCCGCGAGACAGCGAGTTATTCAGTAAAAGAGATTCGTTTATTCACCAAATGACGACGATATAGTTTGACAGTAGATTGGGATGTTCTTCTTGTGACTGACATACAGAATGGAGGGAGCAAGGGCTTAAATACTCAAACAGGGAGAGTGTACTTTTAAGGGAAGAAGAGGATTAGAGTTTGAGGAGCAGGGGGAGGAAACACAGATAATCTAATTGGGAGTTTGGGTTGAGAGCAGGAGCAAAGAGCTACTACTACAT
>CP045904.1:8963423-8990124 GCA_013387185.1 Caligus rogercresseyi | reverse complement strand
GAGGCTCGGAGAGGGATTGGCGCTGTCTTAGTCAACCAGTTACAAAAAATCTCACTTTGGAAGCGCCGTTCATCTTCAAACTCGGCTAGATTCTTATCAACTATCATATCGTCACCATTAACCGAGGTTTTTTCAGGCATTTCCCTTCTTCCGGATTCTGGCTTCTTGAATGTTGTTACGGAGGCGAGAAATTGGATTCATGCTTGGTTTTCACAAATCTTATGTTGAAGCGTTGATAAGACCAAGAGGTCAGCTAGGAGGAGGTCTGGTTCTTTTGTCAAAAGTCTTAAGGAAGATTTATATAAAAGTTATCATAGATTTATCGAGGAGACCCAATTAGAGTGGCGTGCAGTAGTCTCAAACTCTTCTGTATACGAATACCTTATGATGGGTACACTGAACTCTAATGAACTCCTCACAGCAATTTCACCAACTTGGGCTGCAGTGCAGAGAATAATTTGGACTAGTACCCCTATCTTTGATTCTTGCTCTACGGTAGATATTATTAGGCAAAACATGCATAGGAGAGCCTTCTTCAAAATAATGAAACCCCAATGCTTTTAGAGTGTGAGGCGTTAAAAAAGGGTATATATACTCTTCATGATATACCAAGGAGTGTAATTCCGTTTTTGCCCATGGTAATTTATGTACCCTTTAAAAAAAGCTGGTATAAATCATCAACATCCAGGTCCATGGCATTTAAAGCTGAGCGTTTCTCCTACGGATGAGGTTGAGGTAAATAAAAAATGCCTTAAAGTAATTGAAGAGTTGGAGCTGTCTAGCGTTTGGCTTGTTAGAATAAAGAGTCCTTGTTGGAAGTGACGGAGGGAAAGAAATTCACCTCTCAGTTCCAAATTTCTACAGGGTGCATCTCTTTTTAATTATCCCTGCAAGGACTGCGGTAGATTCTTTAATTCCATTGTTCATACATTTGTTGAGTGTCCGTATGTTCATATTTTGACGGAATTCTTGAAACTAAATTTTGAGTCTACAAAAGAGGCAAAGGGCATTATTTTGTATGGTTTCCCGAAGATACAGAGGAGTAAAGATCGCCAGCTTGAGGCAATTCATTTTTCTCTTCTTAGTGCCAGGCTTTGATTGGATCCAAGTTGACAAAAGGGAGCAATTAAACAGAGCGGAATTGAGATCCATTTTAATTTCAGCTTCTGCAAGGTATTTTGCGCTCGATTTAAAAATCCCTGCGGCTTCAGGTCCTACATGGAATTATGCAGCTGACTTGATTAATTTCAAATGCTCATTTTCTTCACGTTATTTTAGTTATTTAAAAAGGCTTACGTCGCTATATTTTCGCTCGCATAAATCTAAATTTTAACATCATTTTTTATTGTACATGATTATGCTTTGGAGTCCTCAGCCTTCTTTGGGGAAGCAAGAAGGTTCCTCGAGTCAGTGGCCTTCCTTCCACGACAAGTCCAGGAAGGAGAACGGTGACCTTGTCGAGAAGAAAAAGAAGCTTCCCATGAACTACGACCTAAACGTGGAGCCCGATCCTGAGCGCTGGATACCCAAACGGGAGTGTATCGTCTTCCGTAAGCACCTCAAGCGAGAGCGGCGGAAAAAGGCAGAAAAGTTCACAGGGACACAAGGCGACAATTGTGACTACACCTCCAAGAAGGCCACTCCCAAGAGTCCTCATCAGAAACTCCTCTACCCACCGCCCAAGGCATCAACAACAAGACATTCTAATTTATTATTTACTTGATGTGTGTTTTAAGTTTTTAAGTTATGTCAGTACACGTTTTATGATATAGAGGTTTGGTCTTTTATAGGTAATTTAATTTTAAACTAGAATGTTTATTTATGTACCCATGTACACAATTTTACCTATATTTTATTTATTATTGTATATTTTAATATACAGTTTTAATAAAGACCTTTAAAAAAAAAAGTTGCCTACTCTGCCTATATATGTCGCTGTTTGTTTGAAATCGGGTGCCGAAGCGTCTTCCTCTCGGAATTTCCATCGAGGGGACCCTTCCCCGGCCCTCTACACCGCCCCAGTCGTGAAAAATCCGCCTCGGAAGGCTCATAAGGACCCCGTGACGGTGGAGGTTTGCACTCTCTGAGTGTATGTTTGGTAATGCTACCATTTTGTATTTATTATTGTCAGTGAATCAAAGGTAAAAATATTAATTATAAGTTAAAATAAACAAAGGAACGAACTCATTTTGACGGTCTTATTTGTTTACTTATTAGAGTAATATAGTATATATTATATATATATATATAATCATATATATACATATATATATAATATATCTATACATATATATATATATCTATATGTATATCATCATTTCCTTCGTCTATTTTATTATATCATCATTACAATGTATGATGAGGTAAATTTTATTGTCAAAGCTTTTATAACCTCAAGAACATCGAGGGATTAAAGGCTTCATTAATGTAATAATATATAGTTTTTCAAAGAAATACGTAAGTTATATGTTTCTTTGTTAATAGGATCATAAAGCATATAAAATAAATGCCTTCATTCAAGGCATAATCGAATGTTCATGGGTCTAATACCATTGCATCGGACACTTTTGTGGTCATTTTTAGTTCATTGATGAGTAATTCTACTATCTCCTATTTGTATGATAACATGTTGCGTATTCTTTTAGCGTTCAATATATAATACCATTGAACATATTTTAACACATCAAAATGAGTATTTTTTTTAAATTTTAATTATTTAGCCCTTGTGTTAATATTGGCAACGTACCACTTTTCATTTTGGTGTAGGACATAAATTCACCTGTAGAATTGCACCAATTATAATAAATTCAAGGACATACTTGCTAATGTTCATGTTAAAGTAATCTAAAACAACCAGGATATACCCCTTTTAGTAAGTACGCTTCTAAAACATTCTTAATCACATAAATTAAAAAATAAGAGGTTTATGTAATGCAAACTAGATATTCAAAAATATCTAGATATGTTTTTTTTTTCATTTTAGAAATAAGATTTTTATATTTGATTAAGTTGGATAAATTGTGACAATATTTGTCATGAATATTTATATTATATATATATATATATATACTATTCAACAAAAATAAAGTCCAAAAAATAAACGCTCTAAGGAAGGTAGCTCGATAGCCGTGCGTGTTAAGGCGTGTTCAACTCTCAATGTTGGGGGCGCAGGTTCGAATCCCGAGAGGGGATGGTCATTTTTGGTCTACCTCATTGATAAGATCCTAGGTTCGATAGACTAATTATAATGCTATAATGCTTATTTATATCCTATAGGATGCAATTCTATCGAACCATATAGGCAAAAAAAAAAAAAAAAAACCGCTCTAAGGCTTTAAAGTTCTTAATGTTTAGCCAACATTTATATTATTTTTGTAAATATTTGATCTTTGTCAATATTCTAACTTATAATACCAGCAAAAAAAAGTAGTTAAATGCTTCCACTTTGCCCTCATTTTTGTAAGGCAGACAATAATTATTTTCATAAGGTTTGTGACTGTCCTAAGTTTGAGTTCGAAAGAATTGTCTTCCTGGAATCATATTAAAAAAGTCCACAATTTTATGGCAAACTATTTGATCCAAAAAATGATTTCAGAGGAAATCTTTGCGAGGTAATCGTAATGTTTTTTTTGCATATGTTTGTTTAAAAAATATATTATGGATGAGCAGGAATATAAGTTTATACAAAGAAAAGTCAAGGGTGTATGTAAGGTGTCAACATAAAGACAACAATTCAAAAGAAGGAAGTCTGAAGTTAAAAAAATGATGATGATGGTTTAAACAAGCTATTTTCGTATTAGATAAATGGAGGAATGTGCGAGGCTTTTTCATAAACTATATCAAAAGAGAGAACCTCTCGTTCTCCCTACAACTACATTTCCCATACTCTTGTTTTTTACTCTCTCTCTTTCTCTCTGCACAACGGTTAAAAATAATCTGCTCACAAGAAGAAGACGGAAAACAATTTATATTTTTTTCTTCATTATTAACATTTAGTATTTGAGCTTTCGAGTCCAGTGCAGGTCATAGATCCCATTAGTGACAGTCGAATACGCTTTGAGAAGACATTGAGGTAAGATGATGTCCATGATCATTGACTCCATATAAGGATATTAGTTATTAATCACCTCATATCTTATATATATATATATATTTATATATATATAATAATATATTAAAATATACTTTATTTATTCCCATAAATTGCACATAATATAATGTATAAAGAAATATGGTATTTATTTTTTACCTAACAAATCCCCTAGCAAAGCGGTTCTTCATGGATCTACGCCATCGACTTGGTGAATTTCACTTTGGTTGAACTCCTACAGATATTTTACCCATCTAAAGAAAATTGTGAAACAGTATTTTTAATATTACAACCAAAAGTTTTAAATTATTGTTGTTTTTTGTTTAAATGTTATGTTATATTATGTCTTGATACTTGTCAACAAGATTTTGTATATATAGTGTGAAACTTTTTTTAACGCATTGATATGTCCTTATTGTAGGTAGCTAGGTCTTTTGGTAGGATGTCTAACTTTAAACTATAATGTTTATTTATGTTTTTGTAACCACAATTCTACTGCCCTTTTTACTTTGTATCTCCGGTTACAATTGGAATAAAGACCTTATTAAAAAAATATTGTGGTTTTAAAAGTAATTCCCTATATTTAAAAATTATTTATCTATATTTAAAAAAAATATATCAAAGCAAAACAATTTAAAAAAAATCCTTAAAGATTCAGTTCCATTCAAATAAAAGTAACAAACAAAGTATGTTGAATATGGGTCAATAAAATTTGTAGATTCCCAGGATAAATCACTTTTGCAGAAGGGGTGCATAATAGTCTGATTTATAATTATTTTTTTGAGCTTTTGGTTAACCTTAATTCCGTTTTTTAAGAACTTAAGATATTGCTCCGAGGATGACAGTTAAAATTTGATTTAGTTGCTTGTATACACCCATGAAGAACAATTTACTTCAGGGATCTTAATAGATAAGGCTGAATACCTAGCTGCAGAAGTTGACCAAATAGTGTTAACTTCATTTTTGATATGTAGCTGTTGCGAAATATAACTTTGACAATTTAGAAGAGATATGTCCAAGGCACATGTTTTTTGGCGGACTTTTATGGTTTGGATTAAGCCTAAATAGAAGAATAGGAGTTTACATTTAAAGTATTAACTTTTGGCGAATGATAAAAATGATATGATATAAAGATTTTTTTCAATATGAAAAATATTGAGATATATTTAATATATGCTCGACTAAATTGGTGGAACTTTCAAAAAATAACTGCATAAATAATTATTTAATTCATCTCTATATCAATGTGTAATGACCCAAAATAACACTTTCAGCTACTAAGTATAACAAGAAAAATATAAGTATGGAATAAAAAACAATATACACATAGGATGTATTGAATAACTTCGAGTTTTAATAACTTTAATTTAGAATTGATGAGTATGTACTGGCATAAAAGAAAGAAATGAAATAAAAAAAACAAAATAATGTAATTTCAACTTTAAAAAAATAGTTCTTAAGTAATAATGATTTCTATAAAAACATAAGTAATTTGGTTTTGCAACATAATCAAACATATTAATAATAATAATATTTTTTAAATTTAGAGAGTTAAAATTTATTAATAAAAAAGGTAGCGTTTAAAAGTTCAAAGAAAAATAATATGGGTTATATTATTATATATATATATATATATATAATATATATTATAATATATATATATATATATATATATTAATATATATATATATATATATATAATACATATATCATATATAATTAATATATATTAGGGTGATTCTTATTCCACGTATTTCTAATTTGAGATTTGGTCTTCCTCTAGGATTTTACCTATGTCAATATTGATAATCTTGTGAAAGTTTGAACGAAATCGAATAATGGGAAGTGTCTCCTTAACGGACCCAAAAGTTATTTAGTAAACTTATGTAGTAATATTTTTTCGCCATTCGATCACCTCAAATGTCTTCAATATAAATGCTATTTTGAAACAAAATGTAGGTATACTTGCAAGGATTCCAAATTAGTATTTATTATTTATATACATTCCAAATTGAATGAGAAAATAAAGTTTTGATAAAGTCATTTTTGGTTTTTCCTATAAAAACGACCATTTCAAAATTTTCCTTTCAATTTTGAATATGCATAAAAATAAACTTTAATTTAAAATCCTTGTAATTATACCTACATTTGGCGCCCAATTGTTTGAAAATAGAAATTATATTGAGGACATTGTAGGCGATCGAATGGCGATATATATATATATATTTAAATATATATGTATATGTATATCATGAAATTATTGTTTTATTGATTTATGTCTGATCATAATCGAATGGCGATATATATATATATATATACATATATATATCTTGAAATTATTGTTTATTGATTTATGTCTGATCATACTTCATATCTCAACAAAAACAAAACTTTTTTATCATATTTAGTATCTATCAAAACTGATGTTTCCTTAGTTTGATTTTGTTAAGTATTTATTTAAAAATAAAAGTATAAACTATAATATACCATATCTCATAGTGAGCATTTATTTCTATATTTTCAACAAACAATGTACGTTATCGATCCTTCATGACCGAGGTGTGTCGAACTTGTATTGATTAGTGTTTTTAATAGTTCACCGATGTGTCGACGTGCATCCTATCTTACCTATATGGCACGGATTTTAAATGGTATGTTGCATAGTGCCAGTCGTATCAAAGTAAATATTATTGCAAATAATAATAATTTTTAGTCATATTTTTACCCATTTAAATAGCAAAGAGCGCTTTTATTAATGTAATGAAAAAAGGACATAAATTTAGTATAGATATATGTAAATAAAAAAGCATTAAACTTATTATGATCTTACAAATAGTGGGATCCATTCATAATAGGATTAGGATCAATAACTAATAAATTACTTCATTAAGTAATTCCAAATTCACGTATCTGCACGCAGCAAATGTTGAAAAAAATACAATTATACACTTTTAAATCTATAAGTGTATTGTTGGTGGAAATTTAAATAAATATGATAATTGGAAAATTTCAATTGATACTTTGATAAAAAGAAAATATATATTTAACAGTATATTTTATATTTAACTTTTATACAAAGGGAGTTATCAAGGGAGTTCAACAACCGTGTGCGTATTCAACTCTTAATGTTGGGGGCGCAGGTTCGAATACTCCGAGAAGGGATGGCCATTTTTGGTCTACATCATTGATAAGAACTTAGGTTCAATAGACTAATTTTAAACCTTTAATGTTTATTTATATCCTGTCGGATGCAATTCTGTCGAACCATATAGGCACAAAAAAAAGTTATTCATCAAAATTTAACTGTAAAACTTGTTAAGAAAGATGCTAAAAATGGAATGCAATTGTTTTTTTACGCTCTTTTTACTTTTCTCTTTTTATGGTCCCTCTGAGTTTATTTAGCATATCTATGAACTTTATAATAATAATTTTTATACTTATGTTTCCATAATAATGTGTTAAAGCAATAAAATGTGATTAAAAAATACTTTGACAGTCACTCCCAACCTATATTGATTATTATTTACGAATAGACCAAAAAATACATCATAGTTATAAATCCATGGATTTCGTATTAAGTGTTGATTCATTCATTTAAATTGATTTAAAAAATGCTAGTACATCAAACATATGTTTTTGAGCTCTCAATTTAATATATTGTAATTATTCTTTATTCTTGAATGTTAATTTAATGCCGGCTTCTTAAGTATATGTATATTGAGTTTTTTGATCAATTAAGGGATTTAAGAAATAAAACTTTTTTGAAAAACCTCTTTAGAAAAAGGAGTTGATAGAAGAAAACACATCTTTAAAAGGAATTTGTTTTTGTATTTTAAGTACTTTTATTTTACTGTAAGCATAAATAGGGAAATTAAAAGATTAAACATTCAACAAATTAAATTTATGCTCACAAAAGTAGAATAATTTATTATCTCTATAAAACAATGTTCATTATATATTATAGTATAACAAAGATTACGATAAAGGGAGTGCCATAAACATGTGTGTTAAGACGTGTGCAACTCTCAATGTTGGGGGCGTAAGTTCGAATACTCCCGAGAGGGGATGGTTATTTTTTGTCTACATCATTGATAAGATCCTAGGTTCAATAGACTAATTTTAATGCTAAAATACTTTTTTATATCCTGTCGGAAGCGGCAATTCTATCGAACCATATATTCAAAAAAAGAAAGATAACAGTAATATAATTTTATTTCTGATTAGTCCACGACTAGTTGTTCATATTCAATACCTTATTAAACCCTAGTATGATGATTAATGAGACCAACAGCACCCAATGATATAAATATTTCTCTTAGTCCATAAGTGTCTAGGGCGTATTTCAATTATAGATAAAATTTAACAAAAAAACTAGAGGCATATATACACTCAGAGAGTGCAAACCTCCGCCGTCACGGGGTCCTTATGAGCCTTCCGAGGCGGATTTTTCACGACTGGGGCGGCGTAGAGGGGCAGGGGAGGTTCTTCTCGAAGGAAATTCTGAGAGAAAGACGCTCCCGGCACCCGATTTCACACCACAGCAACATCTATTGGCAGAGCAGGCTAACTTGGAATATTTATTAGTATTGAGTTCATTTGGCATCTTAAAGAAGCACTCAGAGATGCCAAAATTTAATCACTTGTTCTTTTTGGCATTTCCAACAACTTTACAAAGTTTCATCCGAATCCGTTTTGTACTTTTTGAGTTATCCTGCTTACAAACCAACCAACAAACCAACGCCAGTGAAAACAATACCTCCTTCGGTGGAGGTAATTAGTTCTCTATAACAGCATAATTTTATTTAACGTAGATTTATAATTATGATTTTCGTTGCAAATTTGACATCCTCAATGATAATTTCTTATTAGCTATATAAAAAAATTAAATAATTCTTTCAAAAAGAAAAAATGGTCAACATGCTTTTATATATAGAGAACATTTCGCAATTACTTATTCATTTTTTTCCGGTTGAAAACATTTTATTCGGTTGACTGCAAAATTTTATACAGTGTAAAATAAAATACACTAAAATTATATATAGAAACAGAGTAAAACTTTAAGGCAGTTGATTTAAAATGCTTTAAAATACCATACCCGTAAACTTGTCTTGAGCTGTATATATCGATTGTTACATACTTAACTTTTTTCGCCTGTCCAAAATTAAAAAAGTAAACCAAAGATTTGGTTAAAACGGAAGGGTTTTTTGGATATTTGTTTTTGTAGATTTTTAACCGCATCTAACTATTTGATTTGTTTTAAAGTTCACACTGTATCAAAACAAAACGGTACTTTTCTTTGTTTTCGTTACCAGAGGTGACGTATTGTCTACATGAAGGCGGATTATTTTTATAATAAATGTCAATAAAATAATAATAAAAACTGTTAAAATTATACAAAGCTTAATCTATAGGTAAATATTAAGTAATAGATTTCAGGCATATTATTTATAACCATAAATTCCTCAACGTTGGGGTTTGCAGCAATCTTGTACTTAAGAAATATAACAAAAATCCTTTAAAAATATATAAAATCATTCAAGAAGACATTAAAAGTAATTTCACATGGTATGAATGTAAATACACTTGCCATGGAATTAAACTTGCTCACAGTTTTTTGAAATCTCGCTCCTTATTATTATACAACTGTTCATTTTCACAAATTCTAGTCCAAATTGAGTGAATTTTACATCGAAAAATATCTAAAAACACCCAATTTCATCCAAAAATGGCCTTGTTATTGTATTTGAATAATTTATATATATATACAGGAATAGAGTGGAAATAAGTTATCCACCGGGGCAATTATGCCCTTGCAGGCCTTATACAGGCCCCAATATGCCATTAGGAGGCTGTTTCTTGAGGTCAGCGGCCCACCAGGAATAGTCCCGGTACTCCCGGTGGCCACTATGCCCCTGTATATATATATATATATATATATATATATATATATATATATATATATATATATATATATATATATAATATATATATATATATATATATATATATACCTATATATATATATATATATATTGAGAGGAACTCTAAAATTATATCCTAAGATCATGAGGCAAAACATCTTTGAAATAGAAAATATAATAAATGCTAAAGTATATTTATTTGTGTTATAGCTTGAGCATAGGTCAATCTGCTTCCAAAGGTATTAAAGAAACCCTTAGAATCACTCCCACTGTGGTCCCTTTTCTCAATTTAACTACTTTTTACACATTAATATATACATACACATATAGGCATTATGCTAAAAATGTAGGAAATATTTTTCAACTAATGATGGTAACATAAAGAAAATCATTGTTTTTTTCTATGTCATTAATAATGTATACGCATTAAGAAAATGACGCTTCATCAATAATAATTAATAAAGCAATAAACTTTAAATCTTATCAAATCCTGACTCAAGCATTGCATTAATAAATATTTATCCTCATCATCTCTTTATACTTCTTTTATTGGAAAATACATAATATATATATATATATATATATATATATATATACATATATATATCTATATATCTATATATATATATATATATATATATATATATATATATATATATATATATATATATATATATATATATATATATATATATCAGGAACGACCGGGACACCTTTTTTCGCCTCCGTTACTAGTTTTACAGCTCTTTCCACTGATAGTGAATGGCAAGGATACTTATTAATTTTTAAAGGATGTTCTTTTGCTTTTATAAGATCTTCCTCAGGCACAATTGGAGGAACAAACAAATTTATATTTGACCAGTCGATAAGATTTAAAAAAATTAGAATGAAATCTGATAGTTTTGGGTAGTTGAAAATTTCTTTGTTTTGTAATATTCTTTTTTGCAAACAAAACTTTTCCAGGGCAAATATTCTTGTTTCTATTTATTAATCGGTTAGGCCTTCTAGCAATATATTTTCAGGGTGGGCAAATAAGCTTTTCTCTTGAGTACTTTTTCTATTGAAGGGGCTAAATTGTCATCAATCTCTTGTAATAAAGTTATGGCGAATTGATAATGCTTTGAGCCTTCAATAAAAAGAGGATGCAACTTGGTTTGAAACCATATAAGAGCGTAAAAATTTAGTATAAAATTTACAAATTTTACGTGAGACTCACATGGACTTTTTTGTGAGATATAAGATCTTAAAATTCTGTTGGCTTTGGTAAGACATTTGCCTCATGTAATGCTCCTGGAGACCTATCGCAAAAGCTTGATTTCGAAAAATTTCCTATTGCATTCCTAATGTAATTTCGTATAAATATTTTTATCTGAGCTTGAAGAATACAGTAAACTTTGATTTAGGTATTTACTTTTCTTACAAGTATTTAAAAACTTTTTATTGAATTTTTGGTAAAGTCTGTATTAATTAATTTTTCTATGATACCTTCATAAGTCCGAGGTCCTTTTTGTGCGCCATCTAAATGTATTTAAACAATAACTTAAAAACATCAACATGAGTACCCTCTTTATATTTTTCCTTCTTTAAACTATAAAAGAACCCTAATAGGAGCCGTTATTTAAAAAATGGTTGGTGCGTCAGCACTTATGTTCATTTATTGGCACTAAATATAACTTGACGAAAATTTGCCATAAATAATAAAGTCATAAATTGATCATAGCTAAATTTGTAAAACTAAATGTTTTCAAAATAAGTAATAACAAAAAAGTTTTGTTTCATAACGAAACCTTTGAACGCAATTTGGGGGTGGGGGTAAGGGGGTGTCGAACCAAAATCCATTTTTCTACGATCATTTAGTTTGTTATGACGCAACTTTCGCGGGGGGGATAAATATTGATATCTTAATATTAGGTTTCTATAATACCCCCTAATATATATATATATATATATTTGGGATTCTTTGTGGCCCTACAGAGCTTAAAGCGTTTTTAATGTATTTTGTCTCTGTGCATTGCCTCTGGAGAAATAATTTACAACCTCTGTTAATTGCTGTATAACCATATTGAACAACGACTAATTGTCTGTCAAGTTAAGAAGGACAATCTTTTTCCCGAGGAGTGAAATATTACTTTTACTACAATATGTAATTCCAGTATGCATCTCAATGTATATCTCTTCATTCTCATTATTTATCCCCTGTACTCTTAACAAACATTAGTTTTACACAACAAAAGTTTTTAAACATCTCATTCTAATGAGTATTTATGAATAAACTTTACCATTCCTTCTTTTTTGCAAGTTAAGATTTCAAAAAAGAGAAAATAACTAATTGTTAATTTATATATATATATATTTATTTGGTTATAAAGTTTTAAAAAGTGCAACTTATTGCAATTAAAAAGTTTTCCTTTCAATTTTGTGAATTCTCTTTCCTCTTAATGGACTTTGCACTCTGTTACTTGTTATAATAAATGAAATAAAAGTATTTCGATTGCATTGGAAACCACAGTAAATGATGGTATGCCTGTTTCGAATTGTAATTACTCGAAATAATGACCTTTAAAAAGATTTGCCACCCATGATGGTATAGTATAATATATTACAATATTATTATTTTATTTTTAAATAACAAATAAGACTATCATTTTGCATAAAAACATAGTTTTTTTAATAGTCAATAATCATGGAAACACAAGCATGAAAAAAATCATTCTTTCTTCAAAAGTTGTTTTGCTCGATTAACAGATCTGTTATAGCCTCAATGTATTCTTAATATATATATAATAATAATAATAATTAAGGTCTTAAATATAAATGCTCTGAGGCTGTAAAGTTCTTAATGTTTAGCCAACAATTTTTTCCTTTTGTACGCATGTTTGAACTTGTTTGATATTCTAACTTATAATACCAACAAAAAAAGTAGTCAAATGTTTCCACTTTGCCCTGGCTTCTTATGAGGCAGACAAAGATTATTTTCATTTGGTTTGTGTCTGTCTTAGGTTTGAGTTCGAAAGAAATGTCTTTTTTTGTATAAGTATATATATATATATATATCCCAAGGGTTGTACAAAGGCATTTTAATGTTATTAATAGAAGCCTTACATATATTTAATACTTGAATACCATTATCACAGTTCCTCGGAACACTCTGCAAGTTATTTACAATTTAAGTATTATTTATTACTTTTATACAATGCAATCTTTAATGGTATTTTTAAAAAACTTTTAAAATATATATTCCCTCATTGCAATGAAGAGAAGAAAAAAAAGTCACATTTGCGCCTTTAAAAATGAATTCCTTTGCCAAACGCATTTGGCAATGCAAAAAATATTATCTGAGAGTATTTGAAAAAAAAAATATTGGGGGGGGGGGGGGGGGAATGTTATAAAACAATTGACCCATTAAATGTAAGATCTAAAGGGGTGAAGTATTATTACATATATTTGTAACTGTTTAGTTTTGGTCGATTAAAAAATAATTTCAAATGAAAACCCCTTTAGTTTCTCAACGCTTGAAAGAGTATATTTTAAATGAAATATTCGACAGTAGTTCAAACTCCATATGGTTTATGTCATATTCTGTACTGAACATTATTCCATCCAAAAGGTATCAACTTCGATATTTTTCTAGAATCATTATATAATTAAATACACAGTTAATCACTTAAATGTTCAATTTTAGTACTTGAATGTATTTTTACCTCCGCCGAAGGAAGTATTGTTTTCACTGGCGTTGGTTTGTTGGTTGGTTGTTTGTCAGCAGAATAACTCAAAAAGTACGGAACGGATTCGGATGAAACTTTGTGGAGCTGTTGGAAATGCCAAAAGGAACAAGTGATAAAATTTTGGCATCTCTGAGTGCTTCTTTATGATGCCAAGTGAGCTAAATACTAATAAATATTTCAAGTTAGCCTATTCTGCCAATGGATATGGCTGTACTGTGAAATTGGGTGCCGGGAGCGTCTTCCTCTCGAAATTTCCGTCGAGGGAAACCCTCCCCGTCCCTCTACGCCGCCCCAGTCGTGAAAAATCAGCCTCGGAAGGCTCATAAGGACCCCGTGACGGCGGATGTTTACACTCTCTGAGTGTATACATGCCTCTAGTTTATATTGAATTATACATTCAATCTACTGTAATCACCGACTTATATTATAATAATTGAATGCTGAGAAGAAGCGTTCAACATCCAACTTGATGACGTAGTCATGTAATTAAAATAGCTGCCACGCGAGGGAAGCAATGATCTATATTGTATTATAATTCCTAAGGGGATAGAAGAAGGGATATCCAACAAGAAATAAAAAAAGTATGCACGGCTATTTTAATATTTATAAGGGAAAATCTAAATAATGTTTAATCCATTAACAAATATTTTTTGCCATTTTCCCCTTTATTAACTCCATAGGGATTGAACTTGTCTGTTGAAGGGATAATAGTAATAATAAGTCCTTCCTTCTCTTCTTTGCTTCAACAGCTGTCCACTCCGACATTGATCTTTCTCTTCTTTCTTCAGTCTCATATGCATTCAGATATTAGTTAGGTCGGTGATCATGGAGACCCCTGTAGCAGAGTCCTTCTCTCTGCTCCTATATGTGCCTTAAATATAATGGATTATATATGTATAATAAAAACTCCTAAAAGAATATTTATTTTTTATAAAAAGAGGTATTTTTATAAATATGGATATTCTTTTAAGAGTTTTTATTCAATATATAAGAAGAAGGACTCGCTTACACCCCTAACAAATGAACAATACGGGGCTTCAGGGTTGAAAGGGCGTGTGAAGGTCTTTGTTTTTTATTCCGAGGGTGTGTGTAAATGAGGATCTTTTTGAGCTTCCACTCTCGACAGCTGAACTCACTCATTTCTCTACTCTATGAGGGCACAGATTCCTTCAAACTTCGTTTTTGGAGTTCCACAGGACCTTTCTCAATAGTTGGATGTAACACCAATCATGAGCCTTACATATCAGCTGCAGTAGATATGAAAAAAATATGAAATAAAGGTGGCCAAAAAAACTATTTTGAACAGCTTTATGAGATCCCATGATTCGAGGCAAAAAAAAATCCTCCTACTTGTTTGTCTCTTTTTATCTTTAACAAGCTTTTTTCAAATGATATAGGAGCCCTGTTTGTGTTTTTAAGCAAGCCATTTTTATTCATTAAGATATAGGAAGTGTAATAAAGTCCACATTACGAATTATGGGACGTGTATATATATATATGTTATATATAATCCAATTACTTGAAGGCTTTCGTAGTTAAAGCGTTTTTTCATTAATACTTTAAAACAACGTTTTAACGAACATTTTAATCATTAATGAGACATTGTTTATGCAAAGAGTTATGAAAGTAGGAAAAGTATTAGTAAATATTCTTTTCCAAGGCCAGCTGGTTATGACGAAATGTTTCTATTTTGCCAAGTCCCATATATATATATATAGCAAAATACAAAGTGGAGACCGGGATTGCCAAATACAACTGCTAGTCGGTCGATTGAAATACAACTCCCTAGGGGCAATGCCAGCAATGCAGATATTTTTTGATGTGTGGAGTCGTATTTTGTGACTATTTATTAGTTTTATGTTTGAATTGATATGAGTAAAAATATAATATATTTTTTTAATGGAGAGAAAAAGTATAAGAATTAATTTTTTCATGTTGTGTGTGATAATTTTATTTATGCATTACAATTCTTATATGACTCAAGTTCATCAGATCCTCTTTGCTTTGGATATGCCGTACTTTTGGGGGCGAAGTAAGGATTGAGATCGTATTGCACTCCCTTGATGCAAATATTTTGAAGCATGTCAGATTTGAGAACAGTGAGTCTTAGTCATTATTGTATTGTGATGACATCAAACCCCACATTTTCAACACACAAATGATAGAATTCTTTAAAAAAAGAAAATAGGAGCATAAATATAGAAACATTCATGAATAAATGTAAAATAAGTTGTGAAAAAGTCTGACACGTGTTTATAATCAAAGTATATAAATTATGAATATGTATAAAAGGTCAAGGTAACAACACATCAAATTTCAGTCCTTCCTCATCTTTCACTTTTACTTTGCTTCATTCATTACATCCTATCATGTTTTAAAACCTCGACCTTGATTGTGGTAGACGAAAACTAAATGAAATAGTCATTTGAATATATTTAGCTATAAAAATAGATACGATATATTTTTTTTATGTGTAAAGAATCATCGTAGTTATTTCTTCATTAGCCGTAAAGCTTAGATACGATACTCATTGCATATGAAAAAACACCTAAGGGGTTATTGGAAAAGCAATAATTAAATACGAAAAATAATGAGATGGGAGATGCTTATTTAGATATTTCACACCATTTTACTGCGCGGCTGTACATATGTACTAATAAACTTTGAATACATGGGAAATGCACATTTGATTTGTTACATGACTTGAGTACAGAGAGAGCTTATATTATATACATACAACATGTAAACAAGAGAGGAAGTAGACGACTTAAAGTTTCTGTGAAGAGTCTTTTCTTGAGGAGAACATATTACTTTTGTTGAGAAATAACATTTCTGACAGATCTATTTGATAGCTCTGTGTATGTGGCAATAAAGAAGTATAGTAATATTAGTGATCCAAAATATGTATTCATATATCCACCTATCTTTTGTTTTACTTATCTATCGATAGAGATATAAAAAGCTCTCGCGTTATGAAAATTGATTGGTTGAAAGAAAATAAGGAGAACCAATTAACAAAAGCAGTTGACTTATTGCTACAAAGTATCACCTCATTCCTGGCTGTTGAGGAGTCAAAATGAACCTAAGAAAAAGAATATCATCTTTAAATTATTTATTGTCTTTTTTCCACATTTTATTTTCAATTCAATAAAGAAAAATATATTGTTTATTTTGTTTCTTCATATATTTGGATAAACAGGTTATATATTCATATATATATATAAACAAACCTTAAACTATTTCAAGCTTTCTTATGCTTCACAGTATTATATTATTATTGGTTTTGCTTCGACCCATTTAGAATTTTTATATTTATTTTAAAGTGCATAGGAAGTAAAATTCCATAAAATTCTTTAATAATAGTAGTCAAAGTATTTGAAATAACGAATAGAAACTATTTATTGAAAGCTTGGATCATTGCATTTTTTTAAATATATATAAATATTTTTATCTACCAAGAAGAAAAAAGGATATAAAAAGTAGTAAAAAAATTAATATTGAAGTTTAAAAAAAATATATATATGATTGAAATACTGTTTATTAAGAATACAAACTATAGTTTTTCTATGACTGTGAAAAGAGAGCTCTAATCACAAACGCAAACTATTAAAAAAACATGATGATTTATTAGTCTTAATAAAATACCTTTTATCAACTTGTTCTTTTTTACTTTGGACTTGTATATGAAATAGATAAATCCATATAAGCAACACATAGAACTATTTTAATCGAATAAGAAGCTAAACGTTATTTTCTAAATTAATAGTAGACTTATGAATTTTGAAAGCAGGATTTTAAGCAGTTTTTGTCATTTTATTTGTTTTATCTGAGGTATTATTGTTTTGACCGTAATATTAAAAATCGTTATTTTGAACAAAAGTTTTTATTATATATATATATATATAATATATATATATACGACTTATTGATTTATCGTTCATTTGTTGTTGTTCGCGAACGATGAACGACAAAGTTTTGTGACGAAGGACAAGTAAATTTCTTATCGTTCATCGTTCGTTTTTGGCGCCAAAAAAGGAAATTTTCTCTTTTTATAACCAAAAACTCCTCCCTTTTAATCCAGCACTATTGATTGATAATGGGGACTCTTTTCGAAGAAACCCATTTTATTTTTCTTGTCAAGCACTCATTCCATGGGGTAAGATAACTTCTATTAACTCTAGCTGCATAAAATATATCCTATCGAATCTTATTCCAATAGGAGATCGATGTGGAGATATATCAATCCTTCAAAAAAAAAGTCTTGTGGATGTCCACAAGAAGTGAAAGTCCACATGATCGAAGACAAAAGTGAAGACTATATTGATACTAAATTAACAAGGCTATTGTGAAACATCTCCTGATTACAGAGCCAATCATAAACAAACAATTACAAACATTGCAACTCGTATATGAATATATATAATTTACAACGAAATAGTTTATAAACTTATCGTTACGTTGGCATAATAAAAGCAAGAAAGGTATGCTTTCCTGCAACTTTACTTGTAAACTTGAGATTGATAGATTTAAGCTCAATATAGGAGCAGTATGTAATTTTTTTGATAGGAATAATAAAAAAGGTTACATACATATGTTTCTGTATGATTGATAATAATAAAAGACTTGTGAATTTAACATTCATATATATATATAGTATTTTTTATTCTATATCGTCCTTATATGGATTAAAATATCTGACCCCTTTAAAAAATATAAATAGAAAGAATGCCCACTTAATTATTTGAATCGACACTGTTTTAATTTTATTTGTCAAAGCAATCAATCACAATAATGGTATTAAGCAAAATAATACAATATGTTCAATCGTGTTTTTTCAAAAAGCAATTGACTGATATCAAACACTCCATTGCGTTTTTTTAAACTTCATAACTTAGTACACATAAACTAAATTTTTGAAAGAAGGGATCAAACAATGTAAAAGTATGGAAATGGACTGGAGATGATCTAATATTCAAACAATCTAGCTTATGGCACTTTAGAAAATCATCCTAAATGACTAAAAAGATATCATCATTTTTTAAAGAAGCCTTAAATTGTCCTAGCATTTGATATAAAGCTCATTATAAATTAAAACTATATTGCATTTATATATATGGATAGATATTTATGTATATATACGTCATGCATATATATATATATATATAAATATACATCAGGAAACGACCGGGACACCTTTTTTCGCCTGGACCGGCCCGGGACTTAAACTTTTCGAGCCGGGCCAAAACCGGGCCTGGACTTAATATAATTTTTCGTTCGTTCGTTATTCTGAAGTGACGACGTTTTTATTAGAAAAGACTTGCAAAAAAAATTCTTAGAAAAAGTGATGACGTTTTTTTTAGGCAAGAATATTTCGAAAATTCCTTTCAAAAAAATGTCATCACTTTATAAATGACAAACGAAATAAAATATTGAAGTCCCGGCCCGGTGTCTAAAAACACCCGGCCGGGACACTCAAAAAACAGCCGGGACCCAAGCCGGGCCGGGTACCCGGTCGTTCCTGGTATATGTGTATATATACAAACATATATATATATAAATTTATAAGATTCTTTGATTTTTATTTCTATTTCTAACTTTTTTACCCACCCTATATACTGAGATACATTTGTTGTAAAAGCTTTTATTCCAGTAAAGATATGTCTAAAATAGTCTGATAAAATATTAAAAATGAAGATATAACCTGTGAAACCCTTTTTGCCCTCTGTTCATATTGAGGCATCATTTTCTACCTAATTTTTTAATGAGTTTTATGGAAGGAGAAATCTCTAAAAGACTACTACACTTACCATATTTCCTTGAGTCTATGGGCTTAAAAGGTGCCTATCTCTTTGTAGGTAGAATACTATAAATCTTGAGCATTAAGAAAAAACAGGAGAAGGATGGAAAAATTATGTTCATTCTCAGAAATTCATTCTCAGAACTCCCCTCACATCAAATAAAAAGAAGAAGTCTTTTAAGATTAGATAAACGTGTTTATAAATGTTTAAATGCTCCATATAAGAAAGTTCTTTTATTTTCACAAAAAAATCACAAAGCCAGATTTTTAAAAATCTTCTTACTTTTCCTCAATAAATGTTAATAGTTTGATATATATATATATATATATAGCCTGTCCCGTTTTCAGGTCAATCGCTCCGATTTTTGCTCCAAGCACTTTTCTGCTGCGTAGTGATGAAAAAAGGAGATTGAGAAAGTTTCAGCCTTCAAAGGCCATTTTTGTGACTGCACTAGCCACTCAAAGTTTCAAAAAGGCCGTTTTTAGGGTGAAAAATGGTGATTTTCAAGTGGCTTGTGCTGTCTGAGTTTTAGTATATCGAGTTAGTTTTTTTTCTAATGATAGCTTGAAGTCTCATCTTTCAAGAAATTTTTTGGAGCAATCAAGCAAATAAATATTTCTATGGTTTTTGGCCCGTTAAGTAGGCCTTTTTTGGCCCAAATATGCATTTTTAGTTTTTTGCTAATATTTGCCCTAAAAATTATCTTAGCAATTTTGTTTTGATGGCAAAATAATTGCTTTATCATAATGCACGTTTTGTACAATTTTCATAATGATCGCAATTATATTGACGTTTTAATGTAAAATATTTGTTTATTCTTTCATTGTACATTTACCGAAATAAAATCACTATTTATACTTTACAATTTTATTATATTTCCTCATGGAATAAGTTTTTTTTAATAATTTTACTAACCTTTATAATTATATTTATATTTGTTTTTAAGATGAGTAAAATAACTTAGCACATAAAATATTTTTACTTATTTTTATTTACTACAAAAATATAAAAAGCTGGTTATATTAAAAAAGATCATGATAGATATATGTGAATAGTTTAATTCATTCTCACAAAATATTGAAATATCGAATGCAAAACGATCAATCAAATTTTCAACACCGATTAACTTAATTTCTTCAAGTTATACTGAGGATTATAGGTCTGATTAGTCAGATATATCTAAAACAGAATAGCAATCGCTTCTATAACAAGAATGTAAATTGGGAGTTCAAATAGTTTAGGAATTCCCTCATGTAAAAATTCAACTGGAGAATCCAAAGCCAACAAAATCTGTAGTTGAATAATAGCATAATTTTCGGAGCCAGTCATGATCCAGTATAACTTTGACGATTTTTTGATATGCCACTCATATACATGATGTCTACAAGCAAGAAGTAGCAAGGGTCGCTCGAGGAATATGTTTAGTCTACCATTTACTCCGCTTTAACTCTCATTATTTAAGGCTGTTGTGGTGAATACAAGTCCAGCATTTTTTTTTCTATATTATGCTATTATTCAACTACAGATTTTGTTGGCTTTGAATTCTCCAGTTGAATTTTTACATTTTTCTTAAAAGACGTCGTAACTTTCAGAATGACAAAAGAACGAAAATATACTGGTTTTGGCCCGGCCTGGCTTAAAAATAAAAGTCCCGGCCCGGCCTGGGTCCCGTTGAAAAAAGTGTCCCGGTCGTTTTCCTGATATATATATATATATATATATATATATATATATATATATATATATATATATATATATATATATATATATATATATATATACAGTATTATATATTTTATACCTATTTAATGAACTTAGATTACTATAAATATAAAATGCTTCCTATTAATTAATTGTTAAATTAGTAAGCATTTGACATGGATCAATAAAAGTGATAAAAGTGTCCAGAAGACATTAATTGTTTTTATGAAGAAAAAATTATTAAGAAAGGTTTGTATGGATTGAATTTACTTAACTATAACCTAAATAATGATTCATATGTAGAACTCTATCGCTGACACCGAATTAAGTTCAGGTAGGTATCTAGGAATGAAGAAAACCGACTAATAATAATAAAACCGATCTCTCTTAAATATGTTTAATTTTAATTTAGCCTTCTAACTGTCTTTGAGAGCCAATTTAAGCTAAGCGTTTTTGCATTGTTTATATGGATACAAGTTGATTCATTTGTTATACAATGAGAGACTCTCAATCAAATTGTAAAAATTAATTGCATAGGTGATTGATGAGATGGAGAAAAGTCAAGTATAATTAATTTACATTATTCCTCCTATTTATTAATAAAAAAAGTCATTATTTTGCTGCAACTATATATATATATAAAATATATATATACATTTATATACATATAACATTATTCCTCCTATTTATTAAGAACTTAATTCTTTAATATTCTTCTGCAACTATATGTATATATATATATATAATTTGATATACATATATATATAATATGCTATATATATATATCAGAAAACGACCGTATTTTTACATCCCGGCTCGTCCTGATGTCTAAAAATCACCGAGTGGGGACTGAAGTATTTTTGTACGTTCGTCATTCTGAAAGTGACGACGTTTTTTTACAATTTTTTTTTCTTTAAGCATCACCACTTTAAGAACTTTTTTCTGTTAAAAACAAATTAGAAAAGTATTAACTAAGAAAACCGTCATTACATTCGAGATTTACGAAGGAACGAAAATATATTAATATCCCGACCCAGCTTGAAAAATTTAAGTCCCGGTCGATTATATATATGTATATATATATATATATATATATATATATATATATATATATATATATATATATTTATATATATATATTGCATGACGTATGAAGTATATACAAAATCTGACGTAATATATATTTTTGTATATTGCTCTTTATCAACTACGATATTAAATTTAAAACTAACATTCAATTAGCCAGAAAATAGTTAGTTTTTTTTCATTTATAATCAACACTTCAAAGCTCCTCTTCCCTTGGGGATTGATTGCGTGGCTAGAAGAGCATGTTACACCTCATGTTACCATAGAGATAAAAAATATAGAGAGCTTATTCCCTTCATCAGTATTTTTGTATCCAAAATAAACAAAGTAATTTGTACCACGTCATCGTAAGCTGATCATAGAGATAGATTATATCTCTATGATCAGCTTACGATGACGTAGGTCAAATTACTTTTTTTATGTTGGACACATAGATACAGCTGAACGATGTTTCTCTGCTATTGAAGGGAATCAGCTCTCTATATCTTTTATCTCTATGCATGTTACTCTCTTGACGCCTTCTTCTATTGTTTCTTCCTTTATTAATATTATTATCTCATTTTGAATATTACCTATACCCTTTTAATATTTATCTGTCATATGTTTGATCCGTACGACTAGATTATTCTTGTCGTATTTATATAAATGTTTAAATTAACTTTCTAATTATTTGTATTTTAAATACAAAAAAAAACATTTCAAAATGCAACTAGTTTATTGTATTAACGTAATGATCCAGGCCCCTAAGGCAAAGTCTTATAACTACATACCTGTCTTTTATTGTTAGTTGGTTCAATAAAACAAGTAAATATACAATTAAAAATCCTATTAATATTTGAACAATGTTTGCATTTAGATTTATAACTCAATGTTCTTGATGTTTATTATTGTAAATGTAATGTTATTACTACTTCTAAGTCGTTTTTTGTTATTTATTCTTTATGACATACAGGGCTATCATTCATGAGACCCAAAAATACACGTATATTTTTTCATCTGCCTTGATCCCATACATGTTTTGACTGGTCACTAAAAAATGAAAGTGAGTTCCTTTACATATAATATAATATGTAGAAAATTGAAAATACTTGGTCTTCCTTCGTTTTGGAACAATGTGATAACCTTCATCTTACAAATTCACAGCTCAGCTGATGATTCGGCTCATCTTTTATCTTTTTAAATGCCGTGTAAGCCTTTCGGCTTGAATTCAACAATCCATTATTTTTTAAATGATGCACAGTTCAAATTCTTAAGGGCTTCATATTGTTCTATCTACCTACATTCCAATATCAACTCTCGAATGCTTGCAAAGGCATTACCTTTTCACCTTGGAAAAGCAACAAGTCTCCGAAACTAAGGCGTTGACTTCAGTATTATCAACTCTAAGCCGCTGATTTGTTATGAGCGGGTCTCCTACGCGCCCCTATATCCTCACGAGCTAAGTAGAATTATATGTGTATCTGCGATGGCAAGATACTGCGGCATTTTAGTTGAAAGTGCTATACGAAGAAAGAACCTGGACATCTGTAGGAAGGGTCATCAAGTATTATCCAAGCCTCTCCATCCAACTCCTATGACATTTAAAAATAATTTCAAAAAAATCCTAATAGTGGGCATTTTGCATTATTTTTTTTGGTATATCAAATAAACTAGAGGCATATATACACTCAGAGAGTGCAAACCTCCGCCGTCACGGGGTCCTTATGAGCCTTCCGAGGCTGATTTTTCACGACTGGGGCGGCGTAGAGGGACGGGGGAGGGTTCCCCTCGACAGAAAATTCCGAGAGAAGACGCTCCCGGCACCCGATTTCACAGCACAGCGACATCTATTGGCAGAGTAGGCTAACTTGAAATATTTATTAGTATTTAGCTCATTTTGCATCTCAATTCTGCACTCAGAGATGCCAAAATTTATCACTTTTCCTTTTAGCATTTCCAACAATTCCACAAAGTTTCATCCGAATCCGTTCCGTACTTTTTGAGTTATCCTGCTGACAAACAAACCAACCAACAAACCAACGCCAGTGAAAACAATACCTCCTTCGGCGGAGGTAATTATGTTTTTAGTGGGTATTTTGGCTATTTATATTATTATATATTTCATCTAGAAATGGAACGAGGAAAAAAAAACTATATACCAAGGTCTTCAAAAGCTAAATGAACTGCTCAGTCATCGATTGAATATAGATTGAATTAAAAAAATTAAAAATATTGTTTGCTTTATCAATTACTTCACTATAATCAATCAGTCAAATTTCTTATAAATTAAGTCAATACAAAGATAAACTATACTACTCAGTATACAGTTTGTAGATTTATTTTGAAGTTCTAATTGTAATATATAACTCAGATAATGACGTATGGAAGTAGTTTCAACATATGACTTGTATGGCCCATATTTTAAAATTTGAGTTTTCATTTTAAAACTGTGGTATAAAAAATATATTTAACAAAATAATAAATACTGTCTAATGTTAATATAAAACGGATGATAACATTGGTTTTTATAATAAGTTTACTTGTCCTCATTCAATTCATATTAAAGTATATTTCAATTTGATAAATCATATTTATAATTTTTTTGGTAATTTGCTTCTTTTTATATTATTTACATACTTTTTTCATAGTTTGGTCCTTTTTTTAAATAATAGTTATAAACTAGAGGCATATATACACTCAAGAGTGTGTGTACCTCCGCCGATCCCCACAACATTCTATTCAAACATTCTCCTTTCACACGCCCGATTTTCTATCTTTAATCATTGTTTCCTCTCTGTTAGCTCATTTTGCATATTAAAAAAAGCACTCAGAGAGGGAAGAGGAAGAAGTTTAAGCTACGTCACTGGGTTAACATAGTCCTGAGCTGATATATGACAATAATACGTCAATGAATATTTTTTTTAGCGTTTGTTCTTGCCTACTCCCTGAATAGAGACCCCATTTCATTTAGTTTTTGCTCATTTGCATATTAAAAAAGCCTTAGAGATGCCAAAATTAATAAAACTAGAGGCATATATACACTCAGAGAGTGCAACCTCCGCCGTCACGGGGTCCTTATGAGCCTTCCGAGGCTGATTTTTCACGACTGGGGCGGCGTAGAGGGACGGGGGAGGGTTCCCCTCGACGGAAATTCCGAGAGGAAGACGCTCCCGCACCCGATTTCACAGCACAGCGACATCTATTGCAGAGTAGGCTAACTTGAAATATTTATTAGTATTTAGCTCATTTTGCATCTCAATTCTGCACTCAAAGATGCCAAATTTAATCACTTGTTCCTTTTAGCATTTCCAACAACTCCACAAGTTTCATCCGAATCCGTTCCGTACTTTTTGAGTTATCCTGCTGACAAACAACCAACCAACAAACCAACGCCAGTGAAAACAATACCTCCTTCGCGGAGGTAATTATGTTTTTAGTGGTTATTTGGGCATATTTATATTTATTATATTTCATCTAGAAATGGACGAGGAAAAAAAACTATATACCAAGGTCTTCAAAAGCTAAATGAACTGCTTCAGTCATCGATTGAAATATAGATTGAATTAAAAAATTTAAAAATATTGTTTTGCTTTATCAATTACTTCAACTATAATATACACTCAAGAGTGTGTACCTCCGCCGATCCCCACAACATTCCTATTCAAACATTCTCCCTTTTCACACGCCCGATTTTCTATCTCTAATCATTGTTTCCTCTCTGTTAGCTCATTTTGCATATAAAAAAGCACTCAAAGACGGGAAGAGGAAGAAGTTTAAGCTACGTCACTGGGTTAACATAGTCCTGAGCTGATATATGAACAATAATACGTCAATTAATATTTTTTAGCGTTTGTTCTTTCTACTCCCTGAATAGAGACCCCATTTCATTAGTTTTTGCTCATTTTGCATATTAAAAAGCACTTAGAGATGCCAAAATTTAATCACTTGTTCCTTTTGGCATTTCCAACAACTCCACAAATTTTCATTTGAATCCGTTCAGTACTTTTTGAGTTATCCTGCTGACCAAACCAACAAACTAAACAACGCCAGTGAAAACAATACCTCTTCGGCGGAGGTAACTAGAGGCATATATACACTCAGAGAGTGTGTACCTCCGCCGATCCCCACAACATTCTCATTCAAACATTCTCCCTTTCACACGCCCGATTTTCTATCTCTAATCATTATTTCCTCCTGTTTGCTCTTTTTGCATATTAAAAAAGCACTCAGAGACGGGAAGAGGAAGAGAGTTAAGCTACGTCACTGGTTGACATAGTCCTGAGTTGATATTTGAACAATAATACGTCAATGAATATTTTTTAGCGTTTGTTCTTTCCTACGCCCTGAATAGGACCCCATTTCATTTAGTATTTTGCTCATTTGCAGATTAAAAAAGCACTA
>CP045904.1:8929814-8963323 GCA_013387185.1 Caligus rogercresseyi | reverse complement strand
GCCATATATATATATATAATATATATATAGTTATATAACATAAATTATATATATATAATATCTATAATATATACCGGGTGCGCAATATCTTCTTGGACACTTTTTAAATAAGTTATAGCGACAGAATGAAGCAACCAATCGCTTAGTGATTGAAGTACGAAAGTTTGCGCGATTTCTTAGCTTTAATTTGCGACCTCTTTGAAGACAATTGGACGATGTAAACAAAAGATACTGCGTTATGGAAAAGATAAGGGAAAAAGTGATCGCGCGGATCCATGCTGGCGACAAGCCCATGGACATCTCTCGCAACTTTGGGATTGCCAGGAGCACAATATATAGCATCAAGAAGCTCTATGACGAGTCTGGCGGCTATGTCAGACGAACAGGGAATTGTGGCAGGCCTAAGAGCGTCCGTACGGCCGACTTGGTGGGAAAATAAAAAAGCAGGTCAAGGACCAACCAAACAACTCCGTCCGCGGCCTCGCCAAGAAGAACGATATCACCGAGAGCACCATGAGGAACCTGGTGAGGTTTGACCTTGGGATGCGGTCCAGGGCTGTCGTCCCAGTGCAAATGCTGACAGTAATTCAGCGAGAAAAGCGCCTGGAACGCAGTAAAAAAATTCTTAATTGGCTGAAAAGTAATCCGGGAAAGGTCGTAGTCTTCTCAGATGAGAAGAACTTCGTTGTCGACAAGTACAACAACCGCCGCAATGACAGATACATTGCCAAGTCTGCTGCAGACACTGATGCTAGTGTCAAGTATGTCCCAAGGTCCAAACACCCGGCCAAGGCCATGATGCTTGGCGTCGTTGGATCAGACGGAAAGACAATCCCACCGATCTGGATCAAGGGGAACCTGAACGCGAGCATGTATAAACATATACTTGCTCACCAAGTCTTTCCAGCTCTAGATGCTACTTATGGCCAAGGAAATTGGGTTTGGACCCAAGATGGCGCCCCAAGCCACACGTCAGACGCCGTCCAGAAGTACATCATCAGCAAACTGTCGTCCAAGGGATTCTGGTCAAAGGAGATGTGGCCGCCATCATCGCCAAACCTGAATCCCTTGGACTACTTTGTCTGGACGCATGTGGAGCAGAGAGCCTGCGCTACCAGCCACCCCAATGTCGACGCTCTGAAGGCTTCTGTCAACAAGGTGTGGGCCGCGATGAACACGAATGACATCGTCAATGCCTGCAAGGCCTTCAGGTCCCGTATCGAAGCCTGTATTAAGCTGAAGGTTCTATATTTGAGAAATAAATTGGTAATATATATCTCTATAAACTGTCCAAGTTTCATTATTGTAGTACCTCAGGTTCATGTTTGAGATCTTCATGAAGTTAAAAATAAAAAGTGTCCAAGAAGATATTGCGCACCCGTATATATATATAAATATATATAACTATAAATATGATATATATATATATCGTATATATATATATATATATATATATATACGCTATATATATAGGGTTTATTTTCCAATATTATTGAAATGTTAGCAACATTGTCGATTTTCTGTTTCTTGGTGATACAATAAGACGAAATACAAAGATTTTGAACAAAATCGGGTCAACATTACTTGGGTCGCACACGAGGTCAAAGTTTTAAAAAATTTAGTAAAAATAGTTTTTCCCCGACCAAAATTTTTCTTCAAATGGTTGGACGTTACGAGACTTCAATACTACTTATTAAATTTAAAGGAAATCTAATTACTACCAGACGTAGTGTGATGATTTTTTAATAAAACAAGTTTTCAGTAAAAAACAAACGCAAAAATGAAGTGTGTAATGTTATGCATATTCATAGCTTTTTTGTATCAATTAACTTCACTCGCCTGTAGAAGCTGACTTTTCTCTTCAGAGTAAAATAGTACTTTTAGTTTAGAGTAAAACTTTGAAGATGATAAGCTAAAAAATGACCTTGCTTGCATCTATCAATTTCAGAATTCAGTACAATCTAAGTTTACATCATATATTCAGAGCCTGTATTGACCTATATACGAAATCGATTCTGAAAAAAAAATGTTTCTTATGATTTGGGCGGGCGTCAAGGTATCCTCTCACAATTTTACTTTGTCTCTGACGCATTATATAATCCATCATTATATACGTCATTTGTACGCGAGATAGGCTTTTTTTAAGTACATATAACTCTCTACTTATTAAATTGACATGATTTAGTATACCAAAATATTAAAGCTGGTTAACCAAGCTTTCATTTGATATGTTCGGTGTTCTACAAATCGCTGTATTTTAAGAGATATAAGCAAATACATTTTCACGTACTCTCCCAAAAAATTGATCTTCTGATATGAGAATATACAATTACCATCTGGTAACTGCTGTTAGTGTTACCTGAATATAAAGAAAAAAAGAAAGGGAGAAACGTGAGGGCAAATCCCTCTCTCCCTTCTCTTTCTCTTTCTATCCAGGTAACACTAACAGCAGTTACCAAAGGGTAATTGTATATTCTCATATCAGAAGATCAATTTTTGGGGAGAGTACGTGCAAAAATGTATTGTGCTTATATCTATTCTAAAAATCGCTGTATTTTAAGAGATATAGCAAATACATTTTTCAACGTACTCTCCCCAAAAATTGGATCTTCTGATATGAGAATATACCAATTACCATCTGGTAACTGCTGTTATGTTACCTGATATAAAGAAAAAAGAAGGAGAGAAGTGAAGCAAAATCCTCTCCCCCTTCTCTTTCTCTTTCTATCCAGGTAACACTAACAGCAGTACCAAATGGTAATTGTATATTCTCATATCAGAAGATCAATTTTTTGGGGAGAGTACTCAAATACGTATTGTCTTATATTCTTAAAATATAGTGATTTTTAGAACACCAACATATCAAATGAAAGCTTGGTTCCCGCTTTCAATTTTGGTATACTAAATCATGTCAATTTAATAAGTAGAGAGTTATATGTACATTAAAAAAAGCCTATCTCGCGTACAAAATGACGCATATAATGGATTATAAATGCGTCAGAGACAAAGTAAAATTTTGAGAGGATACCTTGACGCAAATCTAAGAAACACATTATTATTTATTTTTTTCATAATCGATTTCTTATAGGTCAATACAGGCTCTGAATCATATGATGTAAACTCAGATTGTACTGAATTCTGAATTGATAGAATGCAACCAAGGTCATTTTTGGATTTATCATCTAAAGTTTTACTAAACTTAAAAGTACTATTTTACTCTGAAGCGAACAAGTCATCTTCTACAGGCGAGTGAAGTTAATTGATACAAAAAAGCTATGAAAAGCTAACAATACACACTCCATTTTTTTCTTTGTTTTTACTGAAAACTTTGTTTTATTAAAAACACATCAAACATACGTCTGGTAGTAAATTAGATTTCCTTTAAATTAATAATTATTATTGAAGTCTGTAACGTCCACCATTTTGAAGAAATTTGCAAAAACTATATTTTTACTAAATTTTTAAAACTTTGACCTCGTTGCGCGACCTCGTAATGTTGCCGATTTTGTTCAACCTTTGTATGTCGTCTTCTTTTAATCACCAAGAAACAGAAAATCCACAATGTTGCTAACATTTCAAACTTTTGAAAAATAAGAACAACACCCAATATATATATCTAAATATTTTTATAATTTTACTGAAGATATTATCACATTTTGTAAGCTTAATATTTTTAAAGATTTGTTATTTCACTACATTTAGATGTTCAAACATAATATAAATTAAATTGGTAATTAATTACAGTTTATCGCTATGCCAAAAGCAATATAATTACATGTAATAACTTATTTTATAATTTTCCCGAAGAGAAGTCATTAATGATTGATTTCACACGTTTTTTAGGCAACGGTTCTTTAATATATTAATTCTATTTAAATTTTCATTATTGATTATATATAATATGGGCATCTCATTAAACTCTGTTAACTTGTTTAAAAAAATAAGTAAGCTGTTTTTTTTACTAAAAATATAAGTTATTAATTTTTTTAAGGCTACTTCTCGATATCGAAACTTCTTAACGAGACGGAAGATCTCATTTGATCTAATGTGATGTTACAATTAAAACCAAATATTTTATCTTGGGATTACGATTGTTCTTTTAATCAATAAGATTTATTTTTTAATGTCCTGATGTAAATATATCCTAACAAAAATACAAACTTATAATAGTCTTAAAATAAGTATTGTTCCTTATTGAATCATTGATTTCCTTATCGCTGAGTCTGTGTCAGAGGTTGAAATGGAATCAAGGACAATTTAATCATTAAAAAATCATATTGCATTTCAGAAGTTTCTTTGAGAAATTGTTTAACTTATTTTTCTCTCCCGAGTAGTTTCCTCCCACCAAAGCGAAGAGTGTTGATCGAAATCTGAATATGGAAGCAGAGATTATTATTATTATTTTTCATCATATGAATTAACGCATATGTTTAAATTTAAAAACCATGCTAAAGAGGGATCATTCAAAATGTTGTCTGATCCAAATTTGGATCCAATATTCACTGCAATATTGGGTAAAAAGATTATATGAATTTAATAGCATTCGAAAAAATAAGACCTGTTACCAGATTAATAATTATTCTTGATTTATTTTTATAAAATATTAATATGCCGTGAAATATGACTGTAGTTCAACTATCAATACAATATTGTATTTCAAAAAGAAAACTTTTTCCTTCTTTTTTCTTAAAAATTAACAATGTGTGTGGGCATTGAATTTATCTGAATACACTTGCTTATAATTTTTCTAGTGGTGCGATGAGCGATTTAATATCGCTTAATGAAATGAAACACCGATATGATTTATTACCTCCGCCGAAGGAGGTATTGTTTTCACTGGCGTTGGTTTGTTGGTTGGTTTGTCGGTAGGATAACTCAAAAGTACCGAACGGATTCGGATAAAACTTTGTGGAGTTGTTGGAAATGCCGAAAGGAAATAAGTGATTAAATTTTGGCATCTCTGAGTGCAGAATTAAGATGCCAAATGAGCTAAATACTAATAAATATTTCAAGTTAGCCTACTCTGCCATTAGATATCGCTGTGCTGTGAAATTGGGTGCCGGGAGCGTCTTCCTCTCGAAAATTCCGTCGAGGGAGCCCTCCCCCGTCCTTCTACACCTTCCCAGTCGTGAAAAATCCGCCTCGGAAGGCTCATAAGGACCTCGTAACGGCGGAGGTTTGCACTCTCTGAGTGTATATATGCCTCTAGTTGTTATTGTGTTATATATTTTGTTCTGTTATAATATTAATAAAAAACATATATATTTAGTATATATATTTACTCCTTTAGAAGTATCTTGTTAAAATAAATGCTCATCAACTTTAAAAAATTATAAGATTCTATGCTCGTTAGAGTAATTTAATTGCAACAATCTCTATTTGTATACATACATAAAATTGAACTCAATCAAGCCATATTGATACTCACATAAAAACAACTTTGTTTCTCTCTTGTGGAAAGTTATTCATTCACTTTTAGTATCAAGCTATTATGAGTAATAAAATACTCATATTTATCGATATTTATAAAACATTTAACCACTTTTTTCTCTTAAAATCAGGTCTAATTTTTACTTTCGTCTTACATACCATTTGTCCATTGCATAAGTAATCAATAAATGAATTTAATTATTCCAAATCTCGGCGACAAATATTGCTGTCCCTTATTTAATAGCACAGTTTTAAAGTATAAGTTATGGAACAATACATTTATGCTAACTGGATATTCAACAAAAAAGAAAACACTCATCGAATATGAACTACAACGTTCATTTATGTAACTGCCCTGAATAGCTTTACTCTGTTTCCGTATATAATTTTAGTGTATTTTATTTTACACTGTATAAATTTTGTAGTTTATCGAATAAAATGTTTTTAACCGAAAAAAACACTGATCGACTTGAAGAGTTACTTGATGACGTAAACACCTAAAATGGCCACCAAACTGAATGGAAAAAATTAGTTGTTTTGAAAACCACCAAAAGGAAATCTTATCTACAAAAACAACAACACTCTTGTTGTTTTATGATTGCGTTATATTAAAGTGTTTGATTTCTTATATTCTTCAGGGTACCTCCTCGGGAATAGACAAACTCAAGTCTTTTAATATAACGCAAAAACAATAATCGCCAAACACCAAGGAATAATCAAGCCAAGTAGAAGCAGAGTGACCATGAAGGGAGGGGACCTTCACAACCATAAAAAGTTTTCCTGACAAATTCCTTTACCCCCCATCATTAGCAACTATATTGTTGTTGTGCTTATCTGTTTAAAAGGTCCTTTAAAAACATGATACATACATACATAATTTTCCTCTCTCTCTCTCTCTTTTGTTTACCATATCCATAATGGTCAAAGTTTTTTTCTCCTCTCCATTCATGTTGTTACCTAAAAGTATGCAGTGTATATGATATGACATGTCGTCTCAGGAGATACTTTAGCTGAATGTGACACAAATGTAGAGGGTTCGTCGTTTGATATTTAAGTACACATATGAACGTAATTTCAGCATAGATAAAATCTTACAGAAGTAGATCAGACAAGAGAAAGTGTTTTAATCCATGCTTACAAACTGATTTACCTTAATTGATTTTCATGGACCGATACAGGCCCGGCGGATGAGCGGGCTTGAGGGGGGCTAGGCCCGCCCATCTACTGAGTGACGTGGGTCCGATTTTTTATGAATGTGCCAACTGTGCCGCCCCCCATAACAACTGTAGGGCCCCCCAAAAAGCATTATTATATAGATCAATAATTGCATACTAAAAATAACTATTTATTTAAATATCTTTAAAATCACGTTAATCCATGTATTTTAATTTAAAAAGTTCCCTTGCTGATTATTTATAGTCTAAGAATATGATAAACTAGGAGAAGATATTTTATGCTTATTTAATTCTGAAGAGAAACTCTTGATATATATATATATATATATATATATATATATATATATATATATATATATATATATATATATATATATATATATATATATATATATATATTATATATATATATATATATATATATATATATATATATATATATATATACTGTTGAGATCAGCATTTCATTTAACAGGGATTTTTGTCGTTTGTTTTTTACGAGGACAAAACTTGTTGATTTTTATTACAAAAAGAGACGAAGGAAACTTTTTATTTCTAAGTACTTAAAACGAAGATAAAACGTATTAAATTCCTTTGTATTCCATTACACTTTAGAGAGAGTGTGACGGAATATTCATAAAAGTCCAATTATTATTATTATTACAGTATCTTGTTATGTGAAAGTATGTCAACATTTATGAAATTAGACAACTCATTACAATTACTTTAATAAAAATGAACAATACAGATTTATATTGTCCATGGTGGACCATGGTAGTTTGAAGTACTAAATATGCATTGGCTAAAATAGTGAGTAAATGTCATTCCTCAAAGTTCTAATGGAAATTTTGACCTCACCCACAATTTATAAAAAGAGTCTGGAGGTTATTTTTTATTTGTTTAATATCGTTGGTTCTTTAAACGTAGTTCTTATTTTAATATTATGTAGCTTTCTAAAAGGTATTACACATTAAACATGTGAATATATCTTCATTAGAGAAATAAATTTTGTTTTCTATATATTTATATTTAAAAAATATGTTAATTGAAATAATTATTAAAAACTTACTTTGGTAAAAAATACAAAATTCTCATATGAATAAAACTTAAAATTAGTACATATTCCAATATGCATGCTATTCAACTCCATAGTCTTTTTTTTTTGGACAAGCCGACGATCCTTTATTCAACCAAAGGTAGCGTTCTACTTTCGTGCACCGCTTTCATATTTTAGGGACTCACGGTATATTTTTATATTATATGTACCAAATGGGAGGGGAAAACAGAAAAAGAAAGAGGGAGAGTTAGAGAAATGAAAGAAGAGAGAGAGACAGACACAGATAGAAAGAGAGACAGAGAGAGAATGATAATTAACTTGCTCTTGCCCTGAAGAGTCTCAGAGACGAAAAAGAGGGACTTTATGCACGAGTATGGAGCCTTTGGGCCCCTAGATCATGAAAGGAGGAGATTCTCCATGGCCCATTCGTCTTCACATATCTACCCTCTATCCCCCTCTTCCGGGTGTCTTGGATGACTAAGGAGACTCCACTCATGACCCTCCTTCTATACGTCTCTTGGACTCGTAAATCTAGAAAAGGAAGTCTTTCAAAGATTGCTCTTCCTCAACAAATAAATGAAGGAGTCCTCTCACCCTTCGACTCTCATTTATAAAGGCTTTGGAAATCAATGTCCATGATATAATATTCATCTGATCAACCCACCATTTTAGTCTTGGAGTAAACAACAATGGACTTTATTCATGGAAATGAAAACTTTGGGCCCCTGGATCTACAAAGGATGGAAACTTCAAGCTTCTTTCTTCATATTTTTATTTGCCTTCCTGGATTGGAGCCATAATTTTGACAAAGGATCATCGCAGGTTATTTATATTATAAGCCCTACACTTCCTGTTTTTTAAGTCTTATAAAGCACCACAATACAAATGCTGTTTCTAACTGATCAAACAAAAATCTTGTTCCCTCATGTTTATTACTTCAAGGGTTAAAAAAATGACCCTCAAAATACAATCTATACTAAAATATATATGCTGCACCCTATAATGGACTCCAGAGTGTTTAAAAACTATGCATGAGCAATACTTTCAAAAACATGGCCACCACCTCCATATAAACAAAAATATTTATTTCACAAATACTTGTTCTATCAATTTGCTTATATAATATCAAATAAACTTATGGTGTCAACAACCGTTTCTAGTAAAAACAATCTAGATCATTGGAGTAGGTCATGTTTTTACAATAAATTATTGGATATTAGTAACGTGGATCTACAAAAACAACAACTAAATAAGTAGGAAAGTATGACTGAATAATAGCGGTTTTTGGTAACGGATTGGCCTTTACGTACATATACGAGACATAAAGTAATGTATTGGTATATTGTATTCATCTTGGTTTACATTTATCTTGTAAGAACATTATAATAAGTTATGATTTATTTAAACATATAATGATAAAAACATTAACTGGTAAAACCTAAGCTTTATATATATATAGTTCAATTTTTTTTATCAGCTTACGATGACGTAGTACAATTACTTTGTTTAGTTTGGGCACAGAATACAGCTGAACGACGATGTTTCTCTGCTATTGAAGGGAATAGGCTCTCTATATATTTATATCTCCATGGATAGAGCCCGTCCAAAGTTGGTAAAGTTTACGATCAATTACTTTAGTAGAGGACGTTACTTTTCCGGCATGTTTGATATCTATTACTCCGGCCCCCATTAGCTGTGTGAACTCAGAAACCACCCTGGTTGACTTAGATTGTATTCGCAAAAGAGACGAAAAAAGTATATCTGACCGTAAAAATAATGCTTAAACATTTTGTTTATTTATTTTGCAATAATAAATTAAAATATATAAATGTATATATATATATATAACGTCTATTTAAACCATTGCGCTCATCATGAAAAGGAATCTCTTAGGAGGCTCTGGGGGTAGTTTTCTCTAATGAGGAAAAAAGGATTTATTTATCTAATTATGTTGCATCTTCTAAAGATCTTTTAATGTCTAATGAGGTAAAAGTTTTTTTTGGTTCATCCTTCATGCACTCATAAGAAAAGCTTTTCCTCTTTAGAAACTAACTAATCTATCTTTCGACTCAAGGTTCAAATGAGAGATCAGGGCAATTTTAAAGATAATTAAAAATTCCTCAAAGTTAGTCATACAATATAAAAACTTTTATTTAATAAGAAACTGTTTTTAAATTGTAAATATAATGGAAAATGTATTTATGATAAAACATTTATGAACATTTGTGCTTTATTGCATTGATACAGACCACAAACTCTGTCGCCGACGTCGAAAACTTGTTAGCAATGAAAAATGATGCTTCTGGAAAGTAATTAAGGAACTATTTCTAAAAAATCTTATTATCTTCATATTCAGCTGAGTGTAAAATGAGCTGACGAATTTTATTCAATTAAAAGTACAACTGTTGCGTTACCTCATTATTGAGTTGATATTGACAATACAATATACAAAAGGATATTTTTTGATCTGAGATGCATTATGATGAATAATGTTTATTTACGTATATGTGAGGGTAAAAACGTGTAGCCGCCATGGATTTTTTGAGTTCCGAAAGCGAATATAATAGTGTTTAATAAGGGCCAAAATCCACAGTCAAAAAACCACCCACATGTTCTATCTCATTTTGAAGTTTCAAACTGTGTTTGTCTTTGGTTCTCGAGTTCTACCTATCATTATTATGGCATGTAACACATCCACAAGGTCTATTATTACAGGTTCGGGGTCACAATTATGCATTAATAGGGGAAGGTATACAAAAGTGTCTTTTTGTTTTTCGGCCTCTTATACAATTATATCATTTTTTTGGCCTATATGGTTCGATAGAATTGCAGTATCCGATAGGATATAAATAAGCATTATAGCATTAAAATTAGTCTATCGAACCTAGGATCTTATCAATGTGGTTGACCCACCTTCCCCTCTCGGATTCGAACCTGCGCCCCCAATATTGAGAATTGAATACGCCTTAAAGGGATTTTTAACCAATTCCCAGTATAACCTGCAATCCCTTCTTATATGAGTGGTCTTATTATTTTAGCCTATAATAATAATGATTCTAGGAATTTTTATTTTCATATAACCACCAAAACATTGGAGTATGTTTTTGATACACCTAAAAATGGAATGAAGATAATTAAATGTGGGGCAATAGAATCAAGAATTGTTTATTCAGTATTGCGTTCAATTTCTAATAATATTAAGTAATAAATTGTTTCCCATTGTTTTCACTCGTGTTTCTTTCAGTTACAGTTCTTATGACGATTTGCTAATTTATTTTGATAAAATAAATATATATATATATATATCATGTTTTGATCGAAAGCATTTAACTTATAAAAAATATATTATGAAAAGATCATACACTCATTTGATGATATGAAGCTGATTCGTTTTGGATATGATAAAATTTTCGTATAACTCTTCTACTCATACTTATTTTATTTTCCTACCCCCAGTGTCAATCGAACTCTTCAAAGATAACTCTTGTATATCTCCTCTCTCAAGAAAGACTGCAATATTATTATGTGTTTCTCATTACGAACGCTCACATTAATTCAAAATAAAACGCAAAGGGTTCGAGAATTGAACGATTTCATCATTTGCAGTTTACACTTATTCCAGTTAATTTATTAATTCAATTCGATGTCGTTTGAATGACGTTCATGTTTTACGAAGACACTTCGTTCAACCTATTTTTTTTATTATAAATGGGCTGAAACTTTCTCGTTCAATATTGATTCTGAGCTCTTCTAACATCGAAGGATCATTGGTGTAGGCCAGGGCATTCACGTGCCCCCATAGAATATGGCCAATAGGCGTCCAATCGACTTAATAAGGTTAGTCGATAGACTGGTCTGGTCTGAAGAGATAACAAGTGCACCAAACTTACTCTTCAATAAATAGACTGAAAAATTTACTGTTTGTGAAGAGACACTGTATTTTGATGCCCCTTATCGTCCATGTCCATATTCACATCCAGGTAAAAAAAAAGATCGGATATCATGGCGCGGTTACAATTTCTATTCACAGTAACGTGACGATTGTCATCGTCGACTAAATAGTACTGTCTAAAGACACAACGAGCATCGAACCACAAGATACAGTTAATTTTTTATGGATGTAATGACACCTCATAAATCACGTGTGCCGGCACAATATTACACGATTTTTACTTGTTAACGAAGCCATGCAGCCAAAATTGCACATCCACTAAGCCAATCAAATACAAAAGAAAAAGTGTTATAAATATTAAAATATGGCAATCTAGTCTCAACTTTTTCCCTTTACACTATATATAAATATATATATATATCTATAAAAATATATGTATGTATTTTTATAATATTTCATTTTAATGACTTACACAAACGTAAAATAACGAAGCATAGTTTAGTTTTATGCTATTGTTAAATAATAATTTATATATAATTATTTACAAGAGCAAATAAATAATAATAATGATTAGGAAAAAGTTAATGACATTAATCAACTGTCACTCATCTAAGAAATTATTGACTTTTTGCTTTGAGATAAGATCAATTAAGTAAAGTAGTTATCTACAAAAGTTAAGAAGAGCACTTACATAAAAAATGAACTTTGGACTGAGAGTAAAATTAAAGCTCCAAATTTACTTTGTCAAAGAGGATAAAGAACTAATTATTGAATGGATTAAGCAAATAAACAACGAGTTAATTTAGAAACTAAGCATGCTTCTACCTTAGGGGAGCTCGATAGCCGTGCGTGTTAAGGCGTGTTCAACTCTAAATGTTTGGGGGGGGGGGGGCGCAGGTTCGAATACTCCCGAGAGGGGATGGTCATTATTTGGTCTACTCATCGAGTAGATCCTAGGTTTCGAGTGACTAATTTTAATGCTATAATGCTTATTATATCCTGTCGGATACTGCAGTTATATCGAACCATATAAGCAAAAAAATAAACATGCTTTTACCCTATAAATTATCAAACTTGCAATCAAATATTTATTTAACCAACCACACATCAGTTAAACACCGCCCTCCTCTTAAAAATATGCTGCACCATATTTCCCCCGACCCACAAGCTCACGAATTTTAAATTCCTTTAAAATTTAAGTAATTATTTTCCAGCAAACAAGGAAAATGTGATCAGATTTACATATTTGGAGGCTTTTTCTTCTTTATTAGTTTCTTGACTTTTTATATTATGCATGAAAATGTATGCTTGTGTTCATAACATTTAAATTTATTATAATGTCTAAAAACTCCCTCCTCCTAACTATGAATGAAAAGACTTTGAACTACACTCAGGGATGAAGTCGTCCCTATTGATGAATTTTAATAATGTATGCACAATCAATTTACATAAGGCCATTATAATTGACTATTACAAACCCTTTAAAAGATAAGGGTCTCACATGTTGTGATATTTATAATTAAAAATCCTTATTAGATATATAATATACATACAATAAAGGTTCCAATCGAGCAAAATGTCAATAAAATTTATAAAGAAGGAAAAATTAACATAAAAATGGAAAATACATATGCTAAAAGGGGACGCAATAAGATCAGCTTTCCTCACATTTTAGCTGATATTGTGCCGTAACACTTTTGGATTTTCCAAAAGATGTGCCACTATGGACAGATATAGGAGAGGTTATATAGAAAAATATGTACGCTCACTTCCACACTCTTCTTAATAATTTTTCCAAGATCCCTAGGATTGAGAGGCGATTGAATAAATTGAGTCATTGTTGTATATTATTTGCTTCTAAAACCGTCACTCTACGAGGAAGAAGTCTTGGGAATGCATCGCCCATAAGGAGCAGCATGACTGGACTTTTACAGTATCAGGAGTCGGACCAGAGACAGCTGGAATTATTGATGAGTAAATGTCTCCTACACTCTAATGTATGATATCCCTCCGAATCCGAATCAATTGCCTCTGAATCCTGTCGATATGTTTTGAGTTTTATTGACCATTTTCAACATGCATAAATTTTAACTTTAATGCTTATTTACATGTTTATGTAAGAAAACTGCTTGCCTGAAATATATATATATATATATATATACATCAGGAAACGACCGGGACACTTTTTTTACCGGGACTTTAGTTTATTAGTTCCTTCGTCATTCTGAAAGTGACGACGTTTTGTTTAGAAAAGATTCTTTTATATTTAAAAATAAATTTCCAAAAAAAAGTGATGACGTTTTTTTAGAAAATATTTTTAATAATGCTAATATTCTCTTTAAAAAAACTTCGTCACTTTCAGAAGAAGAATATTAAAGTCCCGGCCCGGTGATTTTTAGACACCAGGCCGGGACGTTCAAAAAACAGCCGGGATTCGGGCTGGGCCGGGTACTCGGTCGTTTCGTGATATATATATAATTCCTGGAGTTCTTGTAATAAATAAATAAAGAATGAAGTGAATATGAGTGTCCATAGCCTTTCATATATCTGTCCATGTAGTCACATCTCTTAGAAAACCCCAGATTTTTTAGGTGAAAGAAATAAGACAAAAATAATTGAAAACACCCCTTTGCAAGGATCAAACAATATTTTATATAAAAGTATCTTATTTGATAAACCATATTACAAATTTCCTTACATCCTAAACCTACAAATAATAAACGCTTAGACGTAAAAATGACAAATGTCTGTAATTTTTCAAGTAATCATTCTCCTTATTTACTTGTTTTCCCCTTAATATGGTGCAATAAATCAAGTGAGATTTATTATCGATTGCACAAAATGTGTTTATCAGTTAAAATTTATTGATGGTCTTAAGAGGATAAGGAAAGAGCACAAGATGAAGAAAAGAGAGAAATTTGATTGCATTATCTTTTTTTAAATAGAAATCCCTTGCTTTCATCTCTGTCGTTGATCCAATATACTTACATAGATTATTAGAACTAATATTATTATTATCATAGTTTTCCTCCAAAGCCTTAATTTTGATTTATGTAAATAAAGTTTATAATGTACTATAGGAACTTGTCGGGGTTTCCTTTTGAGGCAAAAAGTTATATATATATATATATACGGTATGATCAAAAAGTATCCGACTTTTGGTTTTATTGGTCAAACGAACACAGCTATGGGGCGGGACTTGCTGTGTGGTTGGGAGCATGACTACTGCGAATGCTCATTTTTTTCTACAGCTCCAATACAAGTCAGTCGGCGTCAGGCCATTCATGATTGAACAGGTGCAAGTGAGTGTCGTCGGATTTTATTTTATTTAAAATGTCAGAAAAAGTCGAACAGCGTTATTGCATAAAATTTTGTTTTAATCTTGGTGATTCGCAAGTGGAAACAATTCGCAAGATTAAAAAGTGTTTTGGAAATGAAGGTTTGGGCACCACACAGATAAAGGAGTGGTACAACCGCTTCAAAGATGACCGCTTGTCAGTTGAAAGTGAACCACGCTCAGGGAGGCCCTCAGCATCGAAAAACGATGCCATCATTGATCAAGTGAGGAACCTGGTGATGCAGAACCGCCGAATCACGATCAGAGAACTTGTAGACGAGGTGAATATTAGTTTTGGTTCCATTCAATCAATTTTTGCTGTTCGACTTTTTCTGACATTTTAAAGAAAATAAAATCCGACGACACTCACTTGCACCTGTTCAATCATGAATGGCCTGACGCCGACTGACTTGTATTGGAGCTGTAGAAAAAAATGAGCATGCGCAGTAGTCATGCTCCCAACCACACAGCAAGTCCCGCCCCCATAGCTGTGTTCGTTTGACCAATAAATCAAAAGTCGGATACTTTTTGATCATACCTCGTATATATATATCTATATATATATATATATATATATATATATATATATATATATATATATATATATATATATGTGGTGTGTGTGTGTGTGTCACAATGCAATATAACCATAAATAAATGTACCTTGGGTTGCTTTAGACCAGTGTTTCCCAAATTTGTTAAGCTCGTGACCCCTTACAGCAGTACCAAACCTCTCATGACCCCCACGTTTATAATCCTTCAAAAATCACATTAATTGTAAGCGGCAGGGATATAATTTAAAATTATAAATATTAATCACAACAGATAAAATTAAAACTCCATTGATAAAAACTCCATTTATTATAACATTAACTGATTTATTGACATTTCAATGTGAAGAATGTAAACGCTTCTTTGCCACAAGCAAATCAATACGAGGCTCTGTATGGCTCAAGACACATCGCATGTCTGCTTCAGCATTCAACCTGTTTCTAGCCTTCGATTTTATCACCAGGAGAGTCGAGAAGCCACTTTCACATAGGTAAGTGGATGAAAAAGGAACAAGTACTTTCAGGGCAAATTTGCTGGTCTTGGGGAAAGCGGAGAGCATCTTGACCCAGCAGTTGGAGCTGTTGAGCTGTTGTTGTTCCTGAAACTCCTCTTTCGCTGCGGTGTTGTTGATGAGCTCTAAGAATTCCTCTTGTATGTCATCAGGGAGGTCATCCACAGTGCATCGGAAAGGATTGCGAGCAAGTGATAGCTGTATATTTTCATTTCTGTCAGTTTCATGGAAATAGCGTTTGAACTCTTCTTGGAGGATTGTCAAGTGTTCCTTGATCTCTTGTTGCAGCTCCTCGGCAAGTGGCTCTTCTCCGATGACATCGTTCAGACGCTGAAAGGAAGTTACATTTCCCCTTTCAACTTTCCTCTTCCAGAGAGCTAACTTGTCAAGGAAAGCCTTGATTGCATCGGTATGCATAATGATATTGGTATCTGGGCCTTGTAGTTGCCGGTTGAGTCCATTCAAAGCTTCAAAAACATCTGCCAAGTAGGCAAGACTACACTTGAATGGCCCCTGAATGTCATCTAATAACTGAACCGTTTTCTTCCCTTGAGCTGTCAGAAATATAAGCAATTCATCAAAGAGTTCAAATACACGGGCGAGAACATTACCCTTTGACAACCAACGAACAGATGTGTAGAAGAGTAGATCTTGGTGAGCAGAATCCATGTCTTGGCACAACCTACGAAAGAGCCTGGTGTTGATATGATTCACGATGCGGATCACTGTGTCCAAGATAGCTTTGAGAGGAGCAGGAAGCGTCTTGGAAGCAAGAGCCTCACGGTGGATCAGGCAGTGTGTTGTAATGATGTCTGGGTTCTTCTTTTTCACCAGTGTCATAAATCCTGACCTGGAGCCGAGCATGCTGGGAGCTCCGTCCGTACAGACACCGACCAATTTTGCCCACGAAAGATTTTCCTCTTCGAAGAAGTTTGACACTATGCTCATGATATCTTCAGCCTTTGTTGTCGTTATCAGTGGCCTGCAGAAGAGGAATTCCTCCTCCACCTGATTTCCGGAGATGAACCGAGCATAAACCAAAAGCTGAGGAAGATGTGTAACGTCTGTGGTCTCATCAAGTTGGATGGCGAAGAAGGGAGAGAGTTTGATTTTCTCTATCACCTGAGACTTGATGTCCTGCGACATGTCATCAATGCGCTGCTTAACTGTGTTGTCCGAAAGACTTATCTGATTGAGCTTGCTGGCACAATTCTGATCAAGGACAAGACGAGCAGCCTCTACCATACAAGGTTTAACGAGCTTTTCTCCAATTGTGTGTGGCTTCTTCTGCTTTGCAATAAGAAAGAAATCTGGTACGATGCCTTGACGACGTTGCTAGGTTGAAAGAGAACTCCTGTTCCATGATCCAATCTCGACCGTTTGAGCTGATGTTCCTTGATTTTGAAGTATGCCAGATCCTTCTTGGCCAGTTCCGAATGAACTTTGGTGAGATGTTCCTTCAGCTTGAACGGCTTCATGCTCTCATTAGCAAGTGTCTTCTTGCATATGACGCACTGTGGCACCTGCATGCCATTGTTCACTGTAAATGTGAAGCCGAAGCTGAGAAAACTCTCGTTGTATGTGCGCTTCTTTGACATCTGGAAACAAAAACAAAAAGAATCGTACGGCAAAACATAATATATCAATCGTTAATCGCTGCTCAAAATTGATCACCAAAATTATAAGAGCGATATAAAAAATATGAGCAAACAGAAAGAATAAAAAAGTAACATGAAACGCAATTATTATTTGATAACTTGAAAACGTTCATAATACTCATATCATTTAATAATATTATTTAAAATACATAATGACAAGCGAGCAAAATAATACAAAACGGAATTGGTTCGGGGATCACCTTTTTAGAAATATAACAAACTGAAACATACGTTACCTCATATGGGACAGAGACGTTTCAAATTTAATCAGAAAAATTCTTGAATAACACCAAACGAATCACATAAAGATAAAGTGTGCACGAATCACTTATTAACGCACAGCACTAACCACTTAAAAACTGTTCTCACCCCACTGGCTCTTACACCTGCGGAAGGCTCTGAAACGACTCTCCCACTTTTCCGTCAGCCTTCCTTTTATATCGGGCTGATATGACTCCCTCAGATGACGCGAACCAGTCAGCCAGCGCATCATTTCCGCACGCCCGATGCAACGCACGACACATACACACGCGCATACATACCATGACGCTTATTTCTTCGCTCGTGCATCACATCGCGCTCTCGTTTACACAACTAACATTAATTTATGAATATTATTTCGCCGCTGAATGTAGTACATACAGTTGTTAGACCCTTCATGACCCCCAGAAAAAAAAACATGTAGCAGTTTGACTACTCAATGACGTCACCGGAGAACGATTATATATATATATATATATATTATATATATATATATATATAATATAATATATATATATATATATATATATATATATATATATATATAATATAATATATAATATATATATATATATATATATGATATAATATATATATATAATATATATATATATATTGGTTCTCCAGTGACGTCATTGAGTAGTTACACTGCTTGGATTACATGTTTGTTTTTGTATTGCCTAAACCTTATTATACAGACCTTGGTAGATACTTCTTCTAGCTATACATAAATTATCCAAGTCCTGACATTTAGCAAAAAGTGTTAACATACTTTTGTCTTAGAAATTGCATTGTAGCACTATAACAACTTTATCGAATAGATCTTCAATCCTTTTCTTGGAGGGGGAGTCTTTAAGTGTGTGTGTGTTTCTACAGATTCTGTGCGTACAAACCCCCGTCCAAGAGTCAAGCATACTTCTTCAACTGAGCATTCAAATTGAGTTCAACATGCTAAAACCATTTGATTTATTAGAAATTAAATTAAAATATCAACAAAAAATATGTATTAACCATACAATATATAGTCACATATATACAATATATGATGCAAGCATGAGTTAAAAAGGCATTTACGTATCATTAACATCAACTGGGAACGCTGCGGTGAGATTTGCTAAATACCCCTTCATGCTCTGAGAAGACGCCTGAAATCATCTGTACAACTATAATGAATTTTTAGTAAATTTTTTAACTTATATGTTTTGTATTTACTAAGAACCAATTTAATTCAGCATTTAAAATACTATTTTTTAGGTCTTTTTCAATTGTAACTGAGGATACAAAATAATAAAGGCGGTAGAATTGTGTAAAAGTAATACATAAATAAACATTATAGCTTAAAATAAACATTATAGTTTAAAAATAAACATATTATTATTAAAAAATAAAATTATAGTTTAAAATAAACATTATAGTTTAAAAATAAACATTATAGTTAAAAATAAACATTATACTTTAAAAATAAACATTGTACTTTAAAAATAAACACTATACTTTAAAAATAACACTATACTTTAAAAATAAACATTATAGTTTAAAAATAAACATTATTGTTTAAAATAAAATACAATTTAACATGAAATTAATGTTATTATGAAAGAAAAAATGTAATTTAATTTTTTTGTGTTACCAATATTATCCGATTCGAAATATATTATTAGTCCTCTGGTAAAGTCCTATGGTAATGACAATATCCTTATGATGCCTCCGAGAACAAATAATGATGCTGTCCCTTGCAAAGAAAAAAATCAAATCTATGTATTTTGATGTGGTGCTTTTCATTAAAAATAAAATGGTGCTATGACGTTCATACCACTTTTGGAACTTTTATTTACAACTTTTTCTATAGTAATGAAACTGCATCATTAAGCAAACCATAATATGGTGGGTTGAATGCATTAAGCCATAAGTCGTTGACTTAGAAAAAATATACTTTCAAAAGTGTATATTGAAACCATCAAAACAGGATATTTAATTTGTTCCACTTCATGAATTTGTGGATCATTATCCAAGTTCATCAGCATTAACGATAAAAAAACCTTAATTCCATTGGTTTTTCTTCAAAGAGCATCAAAAAGCATTTATGATTGATAGTATGCCTTCCATTCAATGTCTGAGAGTACATGCCTCGTTTACTTGCGAGGAGAAGAGGAAGAAAATAAGTAATGAATTATATTAATCAAGCATTAGGGTCGGTACATTTTATTATTATACACTACCTATATATGTACTGCAAACCTCTTTATCAAAAAGAAATTGAAGACGCTAATGATATATTTGAAAAGGAAATAAAAAACATTAACATAAGTAATTATAGACCAATGAATGAATGATTTAAACTTCAAAACCAAAATAGGATTTGACAAATTTTTAAATAAATAATATTATTTTTTATATTATTCTGTCAAAGTCTCCAAATATCACCAAATTAAAGATTTTAATTGAAAAGCGCAGAGAGATGATGGTTTTTTTCTTGCCACAGTGGCCATATATTTCAACAAATTAAACCAAAGATATACAAAAAGATTTGTATAGATACGCAGTGAATAAATGAACAATAAAGAACAATTATTTAAATGAAACAAATATATAAAAACATTCAAATAATTTAGAAACAATCATTTTAATAAAGGCAATTCAATAAAAATTCATATATGTAATAATTTTGTTGAGTTAAAGCAATTGGAATGATAAAAGAAAGATCTTTGTTATTAGCTGTTCGCATTTTGTATAATATGTTTTGGACTTTTGTTATGACAGCGTCACATTTGGCATTCCTTGTGAGCGCCAGAAAATTTTCCTTAGAAGTTTTGATCTTGTGGTTGAGTTGGGGAGTATATTTTGTGTTGTTTATAGTGAAGATCCCTACTATCAATACCATTGCGCGGAAATATGTGGGGGATCTGGTACGATTTTATCCGTCTTGCTCCGCTTTACGTCTCCAATTTATACAACAGATTAACAGGCAGTACAGTAAATTTGCCAAAAAAACAAAAAAAAAATTATATTCAATCTTTATTAATTTATTAGATGCGACATTATTATTTGTTATGTCCTATTTTTAATTACAATTTGTATCCTTAAAGTTTTTTAATGTGTCGTAATTTTAGGCATAATAAAACTTCGGACGTAAAAACACTTGATAACTATATTCTCACTGATTTATAATGCCGCCAATACATATAATATATATATATATATATATATATATTATAATATATATATATATATATATATATATATATATATATCTATATATATATATACAAACTCCCTACAAGTGATGAGACGGCCCAGAGTGATGAACCGGTCCAGTTCACGGTTCGAACTCTTGCTACCTTAAATAATGAATTTTTGTAGATAGTGCTGCTAGATTTTGTATTAGATATTTGATTTAAAAGTATAATGTTTATAATATATATATATATATATATACCTACATATATATTTATAAGTAATATCTCTATATCAATTAAGTTTATAAGAATCTGTTTTGATTTTTTTTTTGATATATTGATTGTTGAATGATTTGTTGTGTTTCTCTAAAAATGAATAAACTTGTTGTACGCGTGTACAAAAAAAATTAAGTTATATATATATATATATATATATATATATATATATATAGAAAAGGTCGTTTTACCATGACAACAATGATTTTATAAAATCCTCTTTTTACAAAAGGAGTACATTTATTAAATATTTAGTTAATAAAGCATAAGGACTATTACCATGAAGACGTTGTTAAGCGTTTAAAATATTCTATAAGCCTTATTTTGGCTTCAGTCTCTTTGTATATAATATACCTTTATAAAATACATCTAGACTCAAATGTGAAGGGAATTGAAATAATATTTGATTTAATAATTGATTTTGTACGTTCCAGTTTTAATTTCATTTTAGATTGCTTTGCGAATGGGGTTTCCTGTTTCTGTATTTTTTTTCAAATGCATATATTGCAAATCATCTAGAAACTTGCAAAATACTTCGAATAGAATTTTGAATCCGAATACTCTCATTGTCTTATAAAAAGTTTTTTTAGTGTTGTACTTTTTTTATTACCCAGTTTAAATGACAAGTCAACGCTTCAAATTACTGCATTAAGTTTTCGCCTATTTTTATTTCAACTCACTATGAATTTTATTTAACTTTATTGATGCTTTTAAAAAATGGATCCCTACATATTTTATAATAAATACATATAGTTTTCTAAATACGTAACAAATAGACCCTGTGCCTTGGAATGGTTTCAAACAGTTTTTAAACTAAAAGTCATAAGTTTGTGTACAATCACCTGAATCTCTTTTCGGGCTAAGTGTTACGTCTTTAACGTTTTAGTGAATACTGTTCTTCAAATGTTTTAAACAGGTTTTCTCTAAACCCTTATATTGTGTTAGAAAGCTGTTTACACCTGTGGTGTTCGCGGGTCAATTTGACCCGTGATTTGAAAATGCTTTAAAATACTTAAAATCACCAGTTTTCTTCCAATATTGTTTTTCAAGTCATTGTTGGCTTAGTATACATTCATATAAATGGAACCAGTGTGGGAAATTTCTTTAGTTGGCTCCACAGACACAGTGTTTTAAAATGTACCACTCGTGTAAAATGTGTGTGTGTGCCTGAATGCGCTTTCTATATGTGTCTGTCTGTGCATGTGAAAGAAGCCTGTTTGGTGTGTGTGTGTGTGGGCCATAACTGGGCATATTGGGCCACAATTGATCCTCAGAGCAACCCATAGCTTTTAGGTGATGCATAAAACAGCCAGTATTCTCTGCCGGGTCATTTTTGACCCGTAACACCACAGATGTAACTTTTTTTTTGGAGACCTTTATAATTTACTAAAATGGTGAAAAATGATATTTCTGCATTCAATCGGGTGTGTCTGAGGATAGATGAAGCCTCATTCCAGAGCAAAAAAGCAAATGGTAGTTTTTACACATTCAAACTAGAAAACGGGTCAATTTTGACCCTAACACAATAGAAGGGCTAAATGGAAAAAGTATAATATGTACCACTCATCCAATAAATTTACCAATAATAATTAATTTAGATTCATTATTTAATGTTTCATTTGAAAGTTTGAACTTACACACTGGGGCTACATCTTTCATTTTGAAAGTTTGAACTTACACACCGGGGTGTTACATCTTTCATTCATTGAATTTGAGCGTTTATATTGAACTCCTTCAATTGTTATATCAGTATAGAATTAAGAGATGACAATTGTTTTGCCATTTAATTTATTATTAATATTTATCCCCATATAAAGGGATTAGTAGATGATATTTCTTTTGATATAGGAATAGTCTAACAATATTATTAAAATTTAGCTTGCGTACGATTTTTGTCCCATACAGATTATAATATTAAAAAACATAATATTATAATGGTCTTTTTATCGTTATAGGTAAGTAGGGACATTTGTGGATAATATTTTTCGTTTGTCATATACCATACACGATATTTTAAGGTAAATATAGATTCTCACCCATATGAAGCTAAATATTCCCAAAATAATTATTTTAAAGGTATTATATTATTTAAAAAATATTTGTCAATTAGTATATATGAGATTCCTCATTTCTATTAAGCTTTTTAATTAACGTTAATTGTATTAAGCAGGTTTTAATACAACAACTAGTATTACAGTTTTTAAAATCCAGAATAAAACAATCCTAATTTAAAGCTGCATTACATATATATATATATATATATATATATGTTTCAATTGACATCATCTGCTTGCATAAAAGTATGGTATAAAATTAAATGAAGAAAAATTATTTTAAAATGTAATTATAAATTCTAATTTATTTCTCTCGACGTGTTAAATAATTATTATTTGAAAAGAAGATAATGCATCCATGAATCCTATTTAATTATTTAAAAAGGAATATTTCCCTACTTTACGTGAAGAAAAAGTCAATTTCAATAAATATTAAGATATGATAAATTTTCTATAAAATATTACGATGTCGTTAAATATTCCATACACTTTAATACTCATAAAATACATTTCACAAAGTTAAATTTGAATAAATTGCTATATTTTATCAGCGCTGTAAGATTTTTTTATTCGTAAATGTTGAAGATAATTTAATTCGAGTACGGGCCTGAATGTTTAAATAATGGCTGTCTCAGGACGTGGCATAAGCTGATTTAGATACTCTGGTGATAACCAAGGTGAAAGAGGCTAATTAAAGGTCGGAAAAAGTAAGAATAGGAGCTGAGTAACGGATGCCTTTATTTCAAACCAATGATAAATTTTAAGAAGACTCACAGCATGACGTCATCGCTAAAGATAAAAAAGTGGTGATTTCTAAACATGATGGGTTGAACGAAAGGGAAAATAATAATAATAACAGTTGGTACCTTAGTACCGGCTGTTGAGATGTGATCATCAAATCAAGATAAGAAAAATCACCCCTAAAAATACTCATTGTCTCTTTTTCATGGGCCTGGATAAATGACTTCCTTGTCGAATCCTATGAAGTGACTCCTCTTCATCCAATAAATCAATATTAAATTAACAAAGCAACTGCTCATACTCCAGAAAGAAGAATGTTATTTGTTTACATCATCATATTTGTCGATAAATGGACCCTCACTCTGAATATCCCGACGTAGAAAATATAGAAAGTAGTGTATTATCAAATGAAAACATCATGTCACTTGGTGAGTTTTTAAGAACATTATTTTGGTAATCTCTATTCATAGCTTGAAAAAACATCTTTATATTTTGAAGCAATGATGATGATCTTAAACTGACTCTGCACTTAAGGATTAACAGTTTTTACTGTTTATTTTTGAAGTTTAGTGGTTCTTTGGGTTCCTACTTGACACCTTTCGTTGCCAATTCCGCTTATTATAAGCGACTTTGGGCTTGTTTTTTTTTTGGGAAGTCGCGGGTCGCGGTTTTTTGGGCTTCTCCTCCCAGACCTGTGGCTTGTTTTGGGTTTGCTGGCAGTGCTGCTCGGCTACGCACACACACTCTATTTCAGAAGCCGCGGGAAATGTAAACAATCATTGCAGCGCAAACACAGCTACGTAATGAATCATCCTACTGATGATAGACTACTGTATCACACACACCCCCTTAGACACACCCCCGGGAATTTGAACAAATCACAGGAGCTGTTCTCGGCTACGTAATGATGTACTGTACAGTGTAATCTGATACTGCAGCCTACGTTACAGAGTAATCTGATACTGTACGCACACATGCCCGGGAAATTTTAACGAATCACATCTGCGCAAACACAGAAACACAACTACGTAATGATCATACACTGTACCTACATACTGTAAGCACCACACCCCCTTTCAATAAACAGGAAGATGAAAATCGATTAGCTTTGAATGAAAGAACGTGGATTGAATGATTAGCCAATATGTCATTGTCAAAGTGGGCCAAATACGGGAAAAAGTACAACACGGATTGGGAGAAGGAGCGCGGCATAAAGGAGTGGATCAAAGCGCACCCGGTTGATGACTCAAAGGCTCTGTGCCGTTTTTGTAAGTCCGAAATTCGCGCACACCATGCTGACCTTCTCCAGCATGCGGCAACAAATAAGCATCAGAAAAATGCTAAGCCCTTATCATCCATGAGGCTCACCAACTTTGGGGTGACCGTGGAGAAAAGAACGAGTCTCAGCAAATCAAAGAGCCTGCCATACAGCCATCACAAACGTGGATCACCTGGGAGAGTTGATTCAAGCCACATTCGACCCCAGCATAAAATTACATCGTACAAAATGCACGGCCATAATTAATCATGTGATTGCTCCCTGTATGTTCCGCGAATTCCTGGCCGACATAGGAGAAAAGCAGTACTCTTTGGTTATTGACGAGAGCACTGATGTCGCGGCCACGAAGCAGTTGTGCGTCGTGGTCCGCTATTTCAGTACCAAACTCACAAAGATCGTGTCCTCCTTCCTGGGATTGGTCAGTCTCAGTGGGGAGACAGCTGAGGCCATAGCATCCACCTTGGTGACTTTCTTAAGAGGAGTGGGATTGGATGTGAAGAGGTGCATTGGTGTGGGCACGGATGGTTGTAGTGTCATGGTGGGGAAGAATGACTCCGTCTTTACGCACCTCCAGAAAGTCAACCCACAAATCCAGCTGTTGAAGTGTGTCTGCCACTTGATCCAGCTGTGTGTGAGCAAGGCCGTGGAGACACTGCCACGGAACCTTGAGTACCTGGTGGCCCACTCCTACAGCTGGTTCTCACACAGCGCTGTCCAAAACGTACGCCAAAGTCTACGGTCTAATCAATCCCGGCGAAACACCACTTATGTATGTACAGATGTCGAGCACGCGTTGGCTTTCCATCCACGACTACTGCGCTTGTATCCTCAGTCAATGGGATGAGCTGAAGCTTCATTTTCAGTTGAGCAAAGATTCCCAGCGGTGCTACGATGCGGAAATTATTTTCCAGATGTATAGTGACCCCGTCAACAAGCTCTCATGCCCTTTCTGCAGGAGTTCAACTGGATCAACAAATTGTTCCAGCAGGACAGTGGCAATCCATTTAAAATGCTGAAGTGCCTGTTGGAATTCTTCCGCTCTCTACTTGCGCGAGTGGTGAGACCGGAGCGTATCCCAACATCTGACAGCGATCTCCTGTCAGTGAGCATCACCTCTGATACACTGCTGCCAGTGGGTGCTGTAAACTATGGCATCATTGTCATGATGGCGCTGGAGGAGGCTCGGATGGACAGTGTGGTGGAAATGTCATTCAAAGGCAGATGCAGAGATTTCGTAGTGGAGGCCTGCAGGCAGGTCCAGAATAGCTCCCTGCCAACGTCCATGTCTGGAAGTCCATGACTGCATGCAGCCCAAGATCCATCTTACCTCAAAGAAAAGCTCCCCTGAATACCATCTCTGTGTTGCCGCTCTACGTGGGTGACTTGGCTGCGCTTGAGACACAGTACATGGACGACCACGGACGACTGCCACGCAGAGGCCTTCTAGGTTGAGGTATTCAACTATCACGACAGCAGCGGAGAGCAGGCTTTCCGAGACCTTGCTCAGTTTGCGTTGTTTCTGCTCGCCATGCCAATGAGCAACGCAGATGTGGAGCGGGTGTTTTTCTCAGATGGCCTTGGTAAAGAGTAAACTCTGCAACAGAATGGGGCAGGAAACGCTCAGCAGCATCCTGCATGTGAGGTATGGCCTGCGCTGGCAGGGAAAATGCTGCAGAGACTTTGAGCCAACGGCAGACATGCTGTTGCGGTTCAATAGCCGTATGTATGTAGAAGAAGAAAAGCAGACCGCTGCCGATGGTTCTGGCGATGCCGATGGGTGCTTCTGAATGGCATCTCTCTCTCTCTCTGATGATGATACTGCGTTCCCTCACCAAGGAATACACGTGCCCCCCCCCCCCCCCCTACACGTGAAGTTAATTAAAGGACACCGTTCACATTACATTTTGTGCGTGTTTATTCTTCAATTGCCTGTTCATCATGGGTTAGCTTGGTAATGTTTTAATTGATTTGCATGTGAAATTATATTGTGCAAAATAATAATAAAAATGTTAAGACCATTTAACCTATGCTCATAGCATGGGTATCCTCATCAAAACCTTCATAAGAATATAGCATAGGCCTAGGCTATATCTATATATATTAAATACATAATAAATGAAATATAAATACTATAATAACAAATTAATATATTAAAACAGTTGCCGAATAGGCTATTTCTTCCCGCTGTGGTTGCTTGTTTTGGGCTTGTTTGCAGAGTACGAGTTGCTTTTTTGGGCTTGTTTTCAGAGGAGGAGTTGCTTGTTTTTCTCGCGGATCTGGCAACACTGCTTTCTGACTTGTGTGTCAATTTTTTCTTTAAAATTCACTCTTGAAGATAATTTTTGAAAATATATTGAGCTCAAAATAATACACACAAATATAGGTATATATATATATTATTACAAACTGCTCGTGGGATTCCTATTATATGTAGTTGTAAATCATTTACATTATTTTTTAAACATGATTTTAAATATATATACCAAAAATGGCATATAACGAATCTCGATCGATAACTTCGAGACCGATGGGAAAGTCTTTACCCCGCCGGTTTGCCCTGTGTGGGAGGAGACGATGAAACCCTTATCCACCGAATCTGCGCTGTCCCCAAACGAGGATGGAGATAGACGAACCGGCGAGGAGATGTAAAGAAGTAAAAAATCCAAGGAGGAGTATCTTCTAAGAGCTTTTTTGCTCTTGTATAAATTTAATTTATTGCAATAAAGGTTAGCTCTTAGACAGTTTATTACGGCTGATACCGGATTGAGTTCGGTGTGGTGGGGCTGATCTAGGAGCTACACAAAAAAAAAACTTAGAGACGATCTTCATGTACCCGAGAATTGAATTCAACAAGGAAAAATGGTATAATAATACCAAAAATGCATACAAACTGCATTTTATGTTATCAAATGAGTTGGAAATAAATCTTCACTCTTTAAAGGAACTTTTAAAAGTTGATACATCTTAATTTTGGTTCATTTGATATCCTCAGAATATTATTTATTTACATAATTTGAAGTAGTTCAAAGTAGGAACACCACAATACATCAAAGCTATTTTCACACAGTGAAGAGCAAAGGGTAGTAGAGCTAAACAATATAAATGATTTTTCCTTGCAATTGTGCAAATGGAGGCATACATCAAAGCACGTCAAATTTCAAATTGATTTTGCTTTGTTTGTCGAGTCATTTCACATGAAAATAAGGGTAATGAAATAATGCTGCTCTTGAATAATGGTGTACATACAATTTCTTTTTTTTTGTGCATACAAAAAAATTAAATAAATATCCTTATTGTAACTTTAAAAAGTTAAAAAAAATGCATTTAACACTAGTTGGACGAGCGGGTTATTTTAACCCGCAATTTTTTTTCAAGAGCTGTTTTTTTTACATTATCCTACTTACATGTCCCATTTTTTTTTACTTTTAATGTATATATAAGAACTATATGTGTTTTAATTTTAACACTGTATCTATATTAATCACGAATTTATTTGCACTTATACCTAGAAAGACGAGCGGGTCATTTGACCCCGCGCATATAAAAATTAAAATAAACGTTAAATATTATGACATACTGTGTGTACGGGTTACAAAGTTGTAACGGGCGGTGTATATATTTCGTTAAACATCAGCAACTCCAACGAATTAGCATGTTTGGAAAAGTGTTACCTATTCTCATGTAAATAGAGTAGAGCAGCTTTTGCTTCATCTCGGAGCTTTTGTGCTAACAACATGCCAACATGTCACCAAGAAAACGTTTCAATGTCGACGAAATTCAACAACTTCTTTTAGCCACCCCATTGGATGAAATAGAACCGACCCGAATTAGAAGAAAAAATCTCCCTAGATCAAATTTTTGAAGGCGTTTCTTCATGAAATAACAGTCCTGAAGAATAAGAATTTGACCCTCTCTGTAACGAAGCCAAGCCCAGCAAAATTGTCGTCTGTGTGTCAATCTCTACTGGTCCGAAGAAGCTTCCTGAATCAGTAGAATATTATAACCAAACAAGTATGGAGTTGATTTTGATCGAAAGGCGAGATTATACAGCACCAAAGTATCTTCTCGTCGTTGACCGCTGCAGGTTGTGTACTACAAAGATGTAACCAGTTAGTAGTTATTAGTAATTATATATTTCAGGGAACCTAAAATCAAGAACAAAGCTTCGTCTATAAAAATTCCTTGTTCCATTGTCGAGCTACTAATAACATTTTAAAAAAAACACAGCAATAAATTTTAAATAAATAATAAATACTTTAAATGAATAAAAAATCCCGGACGAGATTTAAAATTTGACTAGGAATCAGCTCCACGAGCCCACCTTCCTAATATTTTTGCATGTTGCCGTGCTTCCACTAAAGTTTGTGCGTCGCGAAGGTCCGGGGATGAACTCCAGGCATCTGCCATGTTCTTGGCGGCCACACTCCGCGACGTTGAGGCTTTCTTTAGATTGAGAGCTGCCCCTCTCTTCTTCGTCGTGACCGACAAGCAGTTCGGCGAGTGGGAAGGTGGAGTCATTGGAGACCTTCCAGACTGCCATTGCTGATTGGGAGGTGACAACCTCGTTCACCGTTGGGAGGCCGCAACGGTCCAAGAGGTCCGACGCCCTGATCCGGTCACTTCGCCGCACTCCATCAACGTTCGAGCCAGGTCGTAGAGGGTGATCTGAACCGCAGCGTTGTCTCCCGCACCGGGTTCGCGCCTGCTCTGGTCTTGATAACCCTGGGAACGCCGGGTGACCCACGCGCAGACATTGAGCTTTCCAATAACGAGTGCTCTTGCAATCTCGTTAGGGAGCTTGCTCTTGGGAGGACGGACGCAAGCCTGCGGATTGCACCGTTCTCCTCCTAAGCTCGTTCAGCACGTTGGCATGGTGAGTGCCGAACGCCCCATTCCTGTCGATCTCGACCCCTAGCAATCCCAGCGTGCCAATGGTTTGAGTATTCTTAAGGTGCAGCATTTGAGTTTTTTCGACATTCAAATGGAGTGCGTTGTCCCTGGAGTACTCAACCAGGTCTTCCTCTAGAGCCCTGGTGGCAGCCTTCACGTCGTAACTTGTTAACTTTTCAAGACGATATTATATAATAAAATTAATATCCGAACAAAAATACTTGCTGAAGAATGTTCCGAAGTTTAGGAAGAATCTGATTCTGATTATATCCTCCTATTGCCAAATGAACTGTACATGAAAATCTAGGAACAAAAAAAAAAACTTTCTGGAAGATGTAAGCACCCTGTTTGTAGAAAATGTGCATCGCTCACAAGAGTAATATAAGAAATGTTAGTACGCATTATATTGTATTTTTCGGCACCAATGTAGAGTAACCAATGGTTACTAACCATGTTATTGTGACATAATGTCCACTATAAAAGGATATATTAATATATATAGTAACAAAAGGACTATAGTGAAAACCTTGTTTTAATGCAAATAATGAAAATACTTCAAATCTATAACTTAAATTCTAACACTATTGTAACCTGAATTACATTCAAACAATGCAAAATATATTTAAAATGCATGATAAATCCTTGAAAAGCATTATATAAAACATAGCTCTAATAAACCGTATGCTAAAAATAAAGGACTTTTTTAAGCGGGTTGAAATAACCCGCTCCGTCCACCGAGGTAGTAGTATGACTGCCGTCCATCTAGTGTTAAATGCCTTGAAAAATTAAAACTATATAACTAAATGCAATGACTTTAGTTGTTGTTGTTGTATGATTTATTACGGAATTAATATAACTCTAGCCTTCATAGCTACTAAAAAACATATATCTTTATAAACAAATAAATAATTATACAAAAAAAATATTAACGTAAAAAATAACATTTTTTCAATAATTAGATTAACTTAAGGAGCTATAAGGATCTAGGCAGCCCTGCAATTGTCTTTGCTACCCTCCGAGCACTTGATAAAGTGCATGCCTCTCTTAATGGCTGTGACACGCTCCAGGCCTTTGAAAGGTTAACAGCAGCGACAAGGCTGGTAGAAAGGGTTTCTTGAGGCATATTGGTGCACTACGGGTGCGTCATCGAAGCCCTCAGTGGCAAGTTAATATTTAATAAAATCACAGCTTTAAAAGCAATGTTCTCAAACATCAAATATGTTTTTTTGTTCTTCCAAGAATGACACATGATTTTTATTACATTTTAAAATCATGTTTTCAATAAAATGGGCAGGAAGAAATGTATTTACATGATTAACTATAGTGTTAAGAAAGGTTATACGCCCAAAAATGTTTGTACAATATTTAAAAAAATAAAGTGCAGTATAAAAGCTATTTTTACGCATCTATAAAAACTAGGTTTTTTGGGGTGAATCTTGACTTAAAGGAGGTTCGCTTTTATTTATTTATATTCCAGTACTTAGGCCCGTTATATATAGATCTTGATTCAAAAGGAGTTCTAGGGATGATAAAAAGTCGGTATTTAATGTATATTAAGTTTTATTGTCCCTATTTTTTTATAAATGAAATAGATAAATTTGTTGACGTTCGCAAAAAATTGTCGTCCATCGTTTGTTTGTCGTTTACCAAAGTTATCGTTCGTCGTTCATCTTTAATTTTAAATTGAATCGTTCATTTTTTTGGGTTCGTCATTCTGAAAAAAATTGACGATGTTTTTATAGAAAAATAATGTATTCTCGCCATAAAATCTTTGTCTTTTTTGGTGCAAAAATTGGTGAAATCAACAAGTGTTTGGACATCAATATAGAATCGGACAATAGCCATTAGGATATATTTCTTTATATCCCTCGATATATAAAATGACTTCATATCTCATAGCATCCCCTGTATTATAAAGGAATTGTTAATGTGGGTTGATCGTTACAAAGTGTTTTTTATATACAGTTTCCAAAGTTATTCCTTGGAAAGACTCATCCCAAGTGTCTAAAGACTATAAAAATGCATGGAAGCCAGAAAGCAGTAAAGTATTTGCGTACAAAATAAAGTATAAGTCTTAAATCCCAATACAATAGAACAAATAAAAGACTGTGTAAAGAAATAATGAAGAGATGATTCTTCGTGCAGATTCATTTGTTTTTCTTTCGAGGAAAAATCATTCTTTGAATAAAATGATGCAGATATTTTTGCATTGATATAACTTAATACAAAACAGGGCCCCACCTCTAAGTGTCAAGCTACTTATCTAAGGAAATAATGAGAAATGGTCTCATTGGTAGAATATGATAAGCTAACCTATGATAAGCAAACATTTTGTGCTCATCTTTATTTCTCTTTGTCAAATTATTTAACTTGCTTGCTTTAAATTACAATATCCTAATTTCATTAAAATTATTTCATAAATTTTATCTATAAAAAGCAACATTAAACAAAAAAAATAATACACTCTCTGTAAAATCATTTTTCTCTATGAAAGATTATCTTCTGGTTTCTCTTATTTGGTATTGTTATGAAGTAATCGAATTATATATATATATATATATATATAGATATATATATATATAGTATATAGACGTCCAAAAAAACCCACTTTTTTAGTTCTTTTACATGTACCCAGCGATTTGGTTCATTTTTTGATGCTGAAAACGAGTATCTAAATAAAAAATCTCTAGCATTGTTAGAAATCGGACGTCACTGGTGTCAAAGGTTTCGTATGAAGCAAAACTTTTGGTTAGTACTTATTTGAAAAAAACTAGTTTTACAAAATTTAGCTATGATCAATTAATGACTTTGTTATTTTTTTGTAAATTTTCGTCAAATAGTATTTAGTGCCAATAAATGAACATAAGTGCTGACGCACTAACCATTTTTTAAATAACAGCTCCTACTAGGGTTCTTTATAGTTTCAAGAAGGAAAAAGAAAAAGAGGGTAAGCATGTTGATGTTTTAAGTTATCTTGTTAATACGTTTTTAAAACGACTAATGATAGTAGATTTTTCCAATCGAATCCCAATCTACTCCCTCTGAATCCTCTCATCAGTATTGATACCAATTCTTGTAATTTTGTTTTCTCAAAATACAGTTTTCAATGGAAATGTCATTATGGTAATCTCATGAATTCGCCAATAGACCTTTTGTTCAACATATATTATATTATTATTATTATTTTTATAAATAAATTATTATATAATAATATATTATA
>CP045904.1:8911424-8929714 GCA_013387185.1 Caligus rogercresseyi | reverse complement strand
TTTTTTAATCTATATGGCTTAACGTCATTAATCAAGATTAGTAATAAATATTAATGCTTAGTAATGTGCATTGAAAGATGCACCTAATATTCTTTAACTCAAAGCTTTCTTTGGCAATAATTCCATATTTTTTATATAATTTTTATAATCAGTTTACTTTTATGCACAGCATAATGGCAGATAACCTTAAAATATATCATAATTATAATATTCATGTCCATGTAAAGTAATATTATGACATGGTTATTTGGACTTAGATGAACTCTTGAAAAGACTTGTTTTATTTTTATTAGAATATATAGTAATATTGTTCCCGTACCAAGGTATTTTGTTTTATTTATATTAAAAGTGCTTTTTACATGGACGCAAAGAATAAATCAGTCCTTCGTTGGAATCCATGACCAGCGAACTTCAAATTTCTACAAATTGCATCATAGCATTGCAAGGATTGCGGTAGATTATATATTGACACTTTACATAACTTTGTGGATTGTCAGGATGTCTCTATGTTGAAGAAATTCGTTTCCTAAAAACGTCAGAGGTCTGGATAGTTGTAGGGAGGGATATTTAAAGGCCGTTGTGCTTTTTGGACTTTAACTCTTAAGAAATATTATGTATTAACGGCAAATCACGGATTGCCAGTTCTTTAACAAAACGGGAGTGCGTGAAACCAACGGACCTAAGAGCAATTTTGGTATCAGCTGCAGCCAGATATGCTGCTCAAAATTCCGTCTGTTCGCAACGATTCGTGGACCATGCTTCAGAGGAAGCCAAATATTTCCCATCAAGTTCACTATCTCATTTGAAGATTTTACGTCGCATTCTTAAAACTTCAAAATGATATTTTTATAATAATGGATTATCGTTTTTTTAAAGTATATTAAGTGCTTTTTTATAGTAATTTTTATTATTTGATTATGTTCAGTCATTGTTATAATTGGTGTCAGTCTGCTCCGAAGTAATAATTTTATAATAAAATGTCTATTTTTGTTGTGTTTTTAACACAATAACTTTTACAAAAATAGAACTGAAAAAAGTGATTTGCTCCTAACATGTATGATTCTAATATTGTGAAGGTTAACGTTACATGTTATCGTATATAACTGGCACCATATATATATATAAGTATAGGTGTTGATTGATCGAGCTAAATAATAAAATCCAATTGATATCTAATGTATTCTATCTTTGCATAGAAAACTTTTATTATTTATAACAAAAAAAACTAATTTACAATCCACGTTTTGGAGTAATAAATAAATAATTATGTTAGCTGTATAGGAAACTACTCGGATGATTGGAGAGATATTTATATCCTTTATATATATATTATTAAATCGGTAATCTATGAGGCCTTGAGTATTGCAGATGAAAAAAAGAAAAATATTGTACGCATGGAAAATTAAAAACTGCAGAGATTGTGCTGCATTTCTGAGTAATTGTTATGTAAGAGGTTAATTAGAACAACATACTTTGGTCTGCATAAGTTGATTCTTTGAAGGAAAAAACCTCTTTAATTTTATTTTATTATAAATTGCGTGTCTGGCTTTTTAGTTAGAATTTTCCATGTTAGCTACTCAATATCGCTGGTTTAGACTTTCACTGCTCAAGGAATAAATATTCCTTTCTTTTTGCCTTTGTTTCATCATTTGCTGACGCCACATTGCTCTTATATCCTCTTATTCAGATTATTTTGAAGCCATTTAATATGCAGTTCGGTGAATTTGTTCAATGAAAATATACGTGGAAATATAAAAAAATGCAGTTGCCTTTAAAAAATAGGGCATCACTTCAAATTTAGCTGTTGAGGTGAGAATATCAGGCCTTATATAATAAATAATATCCTTCAGAACTTGATGTCTATTATCTTATGAGCCTCAATAAATGTTTTTTAAGCAAAAAACTCTTACAAAAGTTCTTAGCAATTTTAATTTTATAACACAACTTTTCACGCTCAGGGGAAAACTTAATCAGTTTTTTGTGTTGGAGGAAGAGACTTGAAATATTTTATGATCCTTCCGGCGTACGCTCACGCTTATCTTTTCTCCGACAAGCGGATTTTCAAAGATAAGCCTGCTAACAAGGATATGTTTCTTACATCGAATGAATGCAGGGGCTCATAGGAGTTAAAAAAACCGCCCGAAATCATCCTTGGAGCAGTGAATTACATTCCACCGTAGATATCAAGTTATGATTGAAGAAACCATTTTTTCCATTTAAAGGGGAATACCAAGGTGATTAAAATATTTTTGCATATTTCTATCAACCTCTCGTTTATCAAATGGAGGAAACATTTTCATGTGCCATGGTTTTGAGAGAATTTGTTCCCGTCCTTTTGAACGGATACATAAATCGCCCATCCGAATATAGTTTTCCTTGAACTGTAAAAATTTATTATAAAGTGTATTGATGTTGGAAGTACACTGTAATTAACATAAAATACATTTAGCTGCATCCCGATACTGAGAGAGTCTTGAAGTTAAACACCTAGTAAAGTCTGAGTCGAACATCAGTAGATGTCATCATAAGCTATCGATCTCCTTCACTCGATAGAGGATTTTTTAATATTTCATTGAAAATTCTTACCTACATCTTAGGACCTATACGGCATAGGCGAAAGAAAGAACACTTAGATCTTTGAACAGATGGAGGTAGTGTTGATGGAATAAGGCTCAAAGCCATTTTTCTCCTGGAAAAGGGCTTTCACTTCAGTTTTTGTATGTGATGACACCTTGTATACTAAAGGAGTTATATAAATACATTATTCAATAAATGTAAAGACTCCACCATTTTGTTAAGTGTTGAGGGTTGACCAAAAAAAACAACAACATATTTTCAGATTTTTTCTTCAATTCCTTTACTGTTCCAAGTGACTCCAAGAATGTCCTTTTGTTTCTTTAAATCCCTAAGAGGCAATTTTCCTATTTTTCGACCTTATTCTATTTATCGAAGTTCATCACATATATATAAATAAACTTTCTAGGTTAAAATTAAATCGCAAAATATAAAAGTCAATTTCAATAGACAAACATTCTAGTAGTTAAAAAGGAATTTCTTTTTCGTAAAAATTAATGCGGTATAACGATACAAAATTACACAGTACTATTTTTAGAGCTCATTTAACCTAGACGTATTTTTTTCTTTATTGATATTGATTTCTAGATCCGAGTTCTTACTCGGATTAAATTCAGAGTTTCCTTATTTTATATGTATATACTTATTTTTCTCATTATTACACGATAATATATTTTAAAACTATATTTTATTTCATTGCATATCACTTTATTGTTTTGTCTTAATTGACAATACATTACTACCTATATAAACCATCAAAGAAACGTTGCACTAAATAATAATCAAGGCTAAAGTAAAAAAAAAAACTATCATTCCTCAACATTGCCCGCCTGCAGAGGATGGTTAAAATAAATGATTATTTAATGCATAATACCGCATAAGCTCTTTAGCTCTTTTTACACTAATTGATAGACACTAACGACAGAAGATTCTCATCAAGAGAATAGTTATCTGATGTACTTCAAAGAAAGTTGAATGAATATAAGACTATATTTATATGGAAGTCAGACGGGTACGAAAAAGTTAAGAAGTGTGAAAATCCTTACTTTATCATTTTATTACTTTCTCTTATAATATATGAATTATATATAAATTATTTTATATATAAAAGCAAACTTTACCAGGCAAAAAAAGTCCAAGGGGGACTTTAGTATCGTAGATTGAAAAACATTTTTTGAAATATTCGAGAGAAAAAAGTTTGAGCCTCTGAGATAAAAGATTTTTAAAAAATAATAAGAAAAAAAACTACAGGACCAAATGGTTTTACTATGGCATTTAAATTGTGATATGAAATGGCCATTGAAGAAATCACAATAGTAGCTCAACGACTTTGATCATTTGAACTTAAACATACGAAAACAAATACCCAGCTGTCGCAGTTTATATAATGGATCTCGGGTGTTTTTATATAAGTGAATGGTAAATGCTAGCCTTTAAGCTATAATAACTTTACTGTTCACAAGAAAAAATACTCAATGACCTTGTTTTCGAGGAGGATCATTATATCCCTTGATACCTATAATAAAAATCAGTCATTTAATATGGCCCTTGTCTTGACCTTCAATTCTGAACAACAAGCCGACAAAGACTTGATCCTTATGTTAATGATTGTATACGTAAGCCTTTCCCTGGATGCTACTTCATTAATCTAAAATAAACCATTTGACACAACATAATGTAATTATCATAATCTAAAATAAACCATTTGACACACATGAAATCAGTGTGTAGTATTAAATCGCTACGTTAATAAATTTTGGCACAATTCCAATCCAAAGTGTATTATGCTATTTGATATTTTATATTTCATATTATTTGTTTGTTAACTCCTAGGTAAGCCCCACCCCACCGGAACTTAATTCGGTATCAGCCGGTGAAAGTTTACTTAGGAGCTAAGATCTTCATTATTGAATAATTTGAATTTACAAAAATATCGAATATTTTCAAGCATTGAGCTTCCATTGGTGTTCATTAGCTTTGGACTCCTCAGCGAGCTGGTACATCTCCTTTACGGATATAATATGTTATTATTAGCATAAAAATATGATAAAAATAACACAAAAGAATTTAATAAATTTTGATCAAAAAATCTTCAATGAATAGGTAAAAAAATTCACCTAAAACAAAGTTTTGTTTTTATACAATTTCATAAATATTATTTCTAAGTTTATCAATTGATACAAAAACCATTCAATTATTTACTCTAGTATCAAAGTACAAATTAATTTATTACGTATACCATTTATACATAAAGCATTTACCAACAAAAAAATGTTATAATTAAAATATTAGATAATCTAAATTCAATTATTCATTTGAAACACTACTACTAGAAGGAATGCTAATATCAAAGAGCCAAAAGCTTACTCACATACTCTATATATCATTGCAAAAATGCATTTTTATCCAACATCTTCATTTTATACAACAACATCCTAATTAGATGCATTCTAAACAAAAGCTTAATAAAATGCACATTGGGAATTAATACTACTAGTACTACTTGAAAAGAGGTATAACAGCCTAGAGACATCATATATATATTTTTTTAATCCAACGAAAACACAGGGGTAAAAACTCATTATAATCCCTAACATGCATGTAAAATATCTAATCAATGACAAAATTATGTGTTTCCCGTTGGTAAAGTTAATTAACTTGCAAGTAAGTATGGTGTAATATAGCTAAATATTAAGGAAAAAAGGCTTAAAATAAAAATACTGGATGCATTGAATGCTTGATTCCGATGATACCGACTTTTTTTTTTGCTTTGTAATGTGTAGTTCTGGATTCATAGAGAGATCAATCTGATTAATTTTGGTACTCCACAAAACACGTAAGCACTCAAATCTAAGTGAATGTCATGTTATATGATGAGTGGGAGTTTTTGTACTACTAAAATCTCATTTAAGGACAAGCATACCTCAAGATTCCTTCTTTTAGTGATGTCATTGACTATATATAGGTATATATATATACATATATGATTCTAGGGCAATCACCCCCCAGACAATCGCCCCCTGGACTAACACCCCCCCCCCAATCACCCCCTGGACTAGCACCCCCCGTGCCAATCACCCCCCGGGCATTTACCCCCATAAATAATATTTTTATCTCTTAAAGTCCACTTATGAAGTTGACAATTTTTTCTAGTTATTAACACAGATGACGTCACTGGTTAGTACGCAGTCCCATCCTTTAGAATTGAATCAGTATAAATTAAACTTGCATAAATTTCCAATTTCGTGTCTTTGAATTCTGGGCTATTTTTGTACAACTAGACAATCATACAGTTTGTTACCTATCAACTCAAGATATCTTATTTATCTCATATAGGTCCTAAGCTATTTTCTAAGATTTCATCTAGGAACCCTTGTCTAACGAAGACTATGATCAAAATTCAATAAGTTGACATATAATTTTATTATCATTTATTATATTCATTTCTTCACAACCCGAAAACGGTTCCTGTGGCTTTTTAAGATAAAGATTAAAAACCCCATTATAGTCTTGCAAGCAGGAATGAGATCAATAAAGGTGGTTTACCAGTAAATAACCTCTTTGTTATACTGGAAAACTTAGTAACTTCATACGACCTTTAAGAATAAGAATATTAACTTGGGGCAAATCAGGGCGTTATTGGCCGGGTGGGGGCTAGTCCAGGAGTATTGTCGGGGGGTCTAGTCTGGGGTGATTGTCTGGGGGGGGGGTAGGGGTGATAGTCCCTTTTACTTATATATTATACAGTGATCACTTAAATTGAGACTCACATATTACAACTACAATCTTTGTATAAATTTTACATAAAATCATTTTTAACAAAAATGAGCACAATGTGTAATTTACAAAATGTATTTCAATAAGTTTTCACATATCCTCCGTTGGGACTTCACTACAGCTTTGAACCTCCTCATGGGAGGCAACACAGACAGTATCTTTCCTCAGAACAAGATTTTCACGGTCCAGGCCACCCACAACAGTCAGAATGACCGGTTTTATCTTGAAAAAATAAGGACATCACCCCCCGTGCATCTGAGGACTCTCTTCAGAAGGCAAAAGCCACCCTCAGTCAGGTCTAGCGAGAAGAGATTCCTGCCTGTGTTGCCTCCACCGTGAAAGGTTCAAGTTGTAGTGAAGGCCAAAGAGGATATTGAAAATTTATGAATACATTTTGTAATTACACATTGTCTTCATTTTTGTTTAAAAATTATTTGTGTAAAATTTAATACAAAGATTGTAGTATTTGTAATAATGTAGTCCAATTTGCAGAATCACCCGTTATATATAATATATATTTTTATATATATAAGAAACGACCGGGACACTTTTTTCGCCGGGACCTTGGCCGGTCCGGGACTTAATTTTTGCAAGCCGGGCCGGGACATAATATTAATATCCTTCGACATTCTAACGTAATGACGTTTTTTTAGAAACGAACCTCCTAAAAAGTGATGGCGTTTTCCTTTGAAAAGAATCTCCAACATTTCCAAAAAAGTAATAACGTTGTTAGAAATTCCTTTCTATAAACCCGCCGCACTTTTTTGGGAAATATTTTCTACATCAATTTATGATTACAAGGAAAAATAACTATTGAAGTATATATATGTTTATAATAGGTATATATATATATTATATATATATAATATGTTAAAGTTGAGACTAACGGAACCTAGGTCCTATGGGCGGTGGGTTTGGAATCCCAATATGTTAGAGTATTGATCGGCATAACCTGAGGGCTCATGGGTGGTGTTTTTGGAAACCCCAATTTATCATAGCTTTGACAGGCGGAACTCGAGGGCACATTAGATAAGGATAAGGATCAGTTCCTATTTAATGCAGATAAATATTACAATTCGATATATATAAAAAACAGGCGTCATCGCTATTGCATATTTGACGAAAAAAGTATGCTAGTTTGAATATATATTCCTGTATTAAGCATTCTAACTAAAGCCATAATAAAATACACGTCAATGCAAACTAAAAAAACTATTTGCATTAAAACATGTTACGCAAACTACGCAAACTATAATTCAGTAAAAAAAAATAGGGAATTTAATTTACTAAATATAGTTACGAAAGTAAAAAATGATATAATGAAAAATGAAACTCTTTAAAAAAATTAAATACGATATATTGAACCTGAAATATTTTATTAGGTCATTTGGTTCAACCAAAAACAATTGCATGGCTAAGGCCCAAAACATCAGTTTCGTTGAACTCTTTTTTTTCTTCGCCACAACACACTCACTCTAATACCGCCAACCTTTTTTCTTTATATTGTCATAAGAAATACCTTATGAAAAAAAAATAATCTTAATAAGTTTGCAAACTCATATAAAAAAAACAAACTTCCTCATAAATACATAAAAATAAGCAAAAAAAATTGCTAAAACTTTTTATTAAGTCAAGTTGTCTACAATATTTATTCATACAACAAAAAAAGACTTTTAAAACAACAACATCAAAACAAAAGCCCTTTTCCTTGCATGAATAGTAATCCGCTTATAAATCTTTTCGCCTGAATTGTTTTTCTCATTCAACGAGATCTAGGACGAAAATTACCTGCATTTTTGTTATCTCTCAGCAAAAAAAAATAGTTGAAGGGAGAAGAAAAAGATCATTTTTTTGTTTTTTATTTATTTGGATTGCTCCTCTGAATATTTAATGAGCTTTTAAAGTAAAAGAAGAAAAAAGGCATTAGAAATCCGACTTTTTAATCCTTTGATTTCCTTCTTTTGAAAAAATTAGTTGAGGTAAATAATATATCCCAGTATTAGAAGGATGTTATTCAATCATATTCGTTTACTTACAAAAATTATGTAAAATAATGACATAAATAATTCAAGAAAATCACAAGTCTTAACTGCTATGAATTATTTTATTAACTTTCCCTGGCTCATATATAATTTCTGTTAACTCTTATTTTGAGCTTTACATATATATATATATATATATCGGACTTGTTGAAGTTCGGGAAAAATTGTCGTTCCCCAAAAGTTATCGCTCGTCGTTCATCGCTAGTTTTAAATTGAATCGTTCGTCATTCATCGTTCGTTTGTCGTTTGCCATTCTGAAAAATTGACGACGTTTTTTTAAGAAAAAAAATTCTGAAAAAAGTGATGACGATTTCTTTAGAAAGAAAATTTGTCTCATGAAAATTCAAAATCTTTGTCTTTTTTTTTTGGCACAAAAAACGAACGACGAACAATAAGGAATTTTCCTATCGGTCGTCCTTCGTCAAAAACTTTGTCGTTCATCATTTACTAAGCTTTTTGAATGTTCGATTTACGTAAGTTATGATATAAATTAAATATATTTTACTAGCGGATACTACCTGGGATTGTCCGGGGATGTCACCTTTGACCCTCTACTTCCTTGGCACCTCAAACTTTTCCATAGAAAAGTTGATCAATAATTATTGATCAAACAAACCTTAATAAAGTAATCGTAGAAAACGGTTTTTTTCCGCATAAGATCAACATATGAAAACAATTTTTCCGAGAAACATCCAATTTTATTTTCACCTCTAAGTCATCCACAGAAGAAATTTGTTTCATATCTTATTAATACAATTTTAATTAATTATGAAGAACGATTATTCAAATACAACAAACGTCGTAATTATGAATGTTCCGGGAGTGTCCGCTACAACTATAACTTCCCTGAGTCCCCTAAAATTATTCACTTAAGATTTCGTCAAGATTTAAAGGATCGTGATAAAGGGAAACAATTGATAAACGAAGCAATTCTTATTTTATTAATATTGATAACGGAATTTCATATTAAAAAACCTTGATTCAAATATACCTCTTCAGCTACCGTAAATAGGTCTTTTTATGAATGTTTGTCGACTTGATAACGTGTTTATTGCTACATATGTAGTGGTAATGATTAGCTTACATAATGCAAAAACAAAATTATTATTTTGTTTGATGGATTACCTTTTGAAATTTTTATCGTTTCAAACACAGGCAATAAGCTCATTCATCAATGGCAAGTTAAATTAGCCCTGCATTCAATAGATTAAGAGTGTGTGTAAATACATTGTTGTACTTACATTTTCTATAATAAGATGTTCATCTTTGACAAACAAGGACTATTACTATTTCAGTAGAAGCCAACTCTGAGCCTCAACTAGTGAAAAGAATTGAAATTATCAAAAAAAAATCCACTAAGTTCGAAAAAATCTCTGGACTTTCCGTTAAAAGAGCTAAAACTGCAATTCTCCCCATTGGTTCTTGGTTTCCATCTCGGGATCTTAGGATTCACTCTTTTTTAGTGAAGTCGAGAATAGAGATTTTGGGCATTCATTGGAATAGATGGGGTATCGATGAAAGGAACTGGAACAGCTTAAATCGTCTTGTTCTTGAAAAACCAAAATGTGGAGGTTCTTCAACCTTCAAACGATAATTGATTTGTACAACTCAAAGGTTATTCCTTTGGTGTTGTATAGAGCGTTCTCCTCCCCCTTTTTTGCCGAAAAGGCAATCATGAACGAAGATAAGGGCTTGGATCATTATTTCATAGTTCTTACATTAAAGCCTTAAAAAGAAAGAGAATCCACTTAGGGGGGAACATAGTACAACTTTCCCATATAATTCCCAACATGTACTTAAAACTCTTCCGTAATTTATTCCAAAACCCTCTTGTAGAGTGGCGCAGATCGGTTTCATTGAGTAATGCTTGCACTTGGATTTTGTTTGGGTCTGAGCTAACAAATCGTCAAACCAGTTCTCTTTCACAGGTCTGGGTTTGTGCCCAAAGAATTTTATGGAGAAATGTTCCTGTGTTTGAAGGAAACTGCATTACTGATATAATCTAGTGCAATTTGGGCAAACAATATTTTTTCAGGAAACTGAGTTGTCCCGAAGTCCTCGAGGAGATGGCCTTAAAAGTAACATATTATCAATACACGATGTGACTCCTGTGGGTCCTTTTCGTGATGCAGGTTTTTATTTCCTTAATTAAGAGCCGCTCTCGATTATCAGGTGCTCAGACCCTGGTATCTTGCAATGACTTCTCCCATTCGTTCCGGTTGTGAAGAAAGTTTGAACATCTGTCAAAAATACGTTGACCTCCTCAAACTTCCAGTTTGTTGGAAAACGAGAATTCTTAAATCTCTTATAGGGATTGCTGATGGGACAAAGTTTACAGCTCAGCTGCAGATATCCGCTGATCTCACTCGTTTTATACTTCCATGCAAAGACTGTGGGAAAATTTATAACACTAATTTGCATGCCTTTGTAGATTGTCATTCAGTAGCCATCCTAAAACAATTCATCAGTTTGAATGTCAAAGGACTTCAGACCCCAGATACAAACAATTTTGCAAAGCCATCGTCCTCTTCGGTTTTGGCAGATCTCTTTCTGCAAAATCTAGAGCAATAAATAGCACTCTCTTAAATGCCAAAGCTCTTATAGCTAAGAGGTTAGCATCTCACTCTCCTATCAGTCCGTGGGAGGTAAGGGCAATTATTCTAGCGGCTGCGGCAAGATATGTGGCGTTGAACCTCAAGATCCCCTCTGTCACCGATGGAAAGTGGAGTTGGGCTGCTGATCTTATTCACTACTTCGCCTCGTGTTCCCTACCTTATGGGAAAATTATTAAAAAACTTTTACGCCAATTCAAGGATTTAAATAGACAGGTTTGATCGTTTATTTATGTTTTGTTTTAGATTGCCAAGTTGTTTTATTATAATTGTATTTTAGTGTTCGTTCATATTTGATGTTAAAGTTTTAAACTAAAATGTTTAATTATGTTTTTACGCATTAACATCATTTTATATACATTCTGGGTTTTTTTGTGCTTGTATATATTTTTATGAACTGTGGAAAAAAAACCCCAAAAAAACAAGAATAAATCAACAGAAAATATAAATTGAATAATTTTAGCCATTTTTTGAAACCAATAAAGGTCCATAAAAGAATATACAAGCACAAATAAGTAAATGTATAAAAATGATGTTAATACGTACAAAATATAATTACTCTTATTTAGTTTAAAATTTTAACATCAAATATGAAATAATATGTAAATACAATTATAATAAAACACTTGCCATAATAAAAACCATATATAAATATTCCTTTTTAAAAGCTTTAAATAACTCAAATTCTTCATAGCCGTTTTTTATTTGAGTAATTGCCCTTGATATTCGGCCTTTGGCATCAAAACTTTGAATGTTCAACGTGGGGTTATACGATAACTATAATCAAATATTTATCTTAAAAAACAACAAATCCTTTTCACACTGTATACTTTTTTCTATATTAAAGACTTTTTTCTCGTTGTCAAGGATTTTAACGATATATATACATATATATTGATAATTCTATTATAAACAACTTGCTGGAAAATGTAGGTATGAATGCAAGGATTTGAAATTGGTATTAAGTTTTTATGTACATCAAAAATTAAAGGAGATATTAATGTTTTGAATGAGTCATTTTTGGGATATATTCCATAAACGACAATTTTAAAACTTGTATATCTCGTTTAATTTTGGCTAAAGTGTCGTTAGTTTAACATTTATCGAATAATTCCTTGTAAGTTGCGGTTGTTTAAAGATTTCTATTAGTCAGTTCATTTAAATAAAAAAATAGACAGTCTGTTGCAAAGTGTTTTTCATTGGCAGTCTTCTTGATTAGCAGCAAAAACTTATTCTCCATTTTAAATCCCTTAAATCCTAGACGTCTCTCCATTTTAACCCTTTGCAGCTTTCTATTAAGCAAAAAATCATACTCCTTTATCAAGTAGTAAAAAACTACTTTTATATATAATGCCTCTGTATCTCCATGAGGAGAGTACAGAGATACGTTTTTTCATAGATGATAATGGGATTTCCATTGACATATTTACGTTGTGCCTTGAGACATATGGCAGACCCTTTAATCCCAAATTACTAATTGAGTCATTTCTTATTGTTGTAAAGGTATCTTCTACATTTGAGAAGGATGCAAACATATTGAATTTTTTCTTTAAGCTTAGTATAAAAGCAATTGATCTCCAGGACACACCAGGATTCCTTGAGAAGAACGAGGATCCAATTTCAATGTTTCTATTAACAGTTGAATAGTTGATCGCTTCAGTTTATTCCATTGATCATATGATAAATCAATGATTTCTTCACTTTTTGAACGCTTAAAAAAATTGTATCAACGATATTATAGCAAATTTTTTTCGATTTTATTATATTATAAATATGGTATTACATATTGAAAAGGATCCAGTTGTTTGTTTATACGATTTTGTTGCTTTTATATTTTACTGATTTTCTGTACTTTATATAATTTGATAGTAATTTTGTTTTGATTTGAGCGTGAAGATGTTATTACATTCTACCATGTTGATATATATATATATATATTAGACCTCCCAAAAAAACCACTTTTTTTGTTCTTTTACATATACCCAGCGATTCTGGTTCATTTTTTGATGCTGAAAACGAGTATCTAATAGAAAATCTCTAGCATTGTTAGAAATCGGACGTCACTGGTGTCAAAGGTTTCGTTATGAAGCAAAACTTTTGGTTATTACTTATTTTTAAAAAAACTAGTTTTACAAATTTAGCTATGATCAATTGATGACTTTGTTATTTTAATGCAAATTTTCGTCAAATAATATATAGTGCCAATAAATGAACATAAGTGCTGACGCACCAACCATTTTTTAATAACAGCTCCTACTAGGGTTCTTTATAGTTTCAGGAAGGAAAAAGAAAAAGAGGGTACTCAAGTGATGTTTTTAAGTTATCTTTTAAATACAATTTAACCATTTAATCTTATTTCATCATAGCCTGTTTTTATTTATAAACACGTGATTTAAAAACCGTATCAGATTCAATTCACTCTTTGATTTATCAGTCAAGTGCCTTTAACATAAATGGAAACTCGGACACTGAAGAAGTGCTTAGCGAGGCACTGGGTATTGGTTATACTCTAAAATTTTCAAACCAGGTCCATTCCCGTTAACCGAAGAGGTGATACGGCACTTTTACTTTCATCTTTGGTCTTTGGGTAGACCGGACGCGCAGCTAGCTGCCCGTAGCACCGCCGATTCCCTACTATATATATATATATATATATATATTATAGATATATATATATATATATATATATTATATATGTATATAATATTTATTATTAAGATAATAATAATAATATAATATATGTTGAACAAAATGTCTATTGGCGAATTCATGAGATTACCATAATGACATTTCCATTGAAAAACTGTATTTTGAGAAAAACAAAAATTAAAAGAATTGGTATCAATACTGATGAAGGGATTCAGAGGAGTAGATTGGGATTCGATGGGAAAATCTACTATCATTAGTCGTTTTAAAAACGTATTAAAAAGATAACTTAAAACATCAACATGAGTACCCTCTTTTTTCCTTTTTCCTTCTTGAAACTATAAAGAACCCTAGTAGGAGCTGTTATTTAAAAAATGGTTAGTGCGTCAGCACTTATGTTCATTTATTGCACTAAATACTATTTGACGAAAATTTACAAAAAATTATCACAAATCATAGCTAAATTTTGTAAAACTAGTTTTTTTTCAAAATAAGTACTAACAAAAAAGTTTTGCTTCATAACGAAACCTTTGACACCAGTGACGTCCGATTTCTAACAATGCTAGAGATTTTTTATTTAGATACTCGTTTTCAGCATCAAAAAATGAACCAAATCGTTGGGTACATGTAAAAGAACTAAAAAAGTGGGTTTTTTTGGGAGGTCTAATATATATATATATATATATACTATATATATCGATATATATATAATTCGATTACTTCATAACAATACAATAAGAAAACACAGAAGATAATCTTTCATAGAGAAAAATGATTTTACAGAGAGTGTATTATTTTTTTTGTTTAATGTTGCTTTTTATCGATAAAATTTATGAAATAATTTTAATGAAATTAGGATATTGTAATTTAAAGCAAGCAAGTTAAATAATTTGATAAAGAGAAATAAAGATGAGCACAAAATGTTTGCTTATCATAGGTTAGCTTATCATATTCTACCCAATGAGACCATTTCTCATTATTTCCTTAGATAAGTAGCTTGACAACTTAGAGTAGGGCCCTGGGCCCTGTTTGTATTAAGTTATATAAACATACAAAAATATCTGCATCATTTTATCAAAGAATGATTTTTCTCGAAAGAAAAAAATGACTCTGCACGAAGAATCATCTCTTCATTATTTCTTTTACACGTCTTTTATTTGTTCTATTGTATTGGGATTTAAGACTTATACTTATATTTTGTACGCAAATACTTTACTGCTTTCTGGCTTCCATGCATTTTTATAGTCTTTAGACACATGGAATGAGTCTTTCCAAGGAATAAACTTTTGGAAACTGTATATAAAAAACACTTTTGTAACGATCAACCCACATTAACAATTCCTTTATAATACAGGGGATGCTATGAAGATATGAAGTCATTTTATATATCGAGGGATATAAAAGAATATATCCTAATGGCTATTGTCCGATTCTATATTGATGTCCAAAACACTTGTTGATTTCACCAATTTTTGCAACCAAAAAGACAAAGATTTTATGGCGAGAATACATTTATTTCTATAAAACATCGTCAATTTTTTTCAGAATGACGAACCACAAAAACAATGAACGATTCAATTTAAATTAACGATGAAAGACGAACAATAACTTTGGTAAACGACAAACGAACGATGGACGACAATTTTTTGCGAACGTCAACAAATTTATCTATTTCATTTTATAAAGTAGGACAATAAAACTTAATATACATTAAATACCGATTTTTTTTAATCATCCCATATGACTCATTTTGAATCAAGATCTATATATAACGGGCCTAAGTACTGATGAATATAAATAAATAAAAGCGAACCTCCTTTAAGTCAAGATTCACCCCAAAAACCTAGTTTTTATAGATGCGTAAAAATAGCTTTTATACTGCACTTTAATTTTTTAAAAATATGGTACAAACATTTTGGGCGTAATAACCTTTCTTAACACTATAGTTTAATCATGTAAATACATTTCTTCCTGCCCATTTTATTGAAAACATGATTTTAAAATGTAATAAAATCATGTGTCATTCTTGGAAGAACAAAAAACATATTTGATGTTTGAGAACATTGCTTTTAAAGCTGTGATTTTATTAAATATTAACTTGCCACGGAGGCTTCGATGAGCGCACCCGTAGTGCACCAATATGCCTCAAGAAACCCGTTTCTACCAGCCTTGTTGCTGCTGTTAACCTTTCAAAGGCCTGGAGCGTGTCACAGCCATTAAGAGAGGCATGCACTTTATCAAGTGCTCGGAGGGTAGCAAGACAATTGCAGGGCTGCCTAGATCCTTATAGGTCCTTAAGTTTAATCTAATTATTTGAAAAAATGTTATTTTTTACGTCAATATTTTTTTATTGTATAATTATTTATTTGTTTATAAACATATATGTTTTTTAGTACTATGAAGGCTAGAGTTATTAATTCCGTAATAAATCATACAACAACAACAACTAAAGTCATTGCATTAGTTATATAGTTTAATTTTTCAAGGCATTTAACACTAGATGGACGGCAGTCATACTACTACCTCGGTGGACGGAGCGGGTTATTTCAACCCGCTTAAAAAGTCCTTTATTTTTAGCATTCGGTTATTAGAGCTATGTTTTATATAATGCTTTTCAGGATTTTATCATGCATTTTAAATATATTTTGCATTGTTTGAATGTAATTCAGTTACAATCTGTGTAGAATTTAAGTTATAGATTTGAAGTATTTTCATTATTTGCATTAAAACAAGGTTTTCACTATAGTCCTTTTTGTTACTATATATATAATATCCTTTTTAGAGTGGACATTATGTCACAATAACATGGTTAGTAACCATTGGTTACTCTACATTGGTGCCCGAAAAATACAATATAATGCGTACTAACATTTCTTATATTACTCTTGTGAGCGAAGCACATTTTTTACAAACAGGGTGCTTACATCTTCCAGAAAGTTTTTTTTTTGTTCCTAGATTTTCATGTACAGTTCATTTGGCAATAGGAGGAATATAATCAGAATCAGATTCTTCCTAAACTTCGGAACATTCTTCAGCAAGTATTTTTTGTTCGGATATTAATTTTATTATATAATATCGTCTTGAAAAGTTAACAAGTTACGACGTGAAGGCTGCCACCAGGGCTCTAGAGGAAGACATGGTTGAGTACTCCAGGGACAACGCACTCCATTTGAATGTCGAAAAAACTCAAATGCTGCACCTTAAGAATACGCAAACCATTGGCACGCTGGGATTGCTAGGGGTCGAGATCGACAGAATGGGGCGTTCGGCACTCACCATGCCAACGTGCTGAACGAGCTTAGGAGGAGAACCGGTGCAATCCGCAGGCTTGCGTCCGTCCTCCCAAGAGGCAAGCTCCCTAACGAGATTGCAAGAGCACTCGTTATTGGAAAGCTCAATGTCTGTGCGTGGGTCACCCGGCGTTCCCAGGGTTATCAAGACCAAGCAGGCGCGAACCCGGTGCGGGAGACAACGCTGCGGTTCAGATCACCCTCTACGACCTGGCTCGAACGTTGAATGGAGTGCGGCGAAGTGACCGGATCAGGGCGTCGGACCTCTTGAACCGTTGCGGCCTCCCAACGTTGAACGAGGTTGTCACCTCCCAATCAGCAATGGCAGTCTGGAAGGTCTCCAATGACTCCACCTTCCCACTCGCCGAACTGCTTGTCGGTCACGACGAAAGAACGAGAGGGGCAGCTCTCAATCTAAAGAAAGCCTCAACGTCGCGGAGTGTGGCCGCCAAGAACATGGCAGATGCCTGGAGTTCATCACCGGACCTTCGCGACGCACAAACTTTAGTGGAAGCACGGCAACATGCAAAAATATTAGGAAGGTGGGCTCGTGGAGCTGATTCCTAGTCAATTTTAAATCTCGTCCGGGATTGTTTATTCATTTAAAGTATTTATTATTTATTTAAAATTTTATTGCTGTGTTTTTTTTAAATGTTTATTAGTAGCTCGACAATGGAACAAGGAATTTTTATAGACGAAGCTTTGTTCTTGAGTTTTAGGTTCCCTGAAATATATATTACTAATACAGTATTCACCGCATAATCGGGCACCTGATATCGGGTACCTCGCTTAAATGCATACGCTCCCAGAAACACTTCCAATGCACGTCTTTTTACTGGATAATCGGGCGCAAGCCTCTGATAACGGGACACATTTTTTTCAAGGATCTTTGATTTATGATTAATGATGGATCTTCTCCGTCAGTTCACGTCAGAAAATGGTCTTCATGAATTCTACCGATGGTCTCCGAAATTGAAATCAGTCGTGTATACCAAGTGGCAAATGCTAAAAAACAACGTACTCTAGAATCGTTCTTTCCCCAAAGTGAATCGGACATTTTATTTTGTATAATAACTGGCCTAATACATTTAATGAGAGGATGCAACAACAAAATGAAAAAAGTTGCCATGATCATGATGTTGGATGCAGTCAAATGTTAATATGGTGCATTGGATGTCAATCTTTGTCTCACAGTTGTTTTAATATTTTATTCATATTCTTTTTAAAATAGAACTGATGACTGCCCGTGAGTGTTTGGCAGAGCTCATCGCGGAATCGGGCACCCCCGCTTAAGGTGCCGTTATTGCTACCCCAGCCTGTCCCGATTATGCGGTTGAATACTGTACTAC
>CP045904.1:8874467-8911324 GCA_013387185.1 Caligus rogercresseyi | reverse complement strand
CCTCCTTCTCTCCCTTCTTTTTTTCTTTCTATCCAGGTAATACTCTGCAGTTCCCAATGGTAATTGTACTATACCTATATTATACAGAAGATCATTTTTTGGGGGAAATGTATTTTTTATATTTCTTAAAGTATAGTAGCGATTTTTAGAACACCAAACATATCAAATGAAAGCTTGTTAACCATATTTAATATTTTGGTATACTAAATCATGTCAATTGAATAAGGTAAAGAGTTATATGTACTTAAAAAAAGCCTATCTCGCGTACAAAATGCCGGATTAAATGGATTTAAATGCGTCAGAGACAAAGTAAAATTTTGGAGGATACCTTGACGCATATCTAAGAAACAATTATTTTATTTTTTTCATAATCGATTTCTTATAGTCAATACAGGCTCTGAATCATATGAAATGTAACTCAGATTGTACTGAATTCTGAATTGATAGAATGCAACCAAGGTCATTTTTGGATTTATCATCTAAAGTTTTACTAAACTTAAAAGTACATTTTACTCTGAAGCGAACAAATCTTTTCAACAGGCGAGTGAAGTTAATTGATACAAAAAAGCTATGAAATAAGCTAACAATACGCACTCCATTTTTTTCTTTGTTTTTACTAAAAACTTTGTTTTATTAAAAAACATCAAACATCCGTCTGGTAGTAAATTAGATTTCCTTTAAATTAATAATTATTATTAAGTCTATAACGTCCACCATTTGAAGAAATTTGCGAAAAACTATATTTGTACTAATTTTTTAAACTTTGACCTCGTTGCGCGACCTCGTATGTTGACCGATTTTGTTCAAACTTTCTATGTCGTCTTCTTTTATCATCAAGAAACAGAAAATCCACAATGTTGCTAACATTTCAAACTTTTGAAAAATAAGAACAACCCTAATATATATATTATATATATATATATATATATATGTGTGTGTGTGTTTGTGTGTATGTATAAGTATATATATATTATATATACATATATATATATATAATTATATCTATATAGATATCATATATATATATATCTATATATATATATATATATATATAGATATATATATATATATATTATATATATATATATATATATATATAATAACCTACCCCTCACCTAATCTAAACTGAGTACTGTTTAGCATTTCTCCTTTTAAGTAAATTAAAAAATTTCATTAAGATATGATGGGAATCGAAAGGGAGTAAATCTTTTAGTAATCAATTAGGAAGACGACCTTAGCAAAATAACTTTTTTTTTTTCATCAGCAAGGTTTTTATATACGTGCATAAAACATATACATATAATAGTTATAAAAGGAAAATTGTATATATACAAACATAAATAAACATTATAGTTTAAAATTATTTTCCTATTAGAAACCTTAAAACACAAACGTATGAACATATCAACTAAATTCTTAACATAAAATTCTTACGATATAGTATCTAAAAAATACAAACGTAAATATTAAATAATTTTTAACATAAAATTCTTGGTGATAAAATATCAAAAACACACTAAAAAACAAATAATATAAGTATATGAATAATATAATCAAGAAAGTGTTAAACACGAAAAAACCATTTTTTTGACTTTTTTTGCACTTATGTATCAATTATTAGGCTTTTATTAAAAAATAGCAAAATAAACTGTAAGAAACTTGTTAGCCTATGTAAAACATCGACTTCCATAATAATTTATATGATTTTGCATTATCTGAAATATTTTGATTAATTTGAGTTCAATAGTTTCTTAATATGGTGATTATCATGATTCCTTAAAATAGACATTTATTTTCATAACTTTAAATTAAAAAAGAATGGATCTTTTTAGATCCATTGTTTTTATAAGTATTGCTTATATAAGTAGGGTTGGGCAAATCAACAAAAGCTTTTAAAGCCCAGTGGTTTCTATAGCCAAATTTTGTGTAAAATTTGATCTCAGTTGATGTCTTACGTCGCTAACACTCAAAAATTCAAAATGGCCGTCAAAATGATCTAATTTTGACCAAAAAAAGAAATAGTACCTCCAGTATGTCTTTATATAGGTTTTCTTGTTCAAGGAATTAAAAAATAACACTATTAAGTCAATAAATCATTTTTCTTAAGATATTCACAGAATATTTATTAATTTCTCTATACAAATTGGAGGTACAAATAGGATTTCAAAATATTTACATGAAGCACCATAACAATAGTTCAGCATCACATATATATACATATAATACTATTCCCTCACACTTAAACATTGTTGAGCAGTGTGTTTACATCTATAATCAGATCTGACTCTGGCTTGATATAATTCTTATTTGATTGTTTTAGTTCAACAATTGAAAACTTTTCCATTTTAAATCTCCCGTCCACTTTGATTCTTCTCATTTGACGAATATCTGGTGCCAGTGTAGCTCTTAAGTAGCCTATCTTTGACACCAATTGTTTTTCTGTCAGCCTTTCAATCAAGTCAAGAGAATCTCTTGTAACTGGGCCTTGGTGTCCCTTATACATATCAAGTAACTTCATTGTCCTTTCCGCTTTTTTTCTTTGAGTTGCTCTTCTTTATTAGTGCTATTTTTTTGGAGATTTTGACGGTGTGCAAATAGTTGGATTCAACGGTTCTAACAGCGGTTACATTGTTGACGTTCTTGCCCATTTCCATCGTTTCTGCTTTTCATTGTTACTCAGCTTTGAGAAGGAAGAATATGTTAATAACCTATTTGTGGTCACAACATTCTTGCGAGAATGAGTGTGAACAGATGTTGATCCTCCACTTGCTGCAATACGGACATCTAATTTTGCAAATTCTGACTCACATCCCAAGTTTTTAAGGGGAGCGAACTGTAGTTTGGTTTCATCAATATCAACAGACCTTTCCTCACTATTGGTTTGCTGAAAAAAATCATTTCTGTCAACTGTCGCTCTAGTGTATCTATCACCTCATCAAGCACCGCGCCATAAAGTCTTCTTTGTCCATCATCTGTACGTACAAGATTATCTCTTTTCCGCTTCAGGTCTTGTAACTTTTGTTGAAAGAATTATCGTATTCCAGACCAGTTTCGATTTTTTCTTTCTTCTTTATTACCTCGTCCATCTATCCCTAGAAGATCCATCAAAGGGAAAATGAAATCTCCACCGAGGTTTTCATATATATTTGGGCACAGCAAAGAAACCAGTCATTTTGTATGAATGTCGAAACTGCTAATACTAGCTTGTTTGCATGATATCGACAACAGCGTCAAAGAAATCTATAACTGACTGTCTATGTGACAAAAATTATTTGAAAATTTCTGCAATTCTTCCAAATCTATTGACTTTAAAGCCTCTGAATCCATCATGCTTGATTCCTTGCGACTCCATCCACGAGGTATATTCATTATATAAGGAAACAGAGTGTGCGGCATGGCTAGGGGATAGCAGCTTCGAGATTGCAATCAGTGCTAGAGTGTGAACACTGGATCCTGGAGATGTAAACACCTTTTCACCAACATTTACGCTTAATAATTTCTGAACACCGATTTTTTGCTCGGTGTTTTTAATACTTCATCGGCTGCATGATCTGCACCCAATATGATATGAGTAGAGCATTTGAGAATCCTCTCTTCATTCACACCTAAATGTTGTTGCATTGTAGAACAATCACCTGCTCGATCTCTCATCCAAAAATCTATGGAGGTTTTGATATCTTCAGAATCGGACTCGGCTAATCTCTGATAAATCCTTTTATACTTTTTTCACATAGATGTCCTCGGCTGCCTTATTCTTACTGATGTCGAATGAGAATAAGGATTAGGCTTGTAATTATAAAATGAAACAAAATTAAAACCCATCCTGTGTAACTTTGTATTATTTGAACTTGAGTAAGGTAATCACCAAATCTGATTGCAAAAGAATGAATAAATAAATGTAAATTATATTTTAAAAAGGAAAAATCTTCCTTATCTAAAAACGTGTTGGTTTAATCATGTTTAAGCTGTTATATTTGCAATCCTTGATCATAAAAACCCGTAATTAGACGTCTTACGTGTGGTGTTTGTTGCAAAAAAAAAAAGTGAACTAAGTAATTTTGGCGGCCTTTTTGAACTTTTGAGTGTTAGCGACGTCAAACGTCATCGTATGTCAAAAAAATTGTCAGATTTGGAATCTGCATACAATTCGGCCATAGAAACCACAAGGCTTTCATTCATTTTCTCAAAAAAGGCCAAATTCGCCCAACCCTAATATAAGTGCTGTTAAATATAATACCTTCCAGGAATGGCCAACCAGTAAATTCATGAGCAATGTCTTTGTACAATCCTTAAAATATAATCAGAAATTGGGGTTTATCTTATTAGCAATTTTTACTAATTATTTATGATCTATAATTAGGAATGGAAATCTGGAGCTTAGCCTTTGTCCTACCAGATTATATGAATGTTTTTGGCCCTGAAAAAGGGAGAGGGGTAAAAGAGGGAGAGATGGAAAGAGAGAGGGAGAGAGAAAGAGGAGGAAAGAGAGGGAGAAAGAAAAGTGAGAGAGAAACTTCTCTCTCTCTCCCTCTCTCTTTCCTTCTATCCCTCTCTATACCCCTCTCTCTTTCACGATTATAGGACAATCACCCTCCGACAATCACCCCCTGGACTAGCACCTCCGTGCCAATCACCCCCCGGGCATTTACCCCACCATTAATAATATTTCTTATCTCTAAAGTCCGCTTATGAAGTTAACTATGTTTTCTAGTTATTAACAAAGATGACGTCACTGGTTAGTACGCAGTCCCAGTCCTTTAGAATTGGAATATGTATAAATTAAACGTGCATAAATTTTCAAATTTCGTGTCCTAGACCTTATATCTAGGCTATTTTTGTACAACTAGACAATCATACAGTTTGTAACCTATCAACTCAAGATATCTTATTTATCTCATATAGGTCCTAAGCTATTTTCTAAGATTTCATCAAGGAACCACTTGTCCTAAATCGAAGACTACGATCAAAAATTCATCCACTCAAATAAGTTGACATATTTATTTGATTCTCAATTTATTATATTCATTTCTTCACACCCAAAACGTGTTCCTGTGGCTTTTTTAAGATAACCAAGTCCCCATTAGTCTTCGCAAGCAGCGGAACAAGAGATCAAGGAAGTGGTTCACCAGTGACGTCACCTTTGTTAATAGCTGGAAAACATAGTTAACTTCATAAGTGGACTTTAAGAGATAAGAAATATTACTAACGGGGGGTGATTGGCACAGGGTGCTAGTACAGGGGGAGATTGTCGGGGGGTGGTTGTCTGGGAGGTGCTAGTCCTGTTACGCTCTTTCACTGCCAAAAACAGTCATAGAATCTGGTAGCATCAAGGCTAAGCTCCAGATTTCCATAGTTTATATTTATAATGTGTTCAAAATTAAGATAATTACATATAAAATAGATATAAAAGGAAATAAATAATTATATTTTATAGGCTGTTATGGACAACGTGAGGGCCACAATACAACAAACATCGACAATTGGCTGGATGGACTCCTAGGCGTAAAGTTCAAGCACGGTGTTTATTCTGCTGAGTTTGAGAATGAAATGGAACAACACTTAGCGTTCGGGATGGGAGCACGGCTCTCCTTGACTGCAAAGTGTATCTGCGACACAACAAAACAGTAAGTCTTATATGTTTATTATAAAGCCAAACTTTTTGAAAAAAATACATATAATACTCTCTCTTTTTTCTATAGTATTTGTTGAATGAAAATATAAACTTGTTAAGAAGTATAAAAACTTAGAAGGAACAACAAAAAAGGTTTTTTCTTCATGAGAGTTTCTCGCATTGTTTTGTATAACTTGTAAAGTATTAGTTTTCATGTGTACTCCTAAATATAAAGTCCTATAATGTTTGCTTTATTTTTAAAATATCACATATAAATATATAAAATTTCAAATTTTTTAAACTTTATTTTTCTTAGACAAATATATTTTTTTAAATAATCCAAAGCCAGCAAACAAATAAATGCATATTTGAATAATATTGAACATTAGGGATGCTAATAACTATAATTAACTAAGATAGCTCATTTTACCCTACAAGCGTTAGACTCGATTTCACACTTAATATAAATATGAAATAATACATTTAAAACTCTTAAAGTACTGGCAATGTCTATGGTATTTTTAAGAGTGTGTACTCCAGTTCAGAAGAAACTACTAATATTCCTAAAGATACTCTTGACTCTCAGGAAAATAACATTTAAACAAATCTTACTTGATAATAAACTAACCTTCTCTGACAGGAAGACATAGAGGAAAAAATAGAGTCGGCTTATAAAAATATTTAATATTACATATGTAAGGATTACATGATATCATAATCAGTCAAAAATGATTTTGCCCAAATCCTGCAAGAGGATAATTTTAGCCATTCAATCTTAGACTGACTTTGCATTTAACTACCGTTTATTAATGTAGTGATGCCAAAAACTTAAAATGTTACAAGATTCTGCGCAATAATCATCCTGAAGGTTAGATCTGTTCGTTTTGTGCATAATTTTAGTATCACTTTAACTTTAAATTTAATATTCAATCAATAATTCCTTCAGTTACTCCCTATATATATATTTATATATATATATATATACAGGGAGTACACGTAGGTATAATCCGGACTAACTTTGATCGGTTATGTCGTCTTTGTTTTTTGAGATATTGCAACGCACATACGTACTTTACTGCGATTGCATCTTATCTATCTGCCAAAAAAAACAGATTGAAAATCAGTCAACATTTAGCCATGGAAGAGGAGAAAAGGAATGCGATGTTCGCTTCCTTCCGTGCCGGGAGGAGTCCAAAGAAGGTGATAGAGTTCCTCAACTACCCCAAGTGACCGTCTACGACCAGTGGAAGGCTTGGAACTCCTTCAAAAGAATGATGCTCATCGCAAAAAGCGTTCTCGGTCCCTGGGGGCCACCAGGACCGACGAGTTTGTCGCCGAGGTGAAGAGGAAGGTCAACGAGGACGGCAACAAGTCCTACGCCAAGTTGGTCGTGAAGAACTTCGTGAAGCACTGGATGGACCTGGTGGCGAATGGGAGGCCCTATGTCTTACAGCAGGACTCGGCTCCCGCCCACAAGTCGAGGGAGAACCAGGCGTGGCTGTTGGAGAACCTCCCCTACCACTGGAGCCCGGACTTGTGGCCCCCCAGCTCCCCTACCTGCAACCCCTTCGACTATTTCTTCTGGGGCATGGTCGAGAACAAGACCAACAAGTACGCTCACAATACTTTTGACTCCCTCAGGGCCACCATCGTGGAGGAGTTCGCCAATATGAAGAAGGACGTTGTCGCCAAGGCCTGCGGCCGCTTCAGGCACCGCCTCGAGATGATCGTTGCCGCTGATAGGGGCTATATTAAAAAATAAATATCTATATATGTGTACCTTTTATTTAACAAAAAATTGTTGAAAAATATTGATAAATATATAAGTTATCAACATTTCAAAATTTGTTTTAATTAGTCCGGATTATACGTGTACTCCTTGTATATCTGGAAACAACCGGGACACCTTTTTGTGCCGGGACCAGGACTGGGCCGGGACTTAAACTTTTCACTTTTTTATATATATTTTCGATCCTTCGACTTTCTGAAGTAAAATAATTTTCCAAAAAAAATTAGTGACGACGGTTTTTTTTAAAATTAAGAATCTCAAAAAAAAAATTCTCATAAAAAGTGATGACGTTTCTTGTTAGCAAATAATATTTCGAAAAACTCTTTTCTAAAAAAAAATTTCAATGACAAACGAAATATTGAAAAAAAATTTGAAGTCCCAGCCCGGTGCATTAAAAACCCGGGACACCGGGGCGGGCCGGGATGCTAAAAAAACAGGTACCCGGTCGTTTCCTGATATATATATAATATATATATATATATAATAATACCAGAAGAAGATTCTAGCTTAAGGCTTAGTTTTGAGATGCCCTCGATAAGAGCATCCTCTAGACCTTATTAACATTCTGAAGGAGGCTTAAAAGAAAACACTCTCAAGCTAGAATTTTATATATACCTTTTTCCTTTGTTGAATGTAATCAGTCTTATATATATGCAATGCAACTTTTGAGATTTATCAATCGAATGAATAATTTATCTGACCATAAATTATGTAAATCCCTCAACCTTCATTAGAATTTGAGGAAAGTATATATATTAAAAATATAAGTCTTTTTTCATTTAGTGATATCCATCAACTTGCTTAATTTTCATAACATGAGATGAAGAAATAATTTTTTTACCAAAGTACTCAAAGATTTAACTTGGTGGTTGTTGTAAAGTAAACTTAATCCAGTACTTTTAGAAGAAAAAAATATATAAATCCCTTTGACGTAAAAAATTTATGTTTCTGAATCGAAATTTCAGTGATGCAGCTTTTCAAATCAAACCTTAAGGGGTGCGATAGCCGTGCGTGTTAAGACGTGTTCAACTCTCAATGTTGGGGGCGCAGGTTGGAAGTCTCCCGAGAGGGGATGGTCATTATTTGGTCTACCTCATCGAGTAGATCCTAGGTTCGATAGACTCATTTTAATGCCATAATGCTTATTTATATCCTGTCAGATGCAATTCTATCGAACCATATAAGCAAAAAAAATCAAACCTAATATTTTTACTAAAACTAGTATAAAGAAAAATGAACACAAAGAGTGCAAAATTCATCATAAGTTTTGTTTTCTCATTTTTTATAAAATTATATCAACAAAAAAATGTATTTATTTAAAAAGTCGAAATGCCATACAAAATTATCATTAAACGGGTTTTTTTAAAGCTCCCCTTAAAATATAAAATATGAGAATGAGACTTAATTCACTATTTTTCCTAACTTATGCTAATAAATTTTGACAAAAGAATTGAAAAAAGGTTTTCAGCATACCGCATTTTTTTGTTAGTTAGATTTTATTTTTGTTAGCCAATATATATATATATATATATTATATATATATATATGGTATATATATAGTTTACAAAGAAAAACACAAAAAACACAATTTATGTTAAAATACAAAAAACACAAACAAATATTTATAAAAACACAAAAAAAAATTATGAAAAACAAGAATAGAGTAAAATAATAATATATATAATAGAAATTAAAACAGGCAATGAGCACGACTACGCAAAAGGTGTATTTCTGTTACTACGGAATATTAAAATATGAATTTTACTGTGTACAATAATTATTCGCCATTATTTTTTTCATTTTGACACATTACCTTTAAATTCGATTATTATCGGCATTGCATGACTTCATATCTTTCGTGGGATAGTGCAGGAGGGCATATGTTGATGAGGTGATCGGCTGTCTGCGGCTCTTCCTCGCAAATGTTGCAGGTTGCAGTTGAGTTTTTCCCATTCGCTGAAATGAGCCAGAAAAAGCCCATGTACGGTGTGTGTCTCGTGAACTAGCAACCGCAATTTTTGTTTGTCGAGTTTGACAATCTTCTTCTTGTTGGGTTTTCCAAGCAAACCACGCGTGGTATGAGCCATGTTCAATGAAATAACGTCTACACCAGGATTTATAGAATGCATCATATAAAGACTTCTTAACAAAACTTAGAGATATGCCAACACATTTTCGGTTTTGACTCTTTGTGCCACTTTTTGCAAAAAAGTCCCCAAACTCATTTCCTGTCAGATCAATATGCATCACGCATATTATAAACCAAATTAAGAAAGGTGATTTACTTTTTTAATAAGTAAGATTTTTTTCCTTTAAAAATTATTATAAGCACTATAAGAATGTTATAAGTACTTTGTAAGTTTATTTATTTTTCAGTCTGCATTCTATTTCGAGTCATTTAATGTATTAAAATGAAATGTAGCTTTCCATAGTGGGCTTAGTTTAATGGTAGGTAAATAATTCTTCGAAATATGTTTAAATGTTACTTGTATTTTTTGAATAACTTACCATTCATTTTATTTGACGATAACAAAATAAATACATACATTATAATAAAATGAGTGTTTTCGAATAAGCGGTGTATTAAAAGAATGTATGGATGTATGATCTTGAAATATGCATTGCCATCTTAAATATGTAAAGAAGAGTTGTACTAATTCCTATGGAAGAAAATAATTATCGTTCCAATATTTTAAGCATAAAAATACATTGAAATTTTAAATATACTACAAGTATTAATGTTCTAAATTGGGTAAATTATTAAGGCTTTTATACTTGAATGGATTCGTTTATCATTTATAACTCACAAGAATACACCAACTGTTTTTTCAACAATAATATACTATTACAAAAGCTTACACTTATTAAAATTATAAAGTCCAGCATAAAGTACAATCTCAAAAAGAATATAGGTTTGCCGAGGTCCACACATACAAACAAATACACATTCTACAGTTCATATAAATTTATAAGTCGCATGTTCTTAAGTCACGGACGATTAATTTAAGAAAATAACTCTCATACAAAATAATAATACAGATTTCCATGAAGACCCTTCTACTTTTACCTTTGTATCATTCAAATAAGATACAAAGAAGACATGATTCCGGGTAAATAAAGGCTTTCGCAGAATTTTATTTGTGAATTTTAATGTGAGTTAACTCCAGAGAGTACCTTAGAACTTCCTCTGCACCAAACCATGCCTTTAAAAAGGAGTTTCTAATATTTAAATTGAAGGTTTGCTGTATGTATGTATATATATATATATATATATATATATATATATAGGAAAATGTACATAGTTAGGAAGCCCCAGAATAAAAAATAGGGAAAACTTTCCAAAGCATCACAAATGTTACGTATGCCCCAACTGCAAAATTGCTACTATCTAATAAAAAGCTTTCCTAAAAATTAAAGATTTTTTTGTATTGCTATGGGAATCGAGGACGTATAATGTATTGAGAACTTATTTGTGTTTCTTACTGTAAATATATAAATTTATTACCAAGTTTTGTATTATTATGCTAAAGATGTATTTAACCAGAGTCTCAGTTCGGTAGAAAAAGTCAACAGTCGATAGCGGCAGTATTTAGCAAGCTGTCTTTGTTCCTCCAGTTTTCTTTATTTTGTGTTTTTGTTTGTTTGAGGGTAGGATCCAAGAGTACGGATTAAAATCGAGTCTTGAGTCCAAGGCGGAATCGAATTAACGATCTTAGGCCATTCCCTAGAACTCACAAACACTTTTACCATGTTCTTTACTCATTCTACCTCGGGAAGCCAAGCAGGTAGTAACTAATATTACAATTCCTTAGGAATAGCTGGGATCTGCTTTAGCTCTGGAGGATATAATTTTATTTTGTTATTTAAAATAACTTACAACAACGAACAACAAAAATGAATAAAATACGTTAGAAAGTTGAAGTACATATAGAAGGCTTTTTTTCAAGATGTATTCCGATGGGAATACATCTTGAAAAAAGCCTTATCGAATTTCCCCTTTAGAAGCGGTATCGTTAGATTTCAAATTCTCCAAAGAAAAAGTCATATACATTTTTTTAAAATCCAGATTCCAATGTAAACGTCAAACGAAGTTGTATTTTTGGTAAAAATATCAATACTCCAACTTATAATTAAATTACAGAATAATCAGACATCAAAAAAGACAAAATATATCAGTATAATTGTAATATTTTTTTTTAAATAATAAGACTTATAATAATATTCAGATTCTCTTTTGAATATACAGCTCTACTATAGTAAAAATAATGCAATGAAAGGGGTGATATGAAGTTTTATAAGTTAAAAAATGATATAAATATAGCAAGAAGGGTTGTGATTATAAAAGCATAAATAAACATTCTAATAATATGTAATTTTCTTCAATATTTTTGCTCGACAGCCCTCCTCGATAAAATATCAATATAAGTATGGGTACAAAACTTAGGTGATATCCAAAGATAATAGATAATACAAGATGTGCAGAACGCAATGTTTAGATTCCTCTGATTAGAAAAGAAAAACTGAAACGTCACAGTAGCTATTTGTTATTAAATAAAATCAAGGTACATTTAAAACAGTGATTAATTTCAAAAGGAAATAAAAATTTGAAACCCGGGAGCTCTCCGGCGGAGGTGGAGCTGCAGAGGATGGCCACGTTGCTCCGGAGCTCCTAGATGCGTGCGGGCTACCAGCCAAAGGCCTCAGAGTCCCGTGCGGTGTTCAGGACTTCCACTTCCTCCCTGATGCTGAAGCTGTGTGTTCCCAGGTGGCTCGTGGCGGGAGGGAGCCTCCGGACGTTATTCCTTTGAGAGCTTTACGTTCTTAGCTTAGTTGTCCTAGAGGTATTAGATACATAGGCAAATCGTAGCTGTGATGACGTCACATTTTTTTTATTGGAAATATCCTTCTTTGTTTACATGAGTTCTGCCCCCCCCCCCCTGGGTGATATCCATAAATTTCTGGACAAGCTATAGATTAATATTGTAAAGAATAGTAATATTATGATTAAAATATTATTCTAACCAGACCAATTGTGTGTTCCATGCTATTATTATACCTTTTGACCTGATTAATACAACTCAAATGGAATTTTAGATTACGAATGACATGTTAGTGTTATAGAATAAGCACTTCGTGATAACACATGCACTACCTAAAGAATGGTTTGATTTCAAATCCACCAGCCGAGTTAATCAAACCAAAAAGGGAGCGGGATAGCCGTGTGCACTAAGGCGTGTTCAACTCTCAATGTTGGGGCGCAGGTTCGAATACTCCCGAGAAGGGATGGTCAACTTTGGTCTACCTCATTGATAAGATCCTAGGGTCGATAGACTAAATTTAATGCTATATTGCTTATTTTGTCGGATACTGCAATTCTATCGAACCATAAAGGCAAAAAAAAAACTCAGTATAAAAGTTAGAAAAATGTTACATACTTGTTTGATATACATAATAGATTACAGTTTGTACACAGCTTTCATTCATTAAATGCAACTTGTATTATTTTCATAACAAGCAAGTACCTATTTCAAATCTATGAATAAACATTATATTTGATAACATTTAAAAAAAGAATGATTTGATGATAACACATTCATGTTTTCATATTTTCTTTTGCATGGAATTGATTTATAATGCATTTGGATAGACTTTTTGAATGGAATTCAATAGTATTTATAAAAGAGAGACATTTATTTTTGAATATATCAAAATGCATTTCATGTCAAGTTCATAATAAATATTTATTTGATGATATATGCATGTTCTTCATAGTCACTAATGCTTTGGTTATCATATGTAGCAAAACAACTTTGTTATGAAGACATTGGCGAGAAGAAAATATTGAGATAGATATTTTTAGAGTTCTAAAAACATGAATAATTTATTTTGCTAATACATTTTACTTTGAGTTAATGTTTTTATCTTTTCACGAATATATGATCATGGATTTGTAATTGAATAAACTTTGATGTATGTTAAATAAATAAACTTATTTGTTAGTATATATAATGCTGTACCAATGGAATATTCCCCTGGAGCTTCAATTGGCAATAAAAACATTTGATAACTTTTGAATTACACAGCTTAATATGGTTTTGGTAAGTATGTTGGAGGGCATGAATTAAAGAATGAATTAAAGGTGAAATCAATTTAACTCTTCTATTGGATATTAGCAAAAATGGCCCAGGAAGAAATGACCCAAGATAAAAAAGAAATATGATGACATGATGAAAAATTGATCAAATATATATTTGCCCCCTTAAATAACAACCAATAAATAATTTACTTATGATTTCAAGAATATGTTTTGCTCTTTTTTACTCAATTTATATAAAAAGAATTTGACCAAAATTTTGTTGGACTCCAATAAAAAACTTGTCTGCCATTGCGTTTGGGCCGTTTTTTTTCCTTGAGTCATCATTTTCCTCTTTATCTTGGGCCATTCTTCCAGGTCCATTTGTTCTTCTGGACATAATCGTATTCCTATTCTAACCCATAACTACGTTATGCCGTTGCCAAATTTGGCCCAAATTTAGTTGGACTCCAATAAAAAACTTGTCTACCTTTGCGTTTGGGCCGTTTTTTTTCCTTGAGTCATCATTTTCCTCTTTATCTTGGGCCATTTCTGTCTGGTCCATTTGTTCTTCTGGACATAATCGTATTCCTATTCTAACCCATAACTACGTTATGCCGTTGCTGCCCTGATTTCATCTACATTGATAGAAATTTAAATATCCAACTTTATAGGCGTTAAAACTTTTTTTGTAAGAATCAAAAAACTTGTTAATGTATCCTTTAAAAAATGTGCGTTGGATTCCAGAAAGTCTTTGTTGATTAAATAAACTTAATTACCCACCTTCATATGTTAGTATTATATAAAAATACAATTATATAAGCTAAATACGCGATGAAGAAAATAATACAATTTTTATTGTGTCCAGAAAAAATGACCCATGAAATAAATGAACTATGAAGGATGAACCAAGATAAAAAGGAAAATGATGACTCATGGATAAAGGGCCAAAATAAATGGGTAGTCAAGTCTTTGAGTGAGGATCGTGGATTGAGCAGAAAAACGAACGCCGTTCGCGAACGCTCGAACACCTGAATAGAAAATAAATGAACGGACAAACGGATAAAAGTATTTCTTTTTTTTTGGCGCTCGTCATTTCAATTTAGATTATGTTTCTCTTCATTCTTTAAAATTGAATAATAAGTTTAAGCTTTTTAAGTAACAGTAATATCAAGTTTGCTGAAATTTGTAGAAAAGGACTTACTATTTAGTTTTGGATAAAATATTAAGTTTTATGGGCAAACTTTATAGCAATAGAACTTATGTACATTTAAAACAATTAATTTTATTGGCTTCTTTTACAGAGTAGGAACAAATATTATTTTTTGTATATTTTCTTCATTTAAACTGTACATATATTCTTAATCCTTGAAAGTGAATTTTAGTAAAAAATATAAAAGTATGAATGAAATGCCTTTTTTGTGGGGTGTCTATGTCCATATTTCATCTTTTAAAGTTATAGAAAAATAATTTTGTACATTTGGAATCCTCATGATAAAGTAATTTTTCAAGCATAGAAATTTACAATTTTTTATTTATTCTTATTTGAGCAGTGACGAAAAAGTGTTATATATTGCAACCTGCCATTTATCGTCAAATATAAGTTAACAGTCTATTTTGGCCAAGTGACCTGATTTGGATTCAGCTCTAAAAAAAATCTATTTACACCATTTGCAGCTTTCCAACAAACGGTTATTCCAGCAATTTTTATTCAATTAGATAAGCCGGTAGACCCGAATAGTATTAACTGTATAATATTTCTTTTCTTAGAAACAATTGATTTCATAGTCAAAAATATTTTTAATTATTTAAATGATTGCAAGAAATACAAGCTACCATTTTTGAGCATTTAAAATTCAATAGCTTTTTGTTATAAACGATAGAATCTCAACACTAGGTCTCATACACCCTTGGTATTTCTTGTGTTTATATACCAATTTCATCTCAATCGTATTCATTCTTCAACTCACTTAGTAATATTAGCCAAACACTTTTGAAACATCCCTGAAATACAGAGGTGTGCAGGCGAATCTAGACTAACTTTGAGTACTTGTATCTCAGAAACCAGTTAGGGTAGAAGCTTAAAATGTATGAACTGGTTAGAATATCCTATGAGCTTTGTTTAATAACAAAAAGATTGAAAATGTCCTCGGAACTTGAGCGCAGGACGGCCATTATTGTGGCGCTCCGTTGCGGCCGTGCGCCCAAGGAGATCATCGACTTCTTCAAATCCCCAAAGCTACTGTTTACAGCATTGCCAAGTCCTTCAAGGAGTCGGAGGACATCGAAGAAGGATTCATAACACCGGAAAGAAAGACTCCAGACCGATCTCAAGTCAGGAAGAGGAGCGCCGACTTCATTGATCACCTCCAGACGATGATCAATGACGATCCAAGTGTTCCCATGTCGACACTGGCTGAAAAGCTAAATGTGCACAGGGCCACTGTTCTCCTTGCCATTCATGAGGACCTGAGGTGCAACAGCTACGTCCTGAGAGTCCGTCAGATGCTTTCTGATGCCATGAAGAAGAAGAGGTTGGAGAGATGTGAGTTGTGGGTCAAAGGAGTTCTGGCCCCCAGCAGCCCTGACCTCAACCCCTGCAACTACTACTTTTGGGGTGTCCTTGAGAGGGACACTAACAAGCGTGCTCACAACACTGTGGAAATCCTTGAAAGCTGCCATCATCCAGGCAGTGGCCAACTTGTCCAGGGAACAGGTGGCTCATGCCGGTAGGAGGTTCAGGCACCGTGTGGAGGCTGTTATTGTGAAAGGAGGAAGTTGGATGGAATGAACATTAAGAGAAAAGTCATTTAAATTTGTGTGATATGAAAAAGTCAATTAAAAGGTCTTGTTCTTGGATATGAGTATCTTGTTTCCGTGGTTTAAAAAAAGTCTAGATTCACCTGCACACCCCTGTATATATTATATTAATACATTAAATACGTTAAATAAATTATATTATAAATCGTAATGTTTCTTATATAAACTGAGTGAATAATGGCAAAAAAAAGTTACTGGTATATGTAACTTGACGTTTATTTTTTACATTGTTTATAAACTGAGCTGTATTGCTTTAATCCTACAAAGATTGATGATAGAGTAATACAACAATGAGGTAAAAGACATTTGACGATAATCCTTTCTTTTCACTATAAAAAGTTAATATAATTTCGGGGATACAATCTTCCATACTGATGATATCACTGGTATATCCCTCTTCACCACTGACATCACTCAACCTTTGTGGGTTCCTTCTTCCTCTGCTTTTCTATATATATTCGCACTTTACACTTCTAGGTTCAGATTCGTTATAATAAAATAGTCATTTACTTAATATTTGATGTTGTCTGTATTTACATATAATTACTATGAGATTACAACATTATTAAACATGTTAATTAGTATGGTCATCTTAATGTATTAGATAGATGGACGTTGTTGTTATTACGCGGGAAAAGTATTTTTTTGGGGCATTTTTTATGCATTTTCCTTTTCTATCTCGGGTCATTTTTCCTTGTACAATGATTTTGTTCATTTTCTCCTTGGCCGTATATTCTTCTGCAATCTCTTCTACTATCACATTGGTGTATTTCGTTGATTTATCTAACATTATGTTTAATCTACGTTCCATTAGTATCCATGGAGTATAAATATTCCTAACTAAACTTTAGACTTTGAATGCAGTTCCTTTTATACGTCCTACTTAACTTTTTCTTCCATTTTGAATTTGTACATCCTCTAAATGTTTTTGAACATAAACATTGAATGCACAATTATTTGAAGACAAAAATATGTCGAATTTACTCAAAATATTAACTCACTCTTCAATTGTCTCATATAGGCACCCACTTACATAATTGAATAGGAACTTCAGTTACTGCATATTATATATGTTTTCTATATAAAAAGAAGACATATGTCAAAAAGAAAAGGATTTACCTCAATGTAATCTGAAGTTTATAACTCTCTTATGTCATAATTTATGCAGCAAAACATGTATCTATCTAATATGTAAGTTATGTATGTGCCTATGATAAATGTCAAAAAAATATAACAAATGCATGGAAAAATAAATATTTATTTGTTTTTGTTATGAAGACTTTATAGAATAATGTAACTTTTGAAACCTTTTTTTGCAATTTTATCTGTTCTACATATTTTCTTCATATTAAATTAATTAATAATATTTTTTGCCCGCAAAGTATTTAAAAAGTATTTTGCAATATAGTTTAAACTTCTTCGTTGTCACAGAGATATTTAATGAAAATTCCAGTTATTCTATGAATCACTGAGTATTTGTGAGGTGTTATAAAACTATTTGAAAGGAATTATTATAAAGATGGCCATACTAATAAACATATTTAATAATGTTGTAGTCCCATTGTAATTCTATGTAAATACTAATCATAATTATTCACTAAATGTCTATTTATTATAACCAATCTGAAACTAGAAGTGTAAGCGAATATATATAGAAAGGAAGGAGGAGCCCACAGAGCCCCAGTGACGTCAGTGGTGAAGAGGGATATACCAGTGATGTCAGTATGGAAGATTGTATCCTCACAATTATATTACCTTTTTATAGTGACAAGAAAGGATTATAGTAGCATGCCCTTTACCTAATTGTTGTGTTACTCTATCATCGATCTTTGTAAGATTAAAGCAAAACAGTTCAGTCATTGAACAATGTAAAAAATAAACGTCAAGTTACCTATACCAGTTAACATATATATATGTATATATATTGGCCTTGGTTCTAGATTTTTTTGTTTCTTGAATGTGATATCTTAATACATAGTTTTCTCATAAGTTTATATAAGGTTGGCAAAAAGTGAAAATTAAATATTAAAATATTAATCACAAGCCTTAAATTGATCTCCAATATGTCTCAGATGTTCCAATAGTATGCTAATAACACATAGAATTATTTTTTTTTGCAAAAAAAATAAAAATTTAAACATACTGCTAAGTTACTTTTATTAAGATGTCAATTAAGTTTTTGTCGTTAAAATGCTACAAGCATTGTGAAGCTTATGATGGCCCAAGAATGATCTACCACCATGTGAATAGGGTTCTATCGTCACTCTTCCATAATTTGCATATCTTGATGAAATCCTTCTCCCTGTTCGTTACTAATAGTACCAAGTTTTCCTGATAACTGCAGTACAAATGACTGAGTACATAATATAATCTTCATGCACATGTTTTCATAAGCATCCAAAAATGCTTTGTTTTTCACGACATTTTTGATAATAACGAAATTTATAACCTTTGTGAATAACCCTTTTGTTAATTAGCCAGGGTCCATTTCTCAATCAACATAAGCCTAGCAACAAATGGTTGGAGTAACAATGAAAAAATGATTTAAATTATTATTATTGGGTTCTATATATACATATGTCCATACATTGAATCATGGCTTTAAAGAACTTCTATTTCACTGTGAAAGCCGAGCTCATCCCCCCTTCCCCCTCGAAGACAAAAAAAACTTTCAGACAGGTTATATAGCCTGATAATATCTTAATAGCTTTTCTTTCAAAATATTTCCTAGGATAAAAAGAAATCACCGTATTGCGGTGGCTATGTAAAGTTTAAAGAAGTCCTATAAATATATTTATATCCGTATTTATCCCATACGTGATGATAAAAGTAACTCGTTTATATTATCTGAGAGATTATGAACTGAGATTGTTTCAATCTTTGCAACACACCAAAAAATGGGACTCGGAAATCTTTTGTGCATAGGGTATATGATCTTTAACATTATTATATGTAGATATGGTTATTCCTGACTTGAATAAATAGTTTAACTTTAGTGCATGATATGATGCTTGATTTTACTTTTTATCCCAGATACCAAAAATATGAGTGTAGGCAAAGAACATCGTTAATAAAATAATTTCCTTATTATTATTTTCTCACTTTTATAAAATTTGATGTTAAGTAAATATTTTTTACTTTCGTATAATAACTATGGACATAAAAATACGTATGTACGCTCAATTAAAGTGACTAAGGATTTAGATATATTGAGTTTAAAATTATAGTTATTTGAGAACAGCAAAATAAACACTTGGATAATGAGGTCGTTTTCTTTCTTTGTGGTCAAGTCTTATTTAGATGTTTTTGAATGGGAACACTCACATTTAGTGTTGATAGGTTGTAATACCATATTTGATATGGATTCTTTGAATGCTGTGCTTTGAAATAATGGATCAAATCACATATAGTGAGCAAGGCTTGGTCATTATTTAAAAAACAAATAAACAAAAGCGGTGAGTTTATACTGCTTTAAGAGCAGTAACGCAAATGTATTATTGTCAGCGTAATCCATCTGCAAAATCAACAATTCAACGTTCGGCATTAAAAATGGGTTTATATACACGCGACATTATGCTCCTGTGAGGCAAAGATATGCACGAAATATAAAAAATATTGCTACCTTTAAGTGCGTCAATTCAAGATGAACCAATTTGTCTCTTACTCCATGTGCATTGGGCATCTTCGTGACCTCGTTGTAGAGGCGATCTTGGCCGACACCTTTGATAAATCAAGTTGACACACGTACTGAAGTCACTTGACCACTTCAAACATCAGGAATTCATAAAATTTGCTAAAGGATAATTCGAAAATGATCATCTTCAGCAATGAGACACATTTTGAAATAAAAACTTTGTTAAGAAGCAAATATGTTTCTATGTGGCCAGCAAAATTACTTTTTGGTGTGGATTTCATGCCTGCAATTTCATTGTGCCGTACTTTTTCACGTTACTGTGCATGGAAATCGCTACCGCTCAATGATAATCCATTTTTAGGTATGAATAAGAAAAGATATGGACTTGGACAATATGTGGGGCTTTAACAAAGGGTTCAACTTGGCACATAGCAAACGTTACAACCGATTTATTTAAGAGGAGGTTTGGTGAGCGATTTTTCTTCCGAAAATTGACCGCCTTTTTAGTGCGATTTAACGTCTTACAACTATTTTCGTTAGGATCACGTGACAGCCCTTGACGTAAGAAAAGGTCAGAATGAATAATTAATGGTAAATTCTATGCGTCAACCAATGGTTTCAACGACTTAACTTAGCAAAAAAAATGCTTGTGGTGGTTCAACGACATTGAATTTCATTCATGAATTAACTTATTGTATTATGACGGCAAATAAATAAATCCTTGACACATCACAACCGTTTTCGTTATATTTTTTCTTAATGTCAGCGCTCTATATTGGTGAAACCCCACTTGTTGGTTTGGTAGAATAATCTCAGACTATTACGTATTGAGTATTTGATTCAGTGTAAAATCAAATATATACGAGTTTAGTTTTTTCTCCTTTAACACAAAACACCTTTAAACCCCTTGTGTTTACTAACTTATCTACCTCATGAAGCAAAACAATGTAATCATTGTTACATCGTGTAGTAATCAATATGACGATTCATTCTTGGAATCTGCTTAGGCTCTGGAATATGTCGGCCCAAGCTTTTTCAAGTCATCCTTCTTTTAAGGCAAGAGAAAGCCGTACAGCCATGATAAAAAAAATATATTAATATATATATATTCAATCTTCTAAGATAAATGCATTTTCCTCTTACATACATTCTGATGCCTAGAGGGCCCTGTTATCAAATGAGTAATCTATATTATTTCTTGAATCGCATTATTTAAAAACAACAATTAACGATTTTTATATCATACTTTCAGTCTACATTTAATCATTCGTTAGCCATCCTTTTATTAATTTGAAATACTTTTATGCCCTAATTGGTGAATGCTAATTTTTGATATACTTATACTATTATACTTATATACTAATCACAACTTATGTGATTTGTTTTGCCTGTTTAGTTTGACGGAATTGCATCATCTTATTGACTAATCATTGTTGCTATAAAATTAGCCCATGGAACATTGATCCTTTTAAATGTGGTTAAACAATTCTACATATTTATCATGGGAGCATAACCAGTGCCTTCAACAATGTCAGATTATTTCTCAATTCATTTTAACCTCACATTACTATTTCTTAGCACAACTTCATTATAAGAAGCTTATTTTTTCTTCTTATTTCCATACTCAATGAAGTAATATAATTAATAATAAGAATCTTCGAAAAAGTTCATTTGGATTATAATAATATACAATATATATATAAATAAATATATATGTACAGGGATAACAATGAAAAGAACAATTGGAAGCGATAAAAACTTTTACAACCATGAATAAGGCTTACTCAATTAATTATAAATTTATATTAATTTCCGTCTAGTGGAGGACAGTAATGAAAACATGTAGTATGATAATACCAACTCCTAAATCTTTATAAGACTTACACTTTTAAAGTGTGTTTTTGCTTGGATTTTTTAGTCGAACGAAATATGTCCAGAGTTTAGAAAAAAACACCGTTGTGTTTAGAAGCATTACACAAAAGTTATTTAGTGTTTATTGATTTATATATTTAATTCTAACAACAAAATATTGTCTTAATTTATTTTCTGATATTAAAATCTTGAGAGGAAAGGCACGAGGGGTTTGACAAACGTTATGATTTCAGGAAATAAAAGGAGGGTGTTGAATTTAGTTCTTAACCACTACACCATTCATAAGTCAAAATATCCATGGGTCTTGTGAATCTCTTTAAATTATGCTCAACCTTTCTTGCCACAAAAAGCCATCAGTAAGATACGTTATCTTTAGAGAAAACTGGTTAATGATAAAAAATCATTTGATTATATATATATATATATATATAATATATATATATATATATATATATATATATATATATATATATATATAAGGTGGTTTCTATTTCACATTTTTCAGATTTGAGAGTTGGGCTCCCTCTAGGATTTTACTTTAGTGCATACATATGATCTTGTGAAAGTTTGAACGAAATAAAATAATGGGAAGTGTCCACTCAACGGGCCCAAAAGTTATTTAGTAAACTTATGTAGTAAAAAAAATCGCCATTCGATCGCCTCTAATGTTCTTTATTTCAATGCCTTTTTCAAACAATTTGCTGCAAAATGTAGGCATGATTCCAAAGATTCCAAATCAGTTTTTATTTTTTATGTACATCAAAAATCAATCGAGATAATAAAGTTTCAAAATGTTCATTTTGGGGTATTTTCTATAAAAACGACTATTTCAAAACTTACATTTCTCAATGAATTTCGGATGTACATAAAAAATGAAAACGGATTAGGAATCCTATAAATATATAATATATATATATATATATATGTATATATAAAGGGAATCTTTTTTAGGGAAAATCCTAGCGCAGCTCATATTCTCATGACACACAGACGAGTGCCTTGGGTATATTTAAGCTCCAATGCATTATAATTCTTTAATGGTTGAGTCATAAAAAATAAAATTACAATTTCCCATACATATATAAACCATTTTTTCAGGCATGCATTATAAATATCAAAATAAAGAAGACATTTGAAAAGCACACACATGCATAAATGAATATAATTACTGTGAATGACAGGTCACGTAGTTTTTAAACTATTATAATGCATAGCATACCTAATGAAAACGTTGATGCTTACATTTTTTAAACCTCTTTATACATTTTTATATTCAGTTCATAAAAAAAGAAGTATATCTTTTTAAATGCTCTCCATTTTGGTTTATTTGTATTGAAGTTCTTAAAAGAATCGGATAAATGAAAATGGTGGAGGTCTTCTTAAAAGGAGTGATTAAGAAACATTGCTTTTAGTTGAAAGTGAAGTCTACCAAAACGCTAAGCGATAAAAGTATTTTCTTAATAAGGCTGTTGCTTAAGAATACATTTTTTTAAAATCCGCTTGATATTTTACTATTCCTTAGGCACCATTGACAAATAATCATCTTAAACAACTTATTTTATAAAACAAATATATGATACGTATAAATATGTACTTGTAGGGACATTATTAAAAGAAGATAAGATTTTTTATAAATACATACTTATCATTAGAGCTCATGAAAATATGACTCACAATTTTTTTAAATACCTTTTTCTACTTATTCAACATAACAAACATTTTCGTGGGTATTTTGTTTGTTTATATTTATTACTATCATCCACGATAGACATACACAAGAAAACGCACAAAAGTAGAGAACACATCAACACTACGTTGATTTTCGTGGGTAATGGGAGAATATATGTTATATAAAGCCCACTGTTTGATGACTTTTCTTACATATGCGAAGATTTTTATATTTCAATTGTTGACAGTCGGAAAAAATAAGAAATTAAAAGAACCCTTTTATTATTCTTAGCCTTCAGAAACAAGTTTTTATATAAAATACTTGCCATTTCTTAAACCGAACCAAACCAACACACAAAACTATCCTTGTGCGGATGTGTTAGTGGGAATTAGAGAATATGCATAATATTTAATTTATCAGAATATGTCACAGAAAACACCTTTTACTTGGTGTTTTGAATGCTTTACTTATGTTCATTATAGATTGCTTATCAACACATCAAACAACTTCCTAATGGATAACGATATGTCATGACAACGAATAATATTTGTTGTGCTCAATTAAAAAAAGCTGTAATATTGTATTTTTGTACATTTTTAATTTTTTTGAATTACATTTGAAAAAAAACATAACCACATTTACTGAAAACCCTCTTCATTTTTGGAAAACTATTATTTATCCATTGGGCATATTTTAGCTTTATAGACACTGAAATGACTTAAGTTATCACGTAGTGTTTGATTTAAAAATAACGGAAAGGCGCTTTTTATTATAATTTAGATTATGATGTTTTATTGTGATGTGATGGGTCTTGCTTCAGAGGGTTAATTTTAAACTAAAATGTTTATTTATGCCTTTATTATCATAACCCCTCTTGCTCCTCTTTTATTTATTTTAGTATATATTATGTTATGTATGATTTTTAAATAAAAGACCCATGAAAAAAGGCCCTTCCAGTAATCTTTATGTCTTAAAAAACGACTTTTCTTGTTGGTTGTTTTAAACAACTTTAATGAGGATATATTTAATGTCTAGAAAATGTCAATTTTTGCAATAAATACAGTTCTACAGCGTTTAGTTAACAAATATACAATATAATTTTTCAAGCAATTTTTTTTTCTCTCACTCTCAGGAGTCAGAAGTGTTTCTTGTTGAGTGCTGAAAAAAAGAAGATTGTGATAGTTTGAAGACCTTTAGCGATTCAAATTATATATCATAGTGTGCATGAGTGATAGGGGAATCCAATAGGATATCCAAAGGCCCCACTAAGGAAGTAAAATTGAGTTTCTAGTGCAATTATCTTCAATCAGGACTTGGACTTCTCCCTTTGGAATAATCACAACATCATGTTTATTATTTTCTTCTCCCTTTAAACGTAAGTGTCACTGTTCTACGCGCGGGCGCTCACTCGAGGAAAGAAGAGAAACACATTCATCCCTGCATTATTTGAAATTTCATTTCTCATGAATAGGGACATATCTTTACCCACGGATCCCCCAGATCCTGGGAACTTTAAAAGCAGTTATGCTAAAATAACAGCAAGGAGAGAGAAGTTGATAAAATCAGCTTCGGAATCAATTAATTTAAATGTTGACTTCAAGTGGGATACATTTGTTGTTGTCCTCACTGATGAGTCCATTCAGGCAAGATAACCTTGACTTTGTTGACGTCTTCGATGCTGCAATTTTTTTTGGATTTTCTGAAGAAGAGCTGTATGGAGCAAATCCGAGACATTCTTTTGGGCATGCTAGTTTTTACACTGCTAAGCCTATTGATGTGAGAGATAGAGCCGCCTCTCTAAAGAAGGAGTACAAAAAGGCCATTCCTTCTCTGAATGGAGTTATGACTGATGTGTGTATGCGGATCAAGGGATCTGACAAGTTGAGTCAGTCAAAGAAAAAACTTAAAATATCTGCCTTGAACACCATTGGGAGGTTCAGGGATGAAAAAGTAATTGTCTCGATGTTGTCCCAGTTTGGCTCAATTATCGACCACCATCCATCTAAATGCCCACCCTCGGCAAAAGCTGCTCACTTGAAACGCTATAGTGAAATGAGGGGCCCTAATTATGAAGTTATAATTGAGGCGAATCCGGATGCGATACCGCAGATTCTTCCAATAAATGGCCAACTCGTTACCTTAAGGTTTGAGGGTGCTAGACAGCAATGTTACCAGTGCTTCAGTCTAGGTCACACAAAAATGACTTGCAACGCCAAAAAAGTTCAAATCTTTGCTTACGACAGGATTCTCAAAGAAAAAATTCAAGAACGTATGCTATCCCTTAACGGTAAAAATGTTAATAGTGATGATACTATCACTTCACCTGAAAAAGGTAAAAAGTCCGACAGAAACACTGAGAATAACTCCGTTAATGAAAAGACTGCCAACGATCCTAAAGAAAATATAGATTCTACTAAGAACGCCGTGAACAGTAGAAATGAACCCATTGACGAAGGAAATATTCGAGGGGTGGATGAGATAAATATATCAATCAATAGAAGTTCAGCAAATGTTGATGGGAACGGAAGTGAAAATATTCAAAATGTTTCCCTTGAGCGGGAGGAGGCAAGTCGTAATGGTGACAAAACCCAACACAACATAAACATGAGTTCTTCCGAAACAAAGAAACTTGATGACAAATTGGATGAAGAAAATGAATGGACCATACAAACAAGAGGAAGAAAAAATACAAATAACAGGGAAAGTACTGAGCCGAGGGACGGATCGAAGAAAAAAAGAATTCGTTCAAAAAGTTCGAATAGACATCTACCATCCAAGTCTCCTGGAAGCTCTGTTGTTGGGAAAAAATCAAGACAAAATAGCAATAAAGACCAGTCTTCAGAATAAACTAATTTTTTGATTAACATATATGTCTCTTTCAATCTTTTCAATGAACGTCAACTCGATCATCTCTGACTTCAGAAAGTCAGAGCTTATGAAGTACTTATTAGCTATAGGGTGGCCTGATGTCATTGTTCTGACAGATACGAGGACTTCAATACAAGGCTTTCACGGAATTCCTAAATGCTACCAAATATTTGAGTCTAACTCCCCTACCTCCAAGCGTGGTGTTGCCATTTTAGTAAAAAATGTATTTGATCCTAAATTGATTTTAGCTCATGACAGTGGCAATTTATGTTATGTACAAATTCGTCATCATAACTCTGTCATTGATATATTTGGTACCTACGGGCCAAATGAGGATAGTCCCGGCTTTTTTGATAATGATTTACGCCCTTTGATGGGCAATAATACCTCTATAATAACCGGCGATCTTAACCTGCGTCTTAAGAAGGAAGACTCTACGGCAACGGGACGAGGGAACCACAAGGCTTCAAAAATTATGCGTCAGATAATGGAAAAGGAAAACCTTGTCGATTGTGCAGAGCTACTAGGCCAGGACTCTCACACATTTTTTACGAATACACGTAACAACAAGACAGTGTCATCACGACTAGACATTTGTCTATTTAAAGATGATGGGGTTTATACTCCTACAAGTTTTAAAGTTATCCCAACAAATATATCTGACCATTCTTCGATACTAATTAATTTAAAATCAAGTAAAAGTAATATGGAAAATAAAATATGGAAATTTAATGTAAACACTCTGCAAGAACAAGACTGTTGTGATGAGATGAGACTAGTTATTAATAATACAAGGTTCCGGATTTCTCAAGGAGAGAGCGTATCAGAGGAAGTTAAAAATATGGAATCAGAATGGAAAAGAATTGCTATAAAATACTCATGCATAAAAGCAATTAAAAGAAAGGCTCATATAATAAATCTTATTAAATCGGGGTCTAATGGCGAAAATATACCGGCGATAAGATCCCTCCTGAACAAGAAGTATATGGACACTAAGTGTGAAATGAAAAAAAGATCCATCGAACGTCTAAGAAAACATCAATTTCCAGAACTAAAGCCCCCCAGGAGATCCATGAACTACGACCCCGTTGAGGTAATACAATATTATAAACATCTATATAAGTGCCGTGACTGTATTTCTCATCAGAAATGTGTCAAATGTAAAATTAAAAATGCTGATTTTGCAGATAATGTTTATGCCAATATTGTAGAGGATGTACCTTCTTCAGTGAAAGATACTGAGAGACACCTATCTGAAGAAGAAATTATAAAAGTAATTAAAAAAAGTAGCAAACGAGGAAAAGCACCCGGACTGTCCGGTTTCGGTTTTGAAATTTATTGTCACTTCGCAGTGGAACTTGCTCCGATCCTCAAAGATCTTTTTGAATGGATTCTGATGGTTGGATATTTTCCTCAGTACATAAGTGATGGTCTCCTTGTAACCATACCCAAAAAAGGAAAAGACACAAACTGTGTTAAAAATCTAAGACCGATTACTTTACAAAACACACTCTATAAAATCTTTTCACAAGTCGTGGCTGAAAGAATAAAACAGACTCTTCCCGAAATCATTCACTTTTCTCAAAGAGGCTTCATGACAGGTCATAGGATGGAAGATATAACAGCAAACCTGCAGACGGCGTATGAAAATTGTTTTAACTGTACCATAATGACCATAGACTTTGAGAAAGCATTCGATTCAGTGTCTCACCTACATATAATAGGGACCTTAAAGAATAAAGGATTTGGAAGTTTTATGATACGAGCTGTTGCAACACTTTTAGCTGACTCCCGTACATTTTATGGCTCTAAAAAAAGATTTAATTATTTTAACGTAGAACGAGGATGCAAACAAGGTGACCCTATAGCCTCTATTTTATTTATAATTTCAACGGACCCGTTGTTCAGGAAAGCGAACAAGAACATCTTATTGAAGAAAACAAGAGTTAACAAAGGGGAATCCTTATACGCTTATGCCGACGACACCTCTGCCATAATTGTTGCTGGGCGTGTTCTTACAATAGCATCAATAATTGAAATTGAACGTCTCCTAGAATGGTTTAAAAATATATCCGGACTAAATATAAACGTTGATAAATCAGAGTTTTTGTCCACAAACCTATATATAAAATCAATACTAAAATCTGCAGTAAAACATCAAGTTAAAATTCTCGGAACAACTATTGGAGATAACGCTATGGCTTCCAACACAGAAGACTTTCAACTCCGAATAAAAATGGGTGTCAAACACATCAAAAGCCTAGGGTTCCACAGATGGGAGAGAGTTCAGTTATGGAACTCACATGTTGTTCCGAAAGTGACTCACCTTTTACGAGTTTGCAAATTTGACTCCGGAATTGCATCATCATTTGATGACATTTTAATGGAGTTTTTGGACTTAAAGACAAAACGGAACATTTCTATAAAAAGAGTTGTCACACCCAAAAACTTTGGTGGACTTGGAGCCGTGGACTTAAAGAGTTTCTGGAAGTCGCTTTTAGCAGAATGGGTTCTTAAATGTTTTAGAAGACCAGACTATTGGAATTTTACAGTTTCAAGTGATTGTTTTAACGATCAGTATTCAAACTACGGCGTGCGTTTTATAATAAATCAGCTCTCAGAATTAAATTTCTGGAAACCTCTTCTGAAAAATGTTTTAGATACTTTTTATTTGGTGGAATTGAGTTTTGGAGACTATACTCCTCTCAAGGGATCCACAATTGAGGTTCACACTTCTCTACAGAGGATGAATTCCTCATATTTCCTAAAAGACCTCTTACAACATAAGGACAACTTACTGGCTACAATGACATTCAAAAAAATCAAGAAGATGCAAAAAATTGAATTCGTTTTCCACAACAACTTTAATCCATCGCAATCCTTTAGGGAACAATTGGCATCCATTAAACTCTGTGACCTCAGACGGATATGGAATTCCTCATCACTTCCTCTTATAAATAATGTTTTAAAAAGAAGAAGTCTCAAGATAAAGGATAAACAAGCTTGCCAAAGTTATCAAAACCCATTCTTGACCCCTCCGGAAAAATGGTTCGTTTATCGCGTGGTCACCGGGACCCTTGAAGTTTCCTCAATCTTAAGCAGTGACACTCAATGTATATTCTGCCAAGAAGCTAAGGAGACAACGGTACATCTTCTACTCGAGTGCAAGATTCTTCATCCCATTTATGAAACCTTGAAAATGGAACTAGAGGAGAGGTTCGGGACCTCCTTGGGTAGAGAGGACTTTTTTACACTTTCGGCCAAGGACAAACTTCTTCAGCATGCAGTGATTGTTAAGCTCCAATATTGTATATACGCCGTCAAAGCAAAAGAGAAAGAGATTCGCGGATCCATACTAAACATAGCAAGAAAATATTTAGAAATTTTAATACGACAATGACTGTTTTAACTTATTCTTTTGTTTGTATACTTATATTTTTACCATATTTTATGCCTAATTAACGTCTTTCTTTCGTTATAATTTTATTTCTTTGTTTGAGTTGTACATTATTACTATTTTACATGTAAGATGTCGGGATAAATCAAATGAAATATATGAATGCCCATGGGCCAAAAAAAAAAAAAAAAAATTTTTCAAGCAAATATTATGTTATGTTTGATTTTTAAATAAAAGATCCATTAAAAAAAGACGCTTCCAGTAATTTTTATGTCTTGAAGAACGAATTTTCTTTTGCTTTTTAAGCAACTTTAATAAGCATATATCTATAGTTTGGATAATGACATTTTTCTTCTTCTCCAACTAATACAGTTCTGGAGCTTCTAGTTAACAAATATACATTATAATTTTTCAAGTATTAAATATTTTACGTACAACATGTTGGAACAGAATATTTCCAATCTAATCTTTGAAAGTATAAAAAAAGTAGGCCTTTGTTTCTTTGTATTTCTTCTCTTTTATTTCGTTTCTATCTTCCTCCATTATTTTTTAGCACATTTACACATTTTTGAGATCCTCCAAAGGGTAGTTAAGATAGTCAAAAAGACTACAAATAAGAGAAGGTCCTATTTTATGTATATATACACATATTATATATACATATGACTTCTATATTCAGGAGAAGAAGAATATAAGTTCTTCTTATACATTAAGAATGAACAGAGAGAAAAAAATAAAATGATATGTGAATAACTAAACAAGGACTCCTCATAACTACACACAAATAGGCGAGTCTAAGAAAATAAAGTTATTTTGCTAGATTGAGACTCCCAAAAGTAGGGAACTTATTAATGAATTTTATTGCTCTATGTTTGATATTATCTCCATTCGTAGATAAAAAGTTATTGTGTTCACAAAAGAGTTTGTAAATATATTCCATATGAATTGTATAAGTAGGATGAGGCAAAAATATACAAATATTTATATTTATGTGTTTTTTTCGATTTTCTAGGTTTTTTTAATTACATATTTTGCCAATTTGTACTTTTTTCTACATATTTTACTCATGTGTAGTATTTTTTATTGGCAGATGTGAAAAAGACTGGGACAGTCGACTGGCGTACCTTTTATTGAACATAACAAGGGCGGGCACTTCTTTTTTTACATACGAGTTTGAATGTGAAAACCATTTTATACGACGATACTTAAGAACGGTGATGCTCAGGGCTGAATACCGAACTGCCCCAGATGTCATGATATCCCTCAGTTTGTCATCCCAGATGAGATCCCCCGTGACTAAGTGCTCCGCCAATAGGCTTTTTCCTTTGATCGGAATTAAAACTGATCGTATTGCTGACGGCTCTTATCCTTATATCTATCGAAGTTTGTTGTGAATATTGGATTGTATTCTTATGATAACTTCAGTAGCCAGATTATAAAATCAATATTTCTCAATCGAGTTAAAATGTATTAAAAATATTACAGAAAATTAAGGATAATATATTTTTTAAAGGCCATATCTTTTTTTTTTTGCCTATATGGTGCGATAGAATTGTATCTGATTGAATATAAATAAGCATTATATCATTAAAATGAATCACTCGAGCCTAGTTTCTTATCAATGAGGTAGATCAAAATGGCCATCCCCTCTCGAGAGGATTCGAACATCCGCCCTCAACATTGAGAGTTGAACACGTCTTAACGCACATAGCTATCGCACTCCCTATAAGTTTTATGGTGCGAGGTTGTGCTTTACATTCTAGGTTTGATCCCAGTATTGTTTCTAACCAATTTAGTTTGTATAAAGGGCTAATGTAAAATGAAAGCTATGAATTGTGTGTGGAATACGGAGTGCATAAGAGTTATGTGTGATTATAATTTAGTTCCGTGATTAATTTTTATCATATTATTGTATTATAACAATTGGTAGTATGTTTTGCAACAAAAATCTTCATTCAAAAGTTGGACATCTTAAGTCATAAATTTTTGATTCCTTCATATTAACTCATTGCATCGAAGGCGTAAGGTAGAAAGAGAGAGAGTGAGGAAGAGAGGGAGGCATGAGTAGAGAAAGAGAGAGTGAGAGAGAGCGTTTCTCATTCTATGTCTTATTCTAAATGCTACCGAGAATCTGTTTAAGGTCTTGGTTCCAATCCTGGGTCCATGATTTATATTTGAAAAAATAAAAAACTTATAAATGATGAAGGAAGGGATTAATAAGTACTTCTGTGTCCTTAGTAGCAACTTTAAAAAACTAATGCTTTCTATCATTTTTTAAAGGTGTCTTGGCTTCGACATGGATCCGAGAATTCCTTAGAGCTTTTGACCGTCGGAGACTCTACCTACACCGGCGATGATCGCATTAATGTATCATATAAGTAAGTTACAGATTTACTTTTTATGAATATAACTTCAAAGACTAATTAAATGTAATATTAAGAAGTTGATAGAACTGTATAGAAGGTAAAATTAATAATATGGAAATACTCTGCTATAGCATATAATCAAACGTCTAAGAAAAAAGTCAATATATGATAAACTAATGAAATTCGATACAGCTATAGAATTGTATGGCTTGTCACTACCTCCAAATATTTAGATCACAAACTTTAGGCATATTTTTTTTTCATATAATCATAGGGAATGCCAAATAATTTTTTTTGGGTGAAAATCATTTCAACTTAATCATAAATTATTCAACATAAACATAAACGCTCATGGAATATTATAATATGACGACTGAATACAAAACTGCAAGCTATCAAACCTATTAACTCCAAACTCTCATAACAGTATTTTTACACGAAAGAAATCTAAAAGTATATTTTGAAGTAAATGAATAGAAGGTTAAAATATTAAAACAATAAGGTAATATTTTTTTCAATATCCCGATTCAAGGATACTATTTGGGTTTTTAACTGTTGTATTTCAAGATTATTTATAATCTAAGCCTCTTGGAAAGGATCTGGGTTTTGCAAGGAATGAACAGTGACGACAATGTATTTCCTGTTTGAATGTCGATATATTTTTTTTAATACAACAACAAAAATCAATATTCATATTTTTTTGGTCTCATAAACTTTCGAGGCGAGACTCCAAATCTTGATTTTAAGATATTTTTAGAAATTAAATATATGCTGCCAATATGAAAGTGCAAATATCTCACAGGTTTTAATTGACAATGCACATTTTTGTGCAAAAAAACAACACAAAACAAATGTGTGAAAGCAGAGGGTAAAGTTTAATTTGCACTCCTCTTACAATAACCTGTATATTTGAAAAATATAGAAAATAAACAGGAATTATGTATGATTGGAACCATAGTTTTTTTTGGTTAAGATGTTTATTTATTAACTAAAATCCATACAGTGTAAAAATGAGAATAAACTAGAAAGTAGGAGATACAAAAACACAATCTTAAGACAGTTACGTTAAAAACAATGCATAAATGAACATCATAATTCAAAATGTCTGTTTATAGTACCATAGTTTTTATTATAAGAAACTAGATTTATCCTTTTTATGTCTCTGATTTTAAAAGTATATAAAAGAATGGTGAGATTGCTCAACAAAATCCACTTTACCCTCCTAAAAACAGAACAGCCAGAGGGCTATCATTATACCCATTGTATTTTCAAAGTTATTGCTCATGAGTTTATTTTCTTAGTTTTGCCCTCAGAACTTTTTATTAGTGTGACATTCTAAATAACGGAGTCTTTAAAAACTTTTTAGTTTAGTAGCCAAGTTCTTATGTTACACTTATGTTTTTAATATACAAATGTAATCCGAAATGTACTTACATACCCTATAAACATGCATTTGAAGTGTTGGTATGATATATTCATATATTTTTTTACTTCTATTCATGACAACACTTGAATAGTATATAGTAATCTAGCTAACATGCATTTTTAAGTGTTTGTAAGAAATATCCTTTTTTAACTTTTATTCATGAAAGTACTTAAATAAAGTTGAATGTAGCTCGTAAATGTTAAGCTAAAAAAGTCTTCATGTCTTAATTTTTTATACTAGTTCTGTAAGACGTCATTTGAAATTGTGTGCAATTAGGGGCTTATTTCCGAGTATAGCTAGCAGAACCTTAAGAGCTAACTTTGTGTAAATTAACTCTAATTTGATACCAGACTTGTTGATTTATCGTTCATTTTTGTTTGTTGTTAACGACGTTCGCGAACAATGAACGACAAACGATTAGGAATTTTCATTTTTGGTGCCAAAAAAGACAGTGATTTTTCATTTTCATGGGAAAAATTTACTTTCTAAAAAAAGTCATCACTTTCTTTCAGAATGGCGATAAAAAATTCTTTCAAAAACACGTCGTCAATTTTGTTCAGAACGACGAACGACAAACGAACGATGAACGATTCAATATAAATATAAGTATAAACGACGAACGATAACTTTTGATGAACGAGAAATGAATGACAATTTTTCGCGAACGTCAACAAGTCTGTTTGATACCTATAGGATACAATTATTGAAAAAAGATGATAGTGCTTGAACAGGAATGTAGCGATGACTTTTTCAGCACCGAACTCATATTAATTTTATAAAAGAACCGAAACGTGTATTTCCAAAAGATTAAATGGCTTCTTAAATCCCACTTCCACAATAACATATCAGCATCTCTTGGCGACCTTTTCGCATGATACGGTGGGTACTGATTGAATGATTTTGGACTTGTCACTACTGTCACTCGAAGTTGAAGTCAAAGGCTTTAAGGATTAAAAGTGCAGAACTCTTTTGCTCCGAATATTGTGATATTATCGGACACTATTTTATTATTATTTCGTTTGAACGCGTGAAATATTTCATGAAATGCAGCCTCTCAACAAATTAGGAGTTATTCAGGGTATCGCTATTCTCCTACGCAGTTTCCTTATCAGGGATACCACCTGACAGGCTCCTGGGCGTATTTCTTATTTTAAATTTGAAAAAATTCCATCAATTCAAAAGCACTTTTATCTTTTTAAAAAACGTCCTCAATTTATTTTTCATAGTGCCATAAGAAACATTGATTGAACTTATTTTATAAAAAAACGTCCACATTTTTGAAAACAATATAAATTGAACAGACGAACGCCAAAGAGATACATTCCGTTTGGCCGTTCATATATATTCCGTTCAGGCGTTTGATTTTGAACGTACGTTCGCGAATGGCAATCGTTTTTCTTTTCAATCCACAACCTTGCCTCTTGGTATATAAGAAACCTCTACTAAGTTGGCAGTTTTGTAAACAGCTGCACAGTAATGGCCGTCCTTCCATTTACGTTTCGATTACATTTACAATTTACGAAATAGAAAGCATAGTTTTTGGTAAAAAAATAGTAGTTCATATATTTTTAAGATCATAACCGATCAAGTATTGGAAATATTAAACTATTCGTTAAATTAATTCAGTTTCAATCGAAAAAAATTATGGATCCTATATCAGAATCATTTTTCATTATTTTTATAAATTATAAGCCATAAAATAGTGAAAATTTTATGGTCAAATGATATGTTAGGGATTGCTAGCTAATATTCATTTGTTTACATAGTGCTTCTATAACTCAGAAAAGCTGCAAAAAAGCATTTTTTGCCATAATAATAGATATTATAAATTTTATTTGAAAGCGGCCTTAATGCTATGAAAATATCCGGAAACAAAATTTGTGAGCAATACAAATATTTATTTTCCTTTGAGGAACTTTTTGGGAGACGATCACGCGGGATGAGAAGCTCTACAGTTTTCATCCCCAGTCGAAATTTTCAGGATCGCCTCTAAAGTCATTGCCAAATTTCAAACCCTGATAGCTTATGCTTATTTTAGAAAAATATAATTATCTAATTCCATTGTCACAGTTGCTTTATATAAATTTAAATTTTTAGAATGTTTTTGATGTTATTTTTTTAAAGATCACTGTCCTTTTAATACTTTTTTGTATGACTGTTTATTACGATTTTATATATGGTTGTTTGAAAGCTTTATCTTATTTGGTATAAATTCGCCTTATATTTCATGTACTATGTTCGTTTTTTTAGTTTTCTCTTTGCTACTGATTTAACTAGGGATAAATAAAATATATGTATAAAAAAAATAATAATAATAATTATTTTTCCAAATATTGTGTTCGTATTGGTGGCTTACGGAAAGTCTTTGAAGTATTATAAGACTTTCATAAATAACTTACAAATTTGTTTTACTTGTTTTGAAAAAAAAAATATTTATAAAAAACAAAAGTAATATCATAACAGTTTTGATAACCAAAAAGCAAAATGTTTGATTATGTTCGTTAGCATGAAGGGAAATCATATCTCTGTAAAAGTTAATAAGCCTTCCCTGGAATAAAAAGTATATCCATATTTTCACTTAAGCATTTGTTCAAATGATTTTTTTGGAATGTATTTTCATGAAATCAAACTTTATCAAATAACATATGAGTAACTATTTGCATCTAGTATATTTAAATCATAGACTAGAAATGAATCACTTGGTCTTTTTGTCATTTCCAACCCTCTAACGCACTGTCCCTTTAACTCTACACTGCTCCTTTATTGTTTACACTCTAGAGGAACATGGAAAAAAAAGAAACTGACGTCATCAAAGAGGAGAGCACAGCACAGCGAAATCTATTGGCAGAGTAGGCTAACTTGAAATATTTATTAGTAAATAGCTCATTTTGCATCTTAAAGAAGCACTCAGAGATGCCAAAATTTAATCACTTGTTTCCTTTTGGCATTCCAACAACTCCACAAAGTTTCATCCGAATCTGTTCCGCACTTTTTGAGTTATCCTGCTGACAAACAAACTAACAAACCAACTTCAGTGAAAACAATACCTCCTTCGGCGAAGATATTAAATAACCTGAAAATCTAAGATTTATAGTCTAGATGGATAAAATATGATGATATATATATGAGCCCTTTGCGTTGAACGATACTATTTCTGAATAATCATGTGAAATCTATAAAATAAAAACATATTGAAACTTATGTCAGCAAGTGCTCTCTGATGGATCATAACTCCTCATCCTTTTTGTCCCTGCAGGTTAGAGGTATTAAATTATGTAAACGTCGCATAAAGTCAATATTTATGCATGAAAGAAGTAATCTTTGGACTGATC